>JAPZDY010000004.1:11852427-11900298 GCA_029783645.1 Ctenochaetus hawaiiensis | reverse complement strand
GCCAATAACAGAAAGTGGCAAACAAATTTAGTGGGTGCAAGTGGTCACTGAAGGATTTACTCAGAATGAAAATGCAATAAATCATGTTGTTTCACTCAGTAATCACAGTGATATTCCCAGGGCTCCCTAAATGCACAAGCAGACTTATAAAGCCAGTCTGTCTTAATGCCTGTTAGCACTCCAAATTTATTCATTCTCATGACTCTGCAGAGTGTTGACAGAGAGCTAAACACAAGTAGCACACTGGACTAATGCAACATAAATCGTACATTCATGGAACGCCTCAGTAATGCAGGGTAACAAATAGGGCTGTAAATGACATTTACTTCAATTTTCTTGTAAAAGTCTCCCTCAGTTTTGAGTTGTAAATGTTTAAATATGTATTTTTAAATGTAGGTGGAGGGCTATCAGGTGGTGTACAGCACTTTAGCAGGAGATCAGTATGATAAAGTCATTGTGCCACGCAATGAGGGAACCACCACTAAGACCACTTTAACAGGTAAGTGAAGAGAAGTGAGGTGTTGATTTTTTTTTTTCAATCTTCTCATTCATTCGTTTGATTTTTCTCAGTTTTTCTCAATTTATTCTTTAATCGACATCTGTGGGGGTCTTTTGCTTCGTGTAATGTTTACCCTGTTCCCTCATTATTATCACAGTGCATCTAATATGTAGTAAAGATGCTGGGAAGTGTCTGTGTGTTTTACATGGTGAGATTATCTCCACTTGGTTGACAAGCTGCTGATTGTATCTGTAGAAATGCTTGTTGTCCTGCGGGCATATTGAATGGCTGTCAGAGAGGAGGGGTCAGCCAAGATTTTTTTTTTTCTTCGCTCGAAAAGGCCGTAGTGCTGGAAAGGGCACAGTTGGCGTAAGAATAGAAGCAAAAGGTCCTTGTGTTTTTCTATTTGGCCATTGCAATCAATGCTGCCTCCATGGTCTTTCCCTCTTTGTCACTCTCATTTCCTTCTCCCCCAGTTTTTTCTCTCTCTTAATAATCTCCAGCACTGTCTTGCTCATTACTACTGCTCATCTTCATCTTTAATGCTGTAGCTTGAGAATCTCACTGTGGATGCACTTAAGTGATTTGAAGCTGATCAATTATGCAGTCGCCAAAAAACAGTGTTTTTCAGAATGTACACATAAATGTGCCGGGATTTTATTACCAATATACAGCTAATTAGGATGTTACAAACAAACTCTAACTGATATGCGCTTGCATGAGGAGAAGAGTGCAAAACAGGCCTGTGTCATGTTTCTTCTTGCTTCATTGAGTGTCGAAATAGTAACCGGTTCCCTCTCTCTGTTTTCACGCCTCAGACCTGCTGCCAGGCACAGAGTACGGCATTGGCATTTCTGCCATAAAAGGCAGCAACCAGAGCACACCAGCAACAATGAACGCCAGGACCGGTGAGTGAATTACTGTTTTTTTTTTTTCACTCCGCTGTTATAAAGCCAGTGATCTGACTTGTGCACATAAGACACACTAAGTGAATCACAGCAGCAGTGTATTGGAAATGTCAGCCTTACAGCGCACTAGTTGGGCCATGAGCTACTATCCATGTAATTCTCAGTTCATGATCTTTGTCACTTCTCCTGTCTAACCATTTAAAGCCATTTAAGAAAAATTAAGCTAATCAGAATTTTTTAACACTCTGACCTGTTGCTGTTTATTTTACCAGCTTGGGTCAAACTTTTCACTCCAGCATTAACTTGTATTAATGCTTAATATTTTGCCAATGGCCAAATCTTTACCTCAGTACTCAACAAGCTGTTTGAATTTAAGCTGTATTTAGAGAAAAAAAAACGCATTTAACAGTTTTTGAAATATCCATGTGTGGAATTGCTTCAGTAATCTCTTCCATCACATTGACTGTCAGGCACATCTTTCCTGCAGTTGCAATTATTTTAATGGCAAACAGTATTTTGCACTTGCTGAATTATGTCTCCATTTTCAACAAGTTCACTCTACCCAACTATTTTCAGTACTCACTTTCAACGTTGAAAATACACTACAGCAAAGACATTTCTCTCAAATAGCTTTAAATAATATGACTATGCGTCCTGTTTGGATATGTTCTCTGAATAACACCAATGATTCAGTGGGCAAGTTGGGACAAAAACGTGAACACAGGAAACACAAACATTTAATACAGAAAGCGGAGTTGTTATTTTAATGATATTCTCTTGCTAATAAACTTGCTGAAAGCTAACAGTTCATTTATAAACAGAAAAAGTCCTGCTTTTAATGTAATTCTCCAACAGAGACAAGGACATACAGTAGATAAAAATACAAGAGACATTATGTTGCACATTGCTTAGAGAGATCTATGAAAATATTCTTCAAAGTTTTAAAAGGCTGCATAACACGAATGCTTCAGCTACAGCAGGAGAACTAAAAGAAAAGGCTACAACAGAAATGTGCTTTGATACAATCTGGTTCATCTGCTTTTGTTACTCCTTCTCTTCTCTAATATGACGAGTTTTCTGTCAGCTAAGTGTTGAATGCTTACTTGCAATATTTAATCTTTGTTTTTTAGTGTAAAACACAACAGTACAAACAGTGGAACATTAGATTAGAAAATAAGATGGATAATAAGTTAGCAGTCAACCAAGAATTTACTAATTAATTAAAAAAAGGACATGTAGCTTTGTGCCTTCTGCTGTCATTGTTTACAGGGTTGCCCAACCACAGGGAGGGCAGAGTAAATTAAAATAAAATAAAATAAAATAAAATAAAATAAAATAAAATGGAGGCAAAATTTAAAGTGTTAAAAAATTAACTCTTTAATCAAAATATCTTAGTTTTCATGTTTAGAAGCATGCTCTTGGATCACAGTGTTAATATTCTCATGCAGTAGCCCGTCTTAATGGTAGGTGTTAGTATTTACCTTTTTTCTCGGTGACAGGCCTGGTGTTTACTGACGTCTTGTTCCCCTGTGTATTAGGTCTGGATGTTCCCATGGATCTAACAGTGACAGCTTCCACAGACAACACCATCACTCTGGTGTGGGGCGTGGTCCAGGGCCCCATCGACCATTACAAGGTCACCTACACGTCCTCCTCTGGGGTCACTTCTGAGGTAAAGAATAGGACAGATGAACACTGAATGGATAATAGATACAACAGAGTGCACATAAATTGTCATAAATGTACCTACACTCATCCTTATAAGGATGAACAAGGCTATGACCTTTTATTATGAAGCTGTCACACAGTTTCTGGAGAAATCCTGTTGAATTTGTGTTTAACTGTGCCTTCCTGCTCTAGCTGACAGTCCCTAAAGATGTTACCACCACCACTCTGACGGACCTTGAGCCTGGGACTGAGTACAGCATCACCGTCGCAGCCAGAAGGGGAAGACAGCAGAGCACTGCAGCTACCATAGATGCCTTCACAGGTAGAGAGAATAATCACATCATGCATTCAGGTTAACACTGTTTCTTTTGAGCAGCATCATTGTTAGCTGAATACCAGCCGTCCTCCTTTCTCTTTTTCTTTGTAGCAGTTCAATACAAACTTTTCTTGAGTAGCAAGGTTGCGGTACAGCATCCGTTTAATTCACTCTATAATCAGACAGGCCTGAGATAAAATCACTCCCGAGTGTTTTCTCTGCTCAGATAAAAACATGAAAGATCAGCCTATTACTGCAGAAAGATAGAGAACGGTTTCAACATCAGTGGTGTGTAATGAAGCTGAATGCTGCATTTAATGAAGTAAAGTGTGGCAGCAGGTAAGGTGAGTCACACTTAAAGAAAACGAAGGACCCTGAAAGACTTTGAAGAAGTAAATTAGTGGAGGTAAATTATTGAACTCAGCTAATGAGCTTGTTACAAATGTTCCCTAATTGCACGTCTGTTTTGCATCCAAATGTATGTGTTTTTGTTTCTCTTAGATTTCTTTTCAACGCCACATTTTCTCTTTTTTTTTTTTGACACACTTGTCTGCTTGTGCAGCTCTTCCTCTTTCTCTGAGAATTTCAATCACAACTAAGTTTTCTTGTCCACAGAGTTTTATCCATCTGTCTAAATGTATGTGTGATTGCCTGTCAATCCATGCAGCACTGTTGGTTCTCTATTTTTACACGCAGCCTAATGTGACAGAGGATGGTGTCATAATGATGGGCATGTGCTTACCTGCTGTCAGATTTGTCATTCTTTTCTTCACTGCTCTCATCACCACCACCATCATCATCATCATCATCATTATCATCTTCTCTTTTCTTCCTCTCTTTGACCATTGTGCCGATTGTCACCATCGTAATCATTGCTGCTATCACAGAGATCCTCACCGCATTCATCATCTTTTGTTTCCTGTGGCTCCTTTAGTCAGACCACTCCAACCATCTGGAGTGGAGAGACGAGAGAACGTTAAAGTGACAGATCAAGAGGAATCAGAGGAAAAAGTGATTAATTACCTGTCATCCTCTCATCTACTGTTCATTTGGCCTTATTGGCAACATCTGCCCGCCTGTGCTCAGGTGTACTCATTACGAGTAAAATGAAATCTGGAAAAAAACTCAAAGTTTGATCGTAAACTTACGACTATGACAGACTGCCTTTGAAGCACCACTACCTGTCAGTCAGTCAGTTGGTCTCTTTGCCAGTGAATATGATCTCTCCCACTTCCTGTAATTATCTGCAAACCTCTCATTATTTATTCACTCATCATTTATCGTTGCAGTCATATTTTTACACCATTACTCAGAGAGCACCTGACAAGGAGTTTTTATTCACATTTAAGTTTTATAGACTCACTTGTTAATTTATTAATTTATGCAATCACTCACTTGATACATTTTTCCATTTTTTTTTCATAAAGATTTATTATGCTGACAGCAGCAAGAGTGAGAACACCCCTTTCGTGAAGGGAAATGTTATGTAATTTTATTTTCTAAGTACTGAATTGACAGGTGAGGGCTTTTTTGTCGCATCTCATCCATTGACATTAGAGTGCAATTTCACTTTGGAAAAGACTGAAGTATCCTGACTTAAAACTCACAAATACGGGACAAACTCCAAACATCCTGGGCCTTACTTTCCCCATAATGTAGTGCCCGACCAAAATGGGACATTTAAGCCTGATACTGATATAGATTTATAGGCAGAAAATACCAGCGATTACCAATATGTGCAACCAATACAGTTAATTTTTGTGTTGGACTGAAACAAGACCCTTTTTATGTTCATTGTGTGCCAAATTTAGACCAATATGACCATGTAAAGCTATTCAGAAAGCTAATTTTGTAAACTAATGACTTACTTTATCAAAAAATATTTAACATTGTTACACATGAAATTTAAATAAAACAAAAATAGCCAAATAAAGTAAGTAGTAAGTAAGTACGTTACACTATTTTTAAAATCACAATAGGCATTGTTTTCTGCATTCTATGTGCTATAGAAGTATTTTTTTACATATCAGATGATCGGATAACATAAATGCTGATATGATATAAATAAGTGAAGTAAAAAAGTTAAAAGTATTAATAAACACAACAGAAGGTGAGTCACCCAGTTATCACCACCAGCATGGTTTTCGCATTTCTTTGACACTCACGCATTCTTTAAGGTTTAATGCATTATTAAAGCAAAGCCATAGTGTTTTCTGGTTAAAGGTGAAATGTGGAATTCTGGACCTCTGCTGGTGTCAGATAGAGATGTGTACATGAGCTATGAGTGTTTCCTCATGTTATTTGTAGCACATCTTCCACCAGCTTTCATTCAAGGACACACATGTACACCAAGAATTTCTGCTGACACGCAGAGAAGTGATGCATGTCAGTAGTTGGTGAAGGAAATTGCCATTCACTAATAAAATAGGAGAAGTCCAGTGTATACACTGTAGTTTTCAAATGAAGATTGATTATGAAGGAAACTCCACGGGATGCTTTTCATCTGTGTAAATCAGAGAAGAAAAGTCAATGTCAGTGCATCTTTGCTGCTTTTTCTACATCCACACATGGCTAATTAAATTTAAATCGCTTGCAGGAGTTGCTGTGTCAGCTGTGACCCCATGCTGGTTCATATTCATTACATCATCCTCTGTTCAGATCATACATTTTGACAACAGCATCTGCTTTCATCATCATTTCTCCATTTTCTCACTGTGAACGGTGCCATCACATCTTCATCTTTATGCCGGATAATCTCGTTAGTTTCTCTTTTTAATGACCAATTAAATCATTACTTCAACATGATTGTGGTCTGCTCTGACTCTCACCTTTCCCATCAAGATTACACCCGAGGCTAATTCTCTCAACTGTTTCATAAATGATCTGCTACACCATCCGGGAATGCTTCCATCTATTCCTGAATTGCTCGTCATCTCCTTAACAACAGCAGCTGTTTTTCTTTTTTTTTTTCTCCCCATTACTGTTTCCTGCTTGTTCCCGGCCTTTTACCTGTCCTTGAAATTTCAGCGGTGACCTTTAAACCCCCGTTTCTCCAGGAATAAGGCCCGTAACCCACCTCTACTTGTCAGAGGTGACGTCAGACTCGGTGTCGGTGGCCTGGAGCGCCCCAGCACCACCTGCTGACCTCTTCATCCTGAGCTACAGCTCTTCCGATGGGACTGACACCTCTAAGGTGACACTGGAAGGCTTCAAGACGAGGTCACTTGTCCAGGGGTTGCTGCCGTCCACTCCGTACACCGTCAGTCTAATCACAATACAGGGGGATGTTACCTCTGAGCCCATTACAGCTTCACTCACTACAGGTGAGCTGCTTGAATTCTGGGGAATCACACAAGGATACAACAGCAGTTACTCATCCTCGCTGCATTATTACTTTTTTATATGCATGAGAGGAACACATGGATTTCTCCGCACGTGGGTTCTTAAAATGAGATCACGTCTTTGACTGCAGTGAGTGATCATATCATTTACTGAGTTGCAGACAGATTGTTTGTTTGTTCTGTATAGTCTCAAAAAGTTGACAAAAAATTTCATCACAATGTCCTAAAGCCCATGGTGATATTTGTTGAGTCCACACCAATGCTCCAAAGATATTCAACTTAGTATCACATGAGACAAATAGCAGCAAATCTTCACAATTAAGATGCTGTACTTATGTTTTGTAAGATGGAGTTTGTAATTAGTCAGTCATCAAAGGAATTGACAGCCATTTTTTGGTTGATTGACCACCTGATTATTAAATTAGTTGTTTCAGTTGACATCATGCTGGTCACTTTTGCAAATCAGTTGGGGCTTGCTTTGTAAAGTTTTTTTTAAAGACAGGTGGCACCGAAGGGCCTTTAATCCCAATTAGGGTAAAAGAGAAAAAAGAGGTGGAGAACAGGAAGGAAGGTATTTTTTGGGAAAGAAGACTGGGGAAATATCAAGTATGAGGTAAAATTGAGAAAAAGAAGAAAAATCAAAATGGAAATAAAAAGTGATTTTAAATTAAATATGTATTTGAAGAAATGCTGTTTGAGCATTTAACTTGCACAGAACTGCAGCAGACTGATTTTAGTAATTAGAGATCTGCCTTTAAGCTTTTTCTCTTTTTTTTCCTGCCTGACTAAGATAAATTATCCAACATACTAGCCTGTTTCATTCTTCTGTGGTATCACATGGCCAAGGTTTGATTCATGGACGAAATCTGAGCCAACTGGCCGATCTTAACAGTGAACAGAGGTTATTTCATATTTATTCTTAACTCAGACGCCATCCTAACATTGGGTGATATTTGAGAAACTGCTGACAAATGGTTCTCCGGCACAGACAAGGACAGGAAGGAGGAAAGCGAGAGAGTGGGAGGACAGATGCACTCAAATCGTTACTGTAGCATTTAGTGTATAAGAAGCAGTCTGCTCGCTGCTTTGTACTGTGCTCTGTTTTATGTCTATCCCTTTGAAATGAGTCTTTTCCTTAAAGGCTTTTAATTCTTTTATCTCGTCTCGTTTATTCATAGTTTCTCTATCATTTCTCTCCATTTCTTTTGATTAAAATGTTTTTCCTTCCAACTGCGCCTCAATGATCCTTTGCACCTTTGTCTTTCTTTGTTAAAACATTACACAGTATCGCTGCTTAATTCTTCATTAATTGGCTTACTGTGAAAAGAAGCTCTCAGAAACATTTCTTTTGATTACCAGTTTGCTATTCACATCTGGGTAGAAGGTGAATGAAGAAAGGGTAAGTATAATAACCTAAATTTGAATGAGACAATGGCCAAGAAAGAAAAAAAGAAAATCTGGTTATTATTTCTAAAAATTATGACAAAAGGAAAATCATCTAAAGAATAATGAAAGAGAACTGAAGACAAATGGGGGAAAGACAAAAGTCAGCACTGAACAATAGAGATATTAACTTTGCCTTTGATGACACCTGAACGCCATCATCTGATTACTGTGCCACTTTCATATAATACCTTGGCAGAGCGTTCTCTCTCTCCCTCTCTTTACATTCACCCACACAGATAAGCAGAAATTGGACGGGGATTTTGAGACAGATGTACTGTATTTCTTGCACCTGTCTTTAGACCGTGGTAATTTTTAGTGCCTCGCTTTGATGTCGCATGTTTGAATGTGAGCGCTGATGAAAGATGGCTCTCTGGCATTCCTTGTATAATTAGGTGTGCTTTAAGCGTTACCCCTGCCTTATTTGAAACTGTCTGCAATGGTGGTTTGCTTTATCAGACTGAAACTCACTATGCTGCCTTAGTCAGTCCGAGTGGTGCCTTAATGCACCTCAGCCTGAGGGCCACATCCATCTATTAGCTTACATAGTGCAAACTGAATTGTGATCTTCCTGGTTGGGTCAATAGCTTTAGATACTGACAGAGCTGTTCTGTAACTGCTCCTATTCAGACCCTCAGAAAGCTTCATGAAAAATATAAATTTTCAGCAATTAGTTATGCGACCACCTTTGCCAAAGAAAACATAATTAGCATGTATGCACAAGAAATCACAAGTTATATAAATGCAACTACTGTATGTCATATGGGTGGAATTTAAATGAGTTCAAGACCAGAAGCTATAAATTGCTTCTCTGCTTGTTAATAATTACCGTTATTCTTTTCAAAGCATTAGAGGAACTGCTGGTTCATAAGCACTTCCCTGTTTTGCCCCTTGTCCACACCAAGAGATGGAAGTGATCTCTTTATCACCTCCTGCTCTTTTATGTCTTTTTCTTTTCCCCTCTCTAACTTTTGTTATCCTTTTTTTTTCCTTTCTCGAGTAGCTGAGGACACCTCATCAGTTTAATTGTGTGCTCACATTGTTTTCACCATAACCTTTTCCACGGCAGCTCAATAGTCTCAGGAGACGCATAAAACAAATTGTCAGTGGGGTGGGTGGGGGGTGGGGGGTGGGGGGGGTTCTCCTCTGAGTAAGCCTTACTCAGTCTCAATGCTAATGCAGCCCATTGTGTCCTTTCAGGGGATGGAGTTGGATTTCTTTGATGGTGTTTATGTGTTTAACATATTTGCTTTAAAAACCACAGAACAAGGACAGGTCTATTTATGTAAATTTAATGACGAGGAGATTAAAAACGGGCAAAGCAAAGGATTACTGAAGTACTTGGGCTTTCAAGGCCATTGACTCTTTTAGATTATTATGTAAATTCTTGAACTTGCTTCATAATACACCTCATCATGCGCTTTTATTGCACTTGTGGGATCAGAATAAACTCTGTAAAGCAAGATTGTCCTTTCACACAGCATTACAAACTGCAGTCTGCCATATTGTGCATTGTGGACCATCATAGTGATACACTTATACTGCCCCACCCATCTCCCTTCTAGGCATGGACCCACCCAAAGAGCTGACTGTCTCAGATGTGACTGAAGACGCAGTGACCATCTCTTGGATCAGACCAATGGCTCCATTTGAGTACTATAAGTTGTCCTACCAGTCAGCCAGAGGTAACATATTCTTTACATTCTTTACATAATGTCAAAATTGCATTATAATTACATGCTATTAATTGAATTAACAGCCCGCCAACACACCATATTTGCAGGGTTACAGTTAAACGAACATGGCATTTGGAGTTGCAGGTCTCTTTGATGGAGGAAATTTTGTTGCAGGGAACCTTGTTACCCACCCTGCTAAACCTAATTAATTGTAACATTTTATCAGTGAAGTTAAATTGAATTTTTAATTAAAATTCAGCATTGATTAAATATTTACTATGTGACACAAAATGTACACCAGTCTGCTAAAGGGTGTTCCCTGTACATTGAAACATGTAAGGTCAGAGTGACGGCAGCAGTCCTGATGTCCGTCTCTGTCTGATGTCCTCCTGCAGGTCGCGTGGACAGTGCAGTGATTGACAGCGATGTGACCAACTACACCTTGTCCAGCCTGTTTCCTGCCACAGAGTATGAGATCAGCCTCAACGCTGTCAGAGGGAGTCAGGAGAGCAAAGTGGTCAGCACCTCCGTCTTCACAGGTAGGAGTTAATAAGGGAATGCTATTAGAAATATACAAGAGAAGAGACAAGAGCAACCATTCAACCCAAAAAGTACACCCGCACTAGCCTGATAATAGTTGGTGGGGGATCTTTTTTTTCTCTTTTAGTCTTCTAGTTTCCTCCGACCTATCAGAAGTGATTTACTGTTTGCCCAGCAACCATCCATTTCAGTCCACATAGGGCTTCACTAGTGGTTGGTAGGAGCAGTTAAATGTTATCATCTTTGTTTTTCACCGAGATACAAGTTATTTTACGTGTTAATATTTGTGATAATCAGTCAAACATTTCTGACAATCAGACACCTCGAAGCTGTGTCTGTGAAGCCGTATCGTTTAGAGTTGCTACCATTTTTTCTAGCCATTTTTCTGTTGCTATTTATCTTGAATGAACAAATTGCTGAACAAATCATAGATGTGGTTGATAATTTTTTGACAGTATGACTTATGTTGCTGGCGGCTGAGTGTATGTGCCCTGGCTAACTGCTGTGATCTACCCTCAGTGAGCTTTTGTACTGTTCTGCTCTTGTACAATTGGAAATTGCACTACATTTAAACCTCATTCCTCACGCTCTTTCAGCTGCAACTCTTTGATAAACTTCCCACTGTGAAGCGGTCTGCAATACAAAATGACTGAAGACTTCCTGTTCCTCTGCTAGACTTTTAGAACATTGTTCTTCCCACAACATGAAAGCTCAGGGATGGGAGATGCGTGCTAAAAAGCAGCAGACTCCCTCTCTCTTTCTCACACACATACACACACACAGACGTCAGAGGAAATCTAAGGGTACAGCTGATATTGCAGGAGGTGCAATCGTTTCTGCTGCAATAGATGAAACTGTCCACTCCATGACCCAGTAATTGGTGACTTACTCCGAACTCCATCTTACTCCCCTCTGTCTCTCTGCTTGTTCGCTTGCTTATCTCCTTTTACTTTCACTTCTCCTCTATCCTTCTGGATTGTTACGCTTTTCTCTGCGTCTCCCATTCTTTCTCTTTCAGCGTCCTTCTCTCCCTTAATCTCAATCTTTCCATCCTCTTTTTATTTCCTCTCTGCTTCACCCCCTCTGTCTTTAATTTCCTCTTTTGGTGTTTCTCTCCATCTGTTTCTTCCCAATTTGTCATTATAGGTGGGAACTCTGAAGCTCTATTACTTTCATACTCGTAACTTAGCACTAAATCAAAAAGTAAGGAAAACCAAAAACATGACTTGCACACATGCAAGCTTGTGGAATGGAAGCCCTTTCTCCCCTGTAAAAGAATTCTACTAACCTAAGATTAACACACTCTCCCAGTGCTGTATGCATAATCTTCAGTGTTTGTGTGTGTGTGTTTGAGAGAGAGAGAGAAAGAGAGAGAGGAAAAAGCAAGAGAACTGAGGATAGGATAGAGAAGAGGAGAGCAGAAGGTGTGTTTGCATGACAATGAGACCAGATTCCCATGTTTAAGAATCCAGGGAGAGAAAAAAATGAGCTATAAGAGTCTCTTTCTCTCACTTTTACTCTCTTTCTCATCCGTCTTGCTCTTCTCCTCCATTTCTTTATTATCAGCCTTCTTTTTAACAATCCCAGCGTGCTTACAATGAGCAGAGCCGTTGGGGCTGTAATAGCCTGAAAAGAACATAACTCCAAAGTCAAGCTTGTTAGAAATGGTAAATAACATTTTCCTCACATCGCACAATGCCCAACCAGGGACATTTTAATGCTGCTTTACACAACTGTACATATAAACAGGGGATTTGGAAGAGTAATCCAGCATTGCCTGGCCAAGTATGTAATGACTTGAATAACGCTGCAATTGCTACTTACTTTACTTCCCTAATCAATTATTGTCGGGGAGGGGGATGAAAAAGCAGGGAGCCATATTTAGTTTTTGCCAACACAGCGGGTAATGCTAATCTAAGATGAATTTGGGAGGGCTGACACTAAATGGGCAATGTGAAGGCCCGTTTAATAAAGGGTGCTCATTAGGAAAGTGTCAGGACCCCTAAAGTATCACTCCTCCCAACTGAAGTTTGGAGACAGACCATTAATGTCCCTCCCTGCCTTATTTTTTCTACAAGCTATCTCAAGAGAATATCAATGAGGGAGGGTACTCTTCTATTTTAAATGCATACTTTGTTAATGTACCCCACAAATTCACACTTCACAGTTTATTCCAAAGAGATAACAATTTCTGAGATACCAACACAAGGAAACTATCAATTAAAAGAAGCATATGGCTAAAGGACATGGCAGGCAAAGGATTTGGCAAAAGAAAAGATGCAAAATAGAGACAGACTAGACCAGGGGAATTATTTTACAGTCACTAGACATATATACAATAATGTATACAGACATAAAAGAAAATAAAAAATTGGACTTGTCTTTGGTGTATGGCAGCCTGCAGTTTCCACTAAACAGTCTTTTGGCCCTTCTACACATGTAACACTCTCAATGTGACATTTCTTAAATGTCCCGTGTGTTATATTTATTATTTAGCAGTAAAGTTACAGATTGAACATGATTTAATATCCCTCCACTCACTCTCCTCTTTTAAGCTTGTAAAAAAACCTATGGTGGCTGCAAAACATGTGAAACAGGCAAAAATTACAGTAAAAACACCATGAAGCCACCATGTCGGACTCTGTGGGCAAGGACTAGCTCCCTCTCTGCAGATAAATAAAGCTGATTTCAGGGTAATAAAAACAGAGAGGTTCTTATTTGCAGGTGATTACAATGATTACTAATGATTACTTGGTAATTACTAATGATAACAAACTAATGAATATTCATATCAATTTTTGTCATATTCTACAAATAGATCTCCCTTAACCCTTCACACTGTATCTTTAATTGCTGAAAGGAACCTTTTATATAATAATTCTTTAAAAGTACAACACGGTCATTTAAACTTTATAAATCTTTAGTTAAACTTAAAAAAAAGTAGTCACTGCCAGGTAAGGAGTAATTCTGCCTCTAACTGCTGATTATTTATTAGCTTACAAGTAGTTCTTATATAGAAGAAAGGAACAATGTAGAGGACAGAGTTTTAAAAACGTAGCGTTATTGTGGCAACATACACTCAAGGAAACTAACTAACTAACTTTCATTTCACACCTGCAGGCAGACTGCCATGTTAATGTCACACTAATGATTCTTGAAAATCTACATATCGACCATTTACTTAACTAATGCATCCTTCAGGTTTAGGTGCTAAATGGCACAACACCGGTAACTAATCTTCACCTACTGACAGGCTGTAATGACCAGTCATGAGTCAAATGAAGTATTTCCAGGCATTTTTACTTACAAATAACAATCAGGCACAAGGTAAAATCAGCATTGGAACTTTTCCTTGTAGCTTGATGGCTGCACAGCTCTCATGCGGCATAAAAGCACAGTTGGTGCAGCAGGTAAAATGTTGCATGGTTGTTTCTGCATGAGTTTAGTTCTGTGACAAAAACATAGTCAGTGTAGCTATCGGGTTAATGTACAGAACACACTCACACTGATAACCAGCTTTTTCTGCAGATGCTTCCACAGTAATGGGAGAGGATGCAGAGATAAACTGAGGAGTAAAATAGCCCTGTGTCTCTCACTAACTGTACTGTCTCCTGCAGTCTGGTCTATATAATGGCCATGGACACAGCACAAAGCAAACAGACCATATAGTCTACCATCACAGTAAACAAAGATTACCCAGTTTGAAATATTTCTCTGATGTATAATTCAGACATTTAATTGCACACAAACAAACTTGAATTTAACGAGTTTTAACACATCAACCCAATGAAAGATGTTTAGCACTAACAGGGTTGTGACAATGTCTCAGTTGATACAGAAAAATGTCCCATCAATGCAAATGTCTTGTGCCCATATTTTTCCATAAAATCAAGCACAAAATTAAAACTGTTGGCAGGCTCAAAAACTGTATAAACATTTATTTGGTGGAAAATAAACTGTTGGCTACTACCCAGTAAACATACATTGAACAGTATTTTTCAGAGAGGGAAGACCATTTTAACTTTTTAATCTCTGAAAAGTTAGAAAGGATTACATGTCTTTGATATTCAGCCAATTAATAAACAATGTTGTCTTCGCTGACTGTACCTATTGAAACACAGCTCAATACATTGTAGCTAGTTAACAGTGGAATAGCTTAAAATGTATTTTAAGCAAACCAATATTAAGCTATCAATAAATGTAAGCCAAAGTAAATTGGTTGGGATTTCTGGAAACTGAGGGTTGTAGTCAATCACTTTGTTTGTGGTCAATATGAATAAACAAAGTTATATATCTAAAAATATAAGTTTAAACTAATTCATAGCATCTACATGGTGTAGTTTTCACAAGATTGGACAGTAACTCACAAATCAGAGCCTGTTCTCTTCCAAGACTACAAAATTCTGGGTTTGATTTTTACTTGTCTTACATCTTTTATGACAGTGTGGGTGGATCATTCTAGTGTTTGTGCATACTTTATTGCGTTATTGACACTTGGTTTTGGGATTTGCACTGCTCACTCAAGTTTTTACTTGTAGAGGCAGCCAGATTCATATCATTTTTACCTGGATGTTCCGGCTTTCCTGTACTCCTGAACAGACTACGGCAATATAGCATGTAAATACAATATTCAAAGATTAATCATGCAGCAGCCTCTAATCAGCATACAACTGCACCACAAATCTACACTACAGTCTGAGAGAAGCCTATGTTCCTTTTTTCCACACCCTTTTCTCTTGCTCCGAATCAAAAACATGAGCCTAAGCACCAATGCTTGATTTTCAGATACAGTTGCAAGTGAGACATGATGCAGTTGGCCCAAGCCTGCGATTCATCGGCGCAATCAGGAGATGGAGTTTGTTGATTGGATTATCGCTGGGCCTGATAAAGGAGGATGACCCGTTTATGTTTTTTTTTTTTTTCTCTGTTTTGCCATCTCCATTGCCAGTCTAATTGACTTGGCAAGCCTCCATTAAATTCACTTAAACCTTTTTGCAATTAAAGTAACAGTTTTAATCAGGTTTGTTCATCTATTGTACAATAAGACAGACTCAAGCTAACTTCGGTGCGCTAATGAGCTCAATTCTTTTTTTATTCTGATGAGGGCAGGGCAGTATTAATTACCTCATCTGGGCAGAGCTTTGGAGCTCATGCAGTGTTCTATGTTCTCTTGCCACACTCTCTGCTGTGCCAAAATAATACGCTTGAGGAGAAATTGGGGTTGGAACACTAGGTTAAAGGTATAATTAAATTCAAACTCAATTTTGGCATGTCCAGCAGTCTCAGAATGAAATTAGGAATGAAGTGGGGAAACAGTAGGCTCAGGAGAATATCTGAGACCTTCTACAGGCTTTTATACTGTATAATTTCTCTTCAATGTGTGTCAGAATCTCAAAATAGTGATCAAAATGGCAAAGAGAGTCATTATTAATCACTTTGAACACAGAGCAATTCTGTGTCTGGGTCTCTAATATTAATACTCATATATGAGTTGAAAAATAGTTTCCGATTCAGATAGTAAGAATTAATTTTTGGTGATTTTTTTTTTTTTTGCAATTTCATTTTGAAAATTGTGTTAAAAGACAGTCTCTTTGTATTTGAAAGCAACTCAAAATATCTCCATAGTTTTGATTATTTTTGTAAGTTTCCTTTTGCAACAAACTACAACTCTGATTCAGAAAAGTTTGGTTGTTGTGCAAATGAAAAACTTAACAAAATGACTCAATTTACCAACACCCACATAAATTCAATTAAGAACAGTAAAAAATAATACATCTGTTTTACCTTATCAACCTTATCGATTTTTGTAAATAAATCTAGAGTCTAGGACCATACTTTAAATAAGTAATAATAAGGGACAGGAGCAGCAAACCACTTCAGTGAATACATAATTATTTAAGGTAGGACTGTACTGAATGTCATTCTTTGACATTCAAAGTTTCTTCTATGTTTTTTTTTTCAATAGAGCTTCGAATGCCTGTCTTCATTTTTTATGATGTCTCTATCCCTGCAACTCCACAATTTTCACCTTACATCACTCACAAAAGTTTGACCGCTGGATCAGTTGAAGGTTGGAGTGAAGATAAATCCTCCTTTTAATCCCTAAAGTTTAAAAAAGAAACTCTGAGTTGGGTAAACACCTCCAGATCGGGGCAGAACAGTATGATTCTGGGCAATTATTCCTCCAGAAGCTCTGGTCTGCTCCCAGCTCTCTTGGAGGTGAAACCATCGGCAGCAGCTGTTATCTGTCCCTCTGCTCTGCCTATCCAATCCTCAAAAATTCAACCCTGAGAGACATGCAATGGCCATTGTGATCTAATGTTGTTTGGAAAAATGAAACGTCAGTGTTGTGAAAAAGTCTAGTCTAAGGCCTCAAACTATTGGTACAGCCCTAGTTTACTTAAATAGCTGCATAGAATCTTAAATATTTTTTTAAAACTGTTTTTGATCAACAATATTTGTTTGCAATTAGTTTTTATTTTTTTAACACCCCAACTTTTTTTTTATTTAATTGAAAAGAATCCCTGTTAAACCCAGCAACCAATGCTATGCATTTTAATTAGTCAATTAGCATTAAATGATTTGGCAACAGTTTTTCTAATTGGTAAATTGTTTGAAACCCCCCCATTCTGCAATTTTGGGCATTGCTGTTTTTGACCTGTTTTATCATAACTGTTAATATTCTTTGACAAAACTCTTAGATTACGTATTTATGCTAAAGTTGACTTTTATATGTCCTGCAGTAAAATGACCTTTGTACCTATAGTTATTTGTCATGTTAGCCATATTTCACTATTTTTTTTCTCATAAAAGTCCCCAGCCTGTTATTGTCATTGTTTTTAGCAGTGCTCTGAGCTCATGTTTTTGTGTTGTAATTATAGCAATGGACATGCCATCTGAGCTGACGGCTCTCAACATCACTCCACAAGGAGCCCTGCTGAGGTGGAACCCTCCCCTCTCCAATGTCGACAACTATGTGCTGACCCTCACACACAACCAGGGTGAGTTGTCAGAGCGATCAGCCAAAGGCCTTCATTAATTTACTGATTATTAGACAGTGAAGGGACGGATCGGTTAAACCACCACCAGGGGACATGAAATAGGCTCTAGTCAGTGCCCCTTTCTCTATGATGCTTGAATTCTGGGATGTCATGTGAGGTTCTGCACAGTTATAAATCATGAAAAATTCAGATGATAATCTGTCTGTCTCAGATCAGTTAGTGCAGTGGTGTCCTTACAGTCCTAACAATTAATTTTACAGAATGCCGACGCTGAGAGATCAGCTTCTCTATAGATGCTACCTCTGTGAGTCATGTTTGTTTTGCATGTTATGAAAGACACTGTTCAAGTAAATGTACACTTAGCAACTCATTGACAACAGCTATTTACCCTTTTTGCTTAATTAAAAGACTAAAGTCTAATAGAGTCACTGACTGCGGAGTCAGAGCATAACGAGCAGATTTGTTTTGGGTCAGTCAGGTACAGCGTGAGGAGCTGTGACAGGTATTTTTTTGTGATTCTTCTGGGTGATATGTTTTCGTTTGTCTTGCTTTCACAACAGTTCATTAATGCTTGCTTGAACAGCTAAGCCTTGACACAAACATTGCACTTTTTACAAGGCGTATGTTTCTGATGCAACCCCTGTCTTCACTGTCTGACAGCCATATCCTGATAGATTAAAAGTAACCATATTGCTCCTCTCAGAGTCAGTTTATTATTTGCTCCCTGAACCGAGTGGATGACTGCCAAGGTGCAGTAGGTAGCCACAGATGCTTAACTCAGAGCTACTTGACATTCAATTTGTGTTGAAATATGAAAGTATAAAAAGTTTCAACAGAAGTTTCTTTTTTTCCTTCTTTTTTTTTTATTCAAACAAACTTTACCTCTGTTGGCAGTCATTAAAGTCATTAACCTTTGCAAAGCTGTTTTTTTAAATTCACCAATTAAATGTTTGATGTCAACTGATATTTCCTTCGCTGATTTTTAAAAAACTGGCTGGAAAAAAGTGTCATGGGAAGCATATTTCTCTCATTTGCGCCTGACCCCAATGAATTTCCCAAAGAAATCTGTACTACTCAGCTCTTGGAGTCAGTGTGTAATTTACACACTGACTGACTGGATGGCAGCCAAATCATCTCAGTTACATAGACACTGTCTGAATACACATATTTGGAAACCAGCCTCCCCATGCTTTAAGAGAAGTGCAACAAAACTTGCGGACAAATTTTCTTGAGTGTCAGTGTATTAAATCAAGGTCAATAAATCTCATATTTCATTGAGTGTTACCCTGCATTACAAAACAGATTTGTATTACAACTAAGAACAATCACATAAAAAATCAAAAACACTGTGTTATCATAAAGTCAAATTCATGTCAGTTACTCTGATATTGTGACATGGAAAACATTTGGTTTGTCCATAATCTCACAAGTCTTAAGTTGACACACATCTCATCATCACAACAAATTAAACCACTTAACAAGATTTTATCAGTGAGTCATTGACACCACAGCAGCTATACTTAATGTATTTTCCATTTAATTTAATGTGGTGAATTCATTTTACACAATTATGTTTTCATTTGTAATTTTTTACTTTCAGTTCAAAAACAAGTTATTATAGAGGAAAGTACAATAACTGATATTTAAACTGGGATTTATTTGAATGCCCCATGTCTGTTATGAAAATACCTTAAAATGATTCACAGAGCATAAATTTAGATAAGATCAGTAGTAAAAAATGTTTTCTCAGTCTTGTATTTTTAAGTATATTACACCTTATTCAGTCTATATATATAAACATTTCAGCATAAAATACATTTATGATTTGACTCATTTTTGCAGAATTTAATCTTGATGGAAATTTCATTCAAGTGTCAAGATAAAACAGCAGAATTTTAAAAAGGCGAATTAGATTGTGCAAATGGCATAAACATATAAGTACATGTATCTTTTGCTTTTGTTTTCAGTGACAGCTGATACTTTCCTTGTGGAAGGCAACAGGCAGGAGCACCAGCTCTCCAACCTTAAGCCGAGCACCACCTACTCTGTGGCTCTTTATGCTACCAAAGGACCTCTCACCAGCGGCACCGTCATCACCAACCTCCAAACACGTACGTGTCCATTTTCTTCAGCCGGTGTCAGTGCAGTGGGCGGCACGTTGACTCATGGGTTAGCTGAGTGGCCGCAGAGTAGAAGGGTTCCCAGCGGGGGGGGCTCAGTTTCATTCACACCAAAAAAAGAAAAAATATCTTGGTCGGTCAGTTTTCTCCTGCTATTGTCCTTGACCAAGGGTGTTGGTTTCACAGTGCAGTTAGAATGAGTCAAGCGCAGATGCATTTCACCTCGGGGACTTATAAAGTGCAACACAATCAATAGAAGTACAACATACAGCGAAAAATATAACCTGCGCTTATGTATCATATAAGTTAATCTCCAACAGTATGATTTATCAAGAAAAGTGGCATTTAGTAGGAGTGATTGAATAGTTTTGAGTGGTTTCTGTGTGCGTTTATGTTCGCTGAAACTGGAACAGAGTCAGTGCATGGTTGTTAATGCACCAGAGGTTGTCTGGCTGGTAAAGCTACAAGTCTTAGTGTTAATTAATTCCTCCAAATATAACAACTAATCATTTCTCTATTACCACCTGTGCTGTAACAGTATCAAAATAGATGTAAAATGATTGCCTCTACTGATTACTTACAGTAGATTCAGATGTGTGGGGGTGTTTGTTTGAGAGGCTTGCTCATTCCTTGAAAGGGGCCTAAGTGCTGGTGTTTGAGACGATGCACTGGATTATTTAGTAGATGGAGATGTTTTACGTGATAAACAAGACTGGTGGTATTTCCTGTTTTTGTCAGCACAGATTATAAACTGTTATTTTTCTGGGTTGTTTATAACAGTGTACCTTTGGTAGATTTGTGCTTCATACACAATGTGCACTTAGAAACCTTTGATCCTTTCTCTTATCGCATAGTCTCGTGTGTCACAGGGGTCAGTTTCTTGCTGGATATTTTGACATGGTCAAAGACACAAGCTGTCATGAGGATTAAACCTGTGAACTCTCTGCTCAGTTTTTACCTGCTTCACCTCCAGATGACCCACCTCTCTGATTATACTCACCTTCGCCGTCTGCTCTGTTGAGAGGAAAGTTTGGGGTGAGGGAATTGTTCCAGTTTAGCTGAGTTGCAGCTCTGTAAACTTTGTTTTTTTTTTTTTTTTTCTGGAGTTCTTGCAGGAAAAAAACAAAACTTTTCAGTCAGCAGAGGAGTTCATAATCCCCAGAGGAGAACCAGAGCTACCTGTCCTGGAATGCAGCAGAGACAAACTGCTTGGAGCAGAAACAAACTCTGGGCTGCGGAGAGACTTCATAGCATAAATGGAGCTCAGGAAAATTAGGTGTTCCTACATTCATGTCAGTGCTGTACATGCATATAGTAGCTAATACATAAACATTGTTCTTTGCAGTTTAAGGTGATTCTATTTTGGAAACTGATGCTCTGCCTAGAACGACACGTACCTCAGATTCTCCAGAAGACAAAAAGATGAAAAAAAACACCCTTTCCCTGGTTAAACTCTCTTGTATAAAAGACAGAATCAGGGAAATTGCTGTGATGTTGGAACCACCATGAAGTGAGCAAAGAGGACAAGAATATTGTTTTTAATAACCATGTCTTATTAAACCAAGCAAGCAGTTGGGTGCTTGCCTTTTGTTGCTCTTTTTGTTTGAGTGAAACAGAGCAAATTTATTCTTGTCGTGATCAAGTTCCCTCATTGAAGACATCAGCAGGAGCTCAATGTCTGTTCTTTTCACAATTAAACCAATGCTATTAAACTATATCCTCTAATTACAGGACAAACATGAGTAAATGTTGTACACATATTAACTCAACTGAACCTGTAATGCTGTATTATGTGTTCAGTATTTATGTTTTCTTGGATTTTTTTTTATCTTGTCCTAGAATTCAGTCTTTAAAAAGGCTAATATTCGTAATTTTTAAGTAAATTTGGTGTTTAGTATTCACAAAGCTCAGTACTATATGGACCCATGTTAGTACACGTGCACATAAAAAACCATACACCAATGAAGTCTTCAACCTTGTAGCGCTAATGATGGCATGTCAAACCAGGGGGCGCCTCAGTCGACCCCAAACTTCACAGGGATCTTCCCCTTGTTGTTAATTAAGCTCCCTAATTGAAATCTTAAAGCTGCTCTCTGTTGGGCTCTCGCAGCTTGTTTTCTTCAGGCTGTTCTGCTCCAGCGGAATAATGTCACACTGTGGACGAACTGTGAGAAAGGAAGAGACCGTTGATTGGTTTTAGGCCACTACTCTGGATATGGGTCTGTCACGTCCCCCCACGTGCCTGCTGCTCTGTTTCTGTCTCTGTCGACCTCACGTTGTTAGCTTTCAGTTTGCTCTTCTGTGTGTCCACTTAGACAGAGAGTGACGAACTGGTAGTCACAGATGCTTTTTAGATCATATATTTACAATATTTTGAAGCCTCATCTTTTTACAACAACTGTCAACCAAAAAGCCTTGCAAAGAAATTCCACAAGCACTTAAGTAATTAAAAAGAAAATCACAGTAACAAACCAAATTAACTTCTCATAATGTTTAGTTAATGATTTAGGGAACTGGAGGTGAAAAAGATGGGAGAGAGAATTTAAAAGTGGCATGTTTTTGTCTTAGAGGAAATCAATGTACAAAATAATCACACACTTGTGTGCCATTTAAGGTCTGTTGTTTTCAAATAGAACTGGATACAATATCAAAGACAGGACCCCGTTTATTACTATGAAAGTTGCTTCTTGGCACATAAAGCCAAAAAAATTTGACCTCAGTGTGATTAGGGAACTCTGATCATCTGCATAGTCTCCATATTGTAGGTCCCAGAGAGCATGTGCTAAATGATGATAAAATAATCTAATCTTGCTGCTCTGCTAGACTTTTTAAATGTTTTCAGACCAAATTAATCAAAATGTGATATAAAATAAGTCGTTTACAATAGGTGTTATGCTAAAAAATGTATTCACTGTTTCATAGATGCTTCTTTTACACTTAAAACTTAGAAAAGTCTTTTTTTCCCCATTTCACAGTTCTCAATTATGTGAAGTAGGCTCCAGAGCCTGATGCACTTCCTGGTGGCCTGGTTTCCATGTAGAATATGCCATCTCTATGATGAGACTGATGAATGAGCTTCTCAGTGCCACCAGTCGTCTGGTGTTAATGAGACTGAATGGTGTTGGAAGTTGGAAATAACTGTCTAAAAGACAAAAACATTCATGAGAGCAGCAAGCTAAAAACAACAAAACACACAACAACATAGCCAATCTCACCCACGCTGCTTGTCCCCAACATACAACAAGTGTCTTACAAGGCGGTGACTCTATTCTCACCCAGCAATATGATAATGGAATGTAATCATGTATTGGAAAATGTCTCCATATGTATTTTTGTGCAATTTTCTATCTCAGCATGTCTGTTGTTATGTCTTTGTCTTTTTCTTGTTTCCTGTGTGTTCTTGACAATCTAAAGGTTGATGTCTGAAAAGAAGCTGTTGCAAGTTTTTCCGGTCCATGTTTTACCTGAGAGGTGAAGGGTCAGTTAAAATTCATGCTGTCGGGTTTTGACTTGAACTCCTTTTAGGGATTGATGGTGTCTTCACACGTAGAGAAAGGGGGAGAAAAAAGAGGATGAGTCTTTTTTGGCTAGGACTCCCCTGACCCCCACCACTTTTTTTTTTCCAGGGGGAGGGAGGTGAGGAGGAGGGGGGAAAGGGGGGCTTTCTTTGTCGATTCCCAAGCCTCTTAACCACAGCTGAGAGTTGTTTTGTTGTCTGGCCTCCATGCCTCAAGAGTTCAACACAGTGTAAGACAGCTCCCCAAAGGCTGATATTTAAGCTATAGGGGTGGAAAATAAGGGATTTTGCCACGGGTGTCTCTATAAGCCTGTAGGCTGCAGCACCACGACTTTCTCCCTTAGATGTGTTTGAGCCCACTTGCTGAGAAGTGCTTGGCAAGTTTTTTTGAGGCAGCAGAGATTCTTGCTGTGGGCAGCTTCACTGAGCTCTGGCTGATGTTTGTTCACCAAGTGCTGAGCGCTGCTATTACACAACCATGATCTTCAACTGAGGCATCTTTGACTTCACTGTAGCTCTAAGAACTTGTGTCCACATAAATCTGTACTGTTAATTGTTTTATGGTAAAATGTTTAGAGCTCCTGCTACTAAATTAAAAATATTGATTCAAGGATGTTAAAAATAGATTTTACAGTGTTAAACATGCAGAGTAATTACTACTTTAACTACCTGAGCTGTAAATTGTATAACACAAATGAAAAATAAGATTTGTCTTTACAAATTTGTCTTAAATACCATTTTGGAATATTGGCTGCAAACAATAAATGAACTTCTCTTTAAGGGAAATCACAGCCATTACCTTTAAAAAGAACAGAAAAACTAAACCTAAATTAATAATCAAAAATAAATTACAAGTATGCTGGTTTAAAGTAATAACAAATGGACCAGTTCTTAACTAGTGGTGCTTCTGCATCGTCCTCTGTGTGTGTACTAGTTTAATGGTCAGTTCACTTTACAGTCCACATATTAAGGGATCAATATCTAGGTGTGGGATGAAATACGGATCAAGCATCAGGGGATGAACTGAGGGTCGATGTGTTGGCTTCATGGGAGAAACCCAGGGAGAGGTCACTGCAATAAGAAGGAGAACGGGGTTTTTATCGGCATAAGGATGAGACAACTGAGACAGGAGAGGAAGGGCTTAGACACACCTATATCGATAGGCGCAGGAAATTGGATGACAAAGAGGTGTGGCCTTTGTCCTCGACCCTAACTTACAGTCTAATAACTTTGGGGACCACAGCTGAAAAGTGGTTGAGGAGGTCATGACATCCGCTAGATTCTAAAGACAGGTATCAGGCTAATATTCTGCAGGAAAAATTCAGCGGTGGTATCTAAAGCAAAGCCATGGTGGGGTGAAGTGCCACCAAATGCAAATGCTTTTGCAGAATTCAAAAGTATTCTAGCCATCATTAATCATGTTTCATTTTGCACCTTTTGGATATTTAATATTCTCCATTATGCAAATCAAATGTTGTCGATTCTTAACATCCAGTCAGAATTACATTTAGTTGTCCCTTTGTGTAGTGACATACAATGTCAATGTCAAAAAAGGTCTTTAGGGAAAAATCAGCAATGCTCCTTTTCTATCTTACCCAGCAGGAGGGGTTTGATTGACAGCAGCTGACAGGTTGCCAGGGTGTCAGTGTTACAGCGTAGGGAGTCAGAGTAAACTAACCTGAGCTGCAGCCTACATGTCATAGGCAGAAAGTGTGTTGCAAGTGGTATTAAAGACCATGCCGGCATCTGACTCTACCGAGGTGACATCTTCATTTCATGCTGTTTAATGTGCTGCAGCTGAGCAGATAATTAGCTATCTAGCCTGCGCACTGAAGTTAGCCGTGCATGTGTTTGCCTAATTCCATAATTCCATCTGTGAGATCCATCCAAGTAGAATTCATTTAAATCTGATTTGATTTCATAAAAAAACAAAAGAATTACCTATGCATCATCCAGACGGCATCTCTCTCTTGTAAATGGGCTGAGATGGGAAATCCACTCCAGAAGAATAACTTCCTCCCTCTTGTCTTCCTACAACAAATTGCTGCTGCCCATGCTGCCCTTCCCATCTGCTCCTCTGCTTGTGTGTTTATTTCTTTCCTCTCCCATTGTTTACACCCTGTGTTAATGAGACATTAGATGTAGCCAAACCTATTCATCTCAATCCCATTGTTCAAACCTCCGCGTCTGAAGATAGAGCTTCAGAGCTGCCAAGATCTACGGCTGCACCTGTTCACCTGCATGGGCACACTCCACGTAAGGGATTAATTGGAGGGGGAGAGAGTGAGAGAGGGGGGAAAAAAAGGACAAGGAGGCAGATTTAATTGCAGAAAATGACGAGAAAGAAAGAATAAAGACCTGTGAAATGAGGGTGGTTGCAGGCCCTTCACTTACATGAGTCGAAAACTCCCCTAACGCCTCTTTCTTCTCTCATCCACCCTCCATGTGCACACGATGCTGCAACAGCGTCCATCAAGTCAAGGGGAGGACAGGAACAAAAGATAAACTCCGTTCACTCTGCAGCACATTGAGTTAGAATGGCAGCCTGTCAGATAAGGGAGGAAAGGAGGAGGTGGACAAAAGCAGGAGAGAGAAACAGAAGCTCGGATAGAGATAAGAAGGAGAGTGAAGGGGAGGAAGACCCCAGGTTGATGTGGGAGTAGGAGGAAACAGACAAAGAAGATGGTGGAGGAGGAAAAGCAGAAATGAGATGCAGAGGAGGTCAATAAAGACGAGAAGGTGAGGAGATTGGCACGTCATGGCGGACTTTCGGACAATCAGCGGTGTGCTGTGTTTATCTCAGACAGCACTTCTCAGCCTGTCACTCTTACACACCTAATGTTCCTCACTCTCCCCCCCCTTTCCCTCGAACCCTGTGTCACACAATGTGAATCTGCCTATCATTGCCTCGGAGAAAAGGCACCCTGCATCTTTCAGGAGGTTATCAAGCAGGTACATGCTGTTAATTACCGAGCTGTCATTGATCTCTCCATATGAGCTCAAACCATCAAGGATTTAAATGAGAGCAGAGTGTGTGCAGTTGATGTTGTGGATTTCCTTTGTGCGTGCAGATTTGTTAGAAAATCTGGGTTCGGTTTAGGGTTAGATGTTTAGAGAACAGTTAAGCCCTCAGCCCCTAAAGTCCTCCAGAGAAGTTAAAAGTTCAGACTGTTTATAGAGGCCCATGTTTGTATCATTACAAAGAGAAGAATATAATATGAAGCCAGGGAGTCAAACAAAGGGAATCACAGAAAGAGACAGTCGTGTAGTGGATATCTTTATCTCACATTCACAGCCGTAATGTCGGATTGCACAGTGCACAATAGCAGCACTTCATTTGTTTCAGCCCCCCTGCCTCCATTACTGAGAGTGCTGCTGGGGCGACTGGCTGACGATGTGCCCCAGAGTCATGATGTAACTCCTGGAAACAGTTTTTTTTCTTATAGAAGGTTATCTATTTTCTATCAAGCAGTAAAATGAGGTTACAGCGTGTCAATGCTTCTGCTGCAGCTTCCGTGTCAGAAGATCAGATATTGACTGAAAAAGGGTGATGTAAGGTGGGGAAATTGAGGTGAGTCTCCTTGTGATTTGGTTAAAGTATCAACAAAGGCACTATAATCAGGCCTTGTTTAAAGCTGCACAGGGACCAAGGATGTTCTTGGATGATGTGATGTAATGTGCAGTAAAACTTGGGTGGGCCTGCTGATCAAGGGCTTGATTGCTTTTGAGGCTGTGATACTCTGTGACTAAAAACGGAAAAGAGTCTCACCTTTTGTTTCACTTAGTTCAGCTGGGATTTAATATCACTGACGCGAAGATTTTATCCCCATCATGGAATATATTCACAGTATATTTGCAAAGTGTTGTTAACCTTCCTATTTTAATATATTCTCTTCCTGTTGTAATATTTGGAAATGTTCCTTTTTAATTTTAGGACATTTATAATATGCAGTTTACAGCTGGCATTCTTTATGGAGGACCACGTTATCTCGAGTGTCACTGGTTTTCATAAATTAAATGATAAGTCTGGCAATATTTTTCTTATTAAAAGCAAACCCAATAAAAACAGAGAGTCACAAGTATTGCCTGTGTAGCCAAAGCTTAATATAGCTCATCCCTCTGTGTCAAAACCTGCATTGTTTTCCACTAACTATTAGCACCTCAATGGAACAAAATGCACTAGATGACATGTTTTTTCATTACAATTACTGTGGGCATTGCAGTTTAATTTCAGTTAAGCAAGCACTCCCCAAAGATCTTTAAAAGACCTTTAGCTTTACTAATATACAAGATTAAATGAGCTAGATAAGTTGATTTTATCTCACCAGATTTTTTAAGTTGGGTTTTTGCTGCTTTGCTGATTCTGTTGTGGGAAAGAAAACCCACAAAAGCGGCACAGCAGGCTCATCAATGTGGGAAACAGGCCCAGAGCAGTTTTTAAAGTCCAACCAGTCAGCTGCATATAGGTGTGTGTTGATATTAGGTTCCCAATGACAGTCATAAATTAACCACCCTGCAAACCTGCTATTCATTTGCATCTTCAAGGCCTAAATTTTACAGCCGGTAGCTCTGATTATTTCGCTGCTGCTGATATTATTGCCTGGTGCTTCATTCATGATATCTAGTCTGCCACAGATTGTTTTCGTTAACTATTTAAAGATCAAAAGCCTGCAGGATGCCTGCAGTCCTTTGCTGTGTAAAAATGTACAATATTTCTAATTGTGTTGTGCATAATGCATCAAAATCGTTGTTACCTGATGCTTGTGTGTGCACAGTGTGTGAAGGAATAAGAATAATGTGTGAGCTGGTGTCACTGGTGAAATTTGTTCTTTTGTAAATTACATTTGCTTATCCATTGTCCATTGAAATGCCCTTGTGAAGTGAGGATGCTCTCAGCAGAGCAGCACCAAGTGCGCATGGCCTGTTTCCAAAGGTCAGAGCCACAAAGACTTAAGCCTTAGCCGGTCTGACCTAATGTGAGGAAGGCAGAGGCATAAATTACTCAGTCGACTGCTCTCTGATTTCCTGATAGCTACCAACTATAAATTCAACCTTTGGGACTTGAAATAAGAAACCATCCTCATACACAAGATACGAAGTTATAACAAAGCAACAGAACAGTTTTGGCCTGATTACCTCGATAGTAATTTAGCAATTAAAAGTCTTATCATGTGAGGAGAAATGTCTCATGTCTACTTTTGGGAGACCTCTTCTGCAGTGTTCAAAGGAATATCGTACAAAATTATAGAGACAAGCAGGGAAAAACATTCTTTTCGCCCACCTCTGATTAGTGTCATATTCACATGAACAGTAACTCACTGTATGCAGAATCGCAGTATGCTGCAGATGTAGGCAACGTGCTTGAAATATTCCTTGTTTTGCACTAAATTGGATGGTATTTTTCTCTCTCACTGGCAGCCATGGACGCTCCCCTGAACCTGACAGCCAGTGAGGTGAATCACCGCAGCGCTCTCATCTCCTGGCAACCCCCAATCGCAGAAATTGACAACTACATGCTCACCTACAAGTCAACCGACGGCAGCAGAAAAGTATGTAGCTGAACTCTCATGTCTCGGCTCTGTCTCCTACACACATGCACAGATATACACAGAAATACACACTTTCCATATGCCATATGGTAAATTAATATTTCCATGTACATTAACATTCCGTCTGCAGCAAAAATGTGTAGTGATTCTGGAAATCTTGTTGATTATCCATTTTAGAGCCAGAAATGTGTCAAAGAGAAAAAAAATTGCACTTTCCACGCACCCAAAAATAAAAGCTTAACTCCAGAGATATTTGTAGAACAAGCTGAAACTCCTTCTCGGATTTAGAAGGTAGAGAATGTTCTCAATTGAAAACTATTTATTGTACCAGAGTCAACCAACGTTCAGGAGGAGAAAATTAATGCACAGTCACATCGTCATGACAAGAACTTAAAAATTCAAATCTTTCATCCATCTAATCCCTTGATGCGAAGCGTGCAGGCTGTTAAGGTTTTGCACACACACACACACACACTGACAGTTTGATACAAACCCAAACGCAGTCGGTCTGGTAAAGATATTGAATAGATATTGATACTTTATGTTTGTCAGTGGAGACATTGTGTATTTTGATTAAACTTGATGTGGCAGATTAATGTTAATGAAGTACATTAGTAGGAGCTGTGCAAACGTAACAGAACCTTGTCCCAAGATGCTTTGCAAAAGACTCTCTTTTATTGGCAGTTAGGTGTCTTAAACACAAACACACACGTGCAACCAGATGCACAAAGACTGTCCTCTTTAGATGTCAACTGCAATGATGTGACCATGTAAACAGTCAAAACACACACACAAACATGTTCAAACACACACCCATACCGATGAATTAATGATTTGTCACAAATCCCTGTCCTTCCCTCTCTCTGTCTCTCTGTCTGTCTCTCTCTCTCACACACACACAGACACACAAACACTGACCTTGAGCGTTACTGCTGTGGGGTTGACCATCAGGTGTCACTCATGCACAAAGAATGCAGCTTATCCTCTTTTTTACATTTCACTTGTTTTCAGTGTAAACAGACTTCTTTCAATATTTTTCTTGGGATGATTCCTGTTTTTATTCTGTTGATCCCACATTTTGCCTTTTCATCCTCATTCCAAAATAATAAAGAAACATTTATCCAGAAATGTTTTGGAATTTACATACAAGTAATATTAAATCAAAATTTCATATGCTATTTCCAAGACTCTGCATGAATTTGCATGTTAAGTCAAACCGAAATTAAAGGCTTTTTCTGCTACAGCACACATATCTGCTTCATACATAAACATACAGAATACAAATCAGTACCCAAAAGGGAGACATTCATATTTAATGCTGTTGGTTTCATTATGGCGCTTTCTATTTTAGCATTAAAATGCCATTTATAGAGAACTTGTTTCAATACAAGCATCAAATTGTTTCGTACAGTTCAAAGATGGTCACATGGACTATCAACCTGCTACAGCAGCCCGCTACACAACACAAGAACAAAGGACTATAAACAACCACCCAAATATATAAATATACATCTTACTGAATGCACAAATTACAGCTTAACTGTCTAAATTCCACACAAGATCACATGCCTTAAGTCGCACTTGGGAGTGATCATGACATACAGTGGTATAATGAAACAAAGAAATAGATAGAAGAGCAGCTGTGCTATACGGCATATATAATTAGCATTACATGAAAATGACAGCTCCAAAGCAAAGACGTCTCATTTTGTTAAATGCCTGTTGCCTCAACTCTCCTCGTGTCTCTTCCTTGCTTCCTCTGCTCCAATCTCTGGTGGAAGCGACTAACACACAAGGAGTGGAGGCAAAGATGTACAAACTGAGAAATGAGAAGAGAAGCTGGTGTTGTCCTACTCCTCAGTACCGCTGCAAGCAAAACACTGTTGGCCCAAAGCTTATTAGCTACAGTTTACAGCCCAAATTTTTCACTGGACACTGACTGAGTGGTAAATTAACATCTTTGATAAAATGGTTTTTTTTTTTTAAATAATAAATACAAAAAGTTTTAAAATCACTCTGACATTATTTTAGACCACAAGACTACTGACAGTAGTTTCAGTTCAGTTCACAGCACACAGGCGCAGTGGTTTCTTATGAAATGGATGCATCGCACAGCCGAAAGAAGGTTCAAAAGTTTCAAGATCTTGCAAACCCTGTAGAAAGATTCGAAAAAGATTTTATTTATTTATTATTATCAGATGTTATTCAAATCCTTATTCACCACTGTGAGCTGCCTCAACAAGTACCACATTTAAATTCATATCATTCAATAAGAAATGAGTCATACCATTCATACTCGGAGCAAAAAACGATGGCTGCAGTCGCAGATTGAAGTGGTCCTTGTGAGATTTTCCTCCGGTTGTCTGCACTTGAGGTCTGGCTCGGCTGAAAACACCGACTGCTTTTTCTTTGCTGTAATCTTACCACATATTGGTGAGACTTACAGTTTCCTTTCTTGCAGAGATAACAGACTTTTATAATTAACAAAAAGCAGATGTGAGATTAATTTCTTATCTGATGAACATTTAGTTAACAGTTTGTTAATTGCATGTATCACTGTTGGTAATGTTGGTGCGTGAAGTGATAATGATCTGCAAACTGACACACACACACACACACACGGGACAAAAAGGCATACATTCGACCACCGAACTGCATGATCGATAACGAGTGTATAAAGGTTTGTGTTATCCTTGATAAGATCTAGCTGTTGTGCTTGCAATAAAAACGTTGACCTGACCCTGAAAACCTGGTGGGAAAATGTCAGATCCTCAGACACAGAGACACCGTTTACCCGACGCTTCGCTGCATAATTCACATGGACACATTGCCTGGAAATGTGTGATTTTTTTTTTTTTCTTTCCCCCTCTGACTGGCTGAATATTTTATTTTTACTTGTACATATTTAATGTGAATCCAGGGCAAACTGTAACACACATGCAGACAAAATCACAGACATGAATACATAAATAGACGAGGTCACGCTTCTGATCATCAGTGGAGCACAGATTCATTTCTCATCTAAGAAATTGATGTCACAGAAAATACGCTCTTAAAAAACAGTCAGGTGTCTTGGCTCCTTGAGACAGGCGCAATAAAAGAGGACTTGTCTTTTTACCAAAAATAGAAATTTTTGTTTCCTGCTGGTTTGGCACCTTATCAGCTTGGCTGTCTGTTTAATGTTTCATCTCGTTTTCTCCGTCTAGTTGCCCCTCTTTTTCACCCGGCAATCCAACCTCTCTGTTTTTTTTTCTTTGCCTCACTATCTTTCTCCTCATTTTGAATGTCAGACTTTGCATGTTAGAACGCAGGCAGACAGGCTTGTCTGACATTCACAGGAAAAGTAACTTTTGTTGCTTAGTTAGTTTGTTTTTCTTGCAGTCATGCCAAACTTCTGGCCCATCACACATGCAATAACAAGACACCAGTGTTTCACAAAGCAAAAAAACAATATCATTTGCAACAGTGTAAGTTCTTCTTTTAAATAACAGGTTTAAGTGACAAAAACAAAAACAAATGAACTATGCGCTGAAAATAACTGCTTCAAGCCTAAAGTTTATCCTGATAAAAGGATAAAACGGGTTGCAGTGTTTAAATAGGTCATTTGTATTTATTTTTTTTGTTCTGAATAAACTCTTAACTGTTTGTGTTGCCACATTGAGGATATTGTGCTGCCAGAACGCAAGCTGGCTGTCATGTGTTTCCTGAACAAAAATAGCTTGAAGGTTTCTTTTTTGCCTCACTGTAAAACTCACAAGCTCAATTCAATGTTTTATCAGTGACTTATGGGAATTCCGATAAAATTTATTTTTACCCTGAGGTTTGTACTACATAAACATTAAATGAGTGCTCCTATAGAAGAGAATTTCTTGATCCAGTGGCTTTTAATTGCATGTGAATAAATTTGCGTGTGTGTGTACGTTAGGAGCTGATCTTAGATGCAGAGGACACATGGATTCGTTTGGAGGGATTGGCTGAGACCACAGAGTACACAGTTAAGCTCCAGGCTGCAAGAGGACTTGACACCAGCGCTGTAGTCTCCACTACCTTCACTACAGGTACATTACACACACATACACTCACGCGCGCACACACACACACACACACACAATGTGTTTATGTTCTTTGATTTAAGCTTGGAAACAGATTTCAACAGGGTGAGGGTTTTTTTCCCCCGTGAATGTTTGTTTTGTTTTGTTTTGTTTCTTTTGTACTACATTTCACATTACAGTCACCCTAACTAAAGGTGCACAATAATGGGTTCCTCAAGTCAGGCCCAATTTTCATCTCCCTTTTCTGTGGCTTAGTGAGGGAGACTTCCCATTAGGCTGCACCTGCAGGGAGGCTGTCTGCCATCCTACAGCTGAACACTGAGCTCTAGTCTCTAATGTGCTCAGTGTGTACTTGGATCTCACATGTGTCGATCACACAAGATTCAGCGAACATCATGGAGCTGCTGGTAGTCTGGAGTTTATGTTAACATGTAAAAAATAAATATATAGCCGTGGGATGCTTTGTGGGTTTTGCTTAGGTTTAAGTGTTTTTTTACCACTTATGGTTAGAAAACAAGCTGTAAATGCATTTTAGAGTATTATCTCCTCACAAAGTTGATATAGCCAGATATTTAGCCTTGATAGCAAACATTTGCTCATTTACACAACCAATAGACATGGAGCATCATTAGGAATTAGAGTGATGTTTTAGCCACCTGATAAATGTTTTACTTTGAATTCTGATGTTGTTGGTCTCAACTAACTCAGGAGGGAAATATATGCTCTTTAACAATTAAATGCCCTACTATATATACCCTATATTTACCAACTAACTTTGTCTGCCCTTTGGTGGGCAAGTAGCATACAGTCATTTTATCAGAACTGAAACAGGACAGGTAAGTGGTGAGAGTGAAATCAGAGGACTAAAGTCCAAGGCCCTAAAAAGACACAAACAACAAGCTGAAAGATGCTAAAACTCTGTGGAGAGCTGAGAACAACTCTGGTACATCATCTACACAAAGGCATTTAATAATTGCAGCTTTGAGATAAAATCCTAAATGCTACTTAGATTAAACGATGGATAAAAATAAGCCAATCATAACCTGTCCTCTCATCGCACCCCCCCTCCTCCCCCACTTTCTGTCCAGGGAGCCGTTTGTTTGCAACACCTCAGAATTGTGCCCAACACCTGCTGAACGGAGAGACGCTGAGCGGCGTCTACACAATTTACATCAACCGAGACCCCAGTCAGGGTGTGCAGGTGTACTGTGACATGACCACTGATGAAGGAGGCTGGATTGTAAGTCGCTGTGAAGATAACACCTTCTTTTTATTAGCACAGCTGTCATGAGTGCAAATGTAGGAAACTTTGCCAGTTTGAGAAAGCAGGACAAAAAACAGAACACATGAAAACAACTCATCTGTTTATCATAACACTGTGTTTTTAGTCTGAACATTCTTGTCTCAGCTGAGTTATATTTTTCTGACTCTGTCATATTGTCACATCCTGGTGTTTAGGTATTCCAGCGTCGTCAGAACGGCCTGACAGACTTCTCCAGGAAGTGGAGTGACTATCGGGTCGGCTTTGGAAACCTTGAGGATGAATTCTGGCTTGGTAAGACTGTTTCCCTGAAATAATTCATCTGGAGTTTTGGTATTTTGAAGGCGGCAAAGTATTATCTCCTGTATCAACACACTGTCTGCAGTAGAGGGTCATAGCTTCCACTTGGTTTCAGTTGATAAATCTATTTTAAGAGAAGGAGAGATGCTTCCAATATCTTGTGCAAGCAGTATGTCCTTCTTTTGGGAGGATTTTTCACTCTGTATGAAGATTCATATCATCGTCTTTTGGCACTTGACTCCCCAAACTATGCGATTCATTACCAGATTCTCTGGAAAGTCATCTCTCTCTGAAATGACTCCGTAATTGTTTTCAGCGTGGCTCTGAATCAAAGACAAAACAACAGGACATCCTCACTGTTTTGATGAAGTGCTGCATATTTTCCCTCCCCCCCCCTTAAAAAAAATATCTCATTATGAAACAATAATTATATTCATTACAAAATGTGCAAATGAGTCATGTTTCTTCATGAGCCGGTTTTTATGTTATTGTTTTGGTGCGGATGATTAAAGGGAAATATTACATGAATATTTCATTGTGTGAATCAGGACCTTGAGAAGAATGTTTTTTGAACTTTTTGATTAGAGAAATTAAACAGCACTGTGGGGGAGGAGGGTGAAATTTATGGCACTGTGTTATCACCACATAATAACAGAGGGAGGGCTCTTACTTTGGAGCTGACACATATTGGATCATAACACAAGATAGCTGTGGCACGCTACAGTCCATTAGTGACTAAGCACACTGTAATAGGTGAAAGCATAAAGAGATTTTAGATTGAGCCCCTCATAAACAGGAGCTGACAATATAATGGAATGTGGTATAACAGCCTGCAATTCTTGTTGAGACTGTCAGATTTGTTGCCTCCGTGGTTATTTTTAAAGCTGTAGTTTGCGGAGTTGTCAAGTTGAATTGAGTTATACTGTCAGCTGCTCCTGTTAGCTTTCATGCACCACCACCAGCAAGGTGACACCTAATATCTAATCACAACAGAAGACACTGGATTAATAATTAAGTAGGTTTTGTTGTAGCAGCAGTGGGGAAATATCTCTGTAATTCCGTCTATCATATATGAAAGAAATCCATCCACTTTGCAAACTACACAGTATAAAGTATAGACAGTGAGCTTAGAGAGTGACAGCACTTTTTTAGCTGTTTCTGAGAGACACCTGAAGGCATCATGTATTGGCATCCTGACACAGATTGACCTCATATCTGGCAGATTTATAATATCTCTGTCCCCCGCAATATTATCTAAGACAGCGGAGCATATCCGGTTCAGTGAGTACAACATTTACTCTGACCCGTTTCCACTTGAGCTGAATCAGCAATATTATGCCCTCTCGCCACTTCTGGGCATATACCAGTTCAGGGCACCTTCATATCCAGGGTCTTGATTCACTTTTTTAGTGCCTCCTAAGAAACATCCCCCCCCCCCCCCACGTCCTTTTTTTTTTCTATCCCGTACTGTCCTCTCAGTGAATAAAAGCAGCTTAATGTAACCTCGGGGTGTGAGGCATCAAGAGCTGCTCTTTGCTCCTGTGAAAGCTTCTCCCGCTGATGCCAGAGTCCAGATAACACACACCAGAGGGGGAGAGAGAGAGAGAAAGAGAGAGAGAGAGAGAGAGAGTAGCCTCAGAGTACGGCACAAAATATCGAGCCTTCTCTATGGAACTGACTTGTCCGTTGATCTACTGGTTTGTTTGTTTCTGAGCAGGGCACAGGCTTTCTATACAAAGTAGGAAATGCACAGGTTGCATTATACTAATTACATTGAGGATTGATCTGTTCTTTTCAGCAGCTATCGTTTATTTTAATATTTACATACATTAAGGGTTTAAATTAAATGGCTTATCTCACCAGAGTACTGCAGAGGGCATCTGACTGTGTTTCCTCATGAACAAGTTGATGTAATAAGATAACTGACTTAGATGTTACCTGTGAATTTTGAAGAGGTGAAGGAAAGTGAATGAGAGAGGTTGTGCTTTCCTCCAAGTTTTAGCCCTACAATTATTTTTTCCATTTCATCAAAAAGTCAGCAGTGTTAGGACAGCTTGTAGTGGTTTGGACCACAAGATTATGGGCCCCGTAATCCAGGTCAAGGATAGCTGTCAGGCCAAGGATGCCTGTCTCATAGACACATATTGATGGGACATGCTGGGCGCAACTATTGTCATAAATACAGAAAAAAATATTACGAACTCATCCTTTCTCATTTTTTAGAAAAACTTTTTTTCAGTGTCTTTTTTTAGTTTAGTACTAATCATGTTTTAAAACTACAGTTCCCATACATCAACTACAGTGTTTCTATAGAGTGGGTAATTGAGCTGTGCTCAACAATTATGTACCCATTTTTTAGCTTATGAATTTAAAATTTTGTAACATTTGCACTATTAAAAGTATGTCAAGTGAGCTTTTAGTAGTTCCTGTTTGCAGTGTGTCCATGAATTTACAACCTTACATCACTGAATTACTTTGATAAAGAGGAAAACTCGATGAATCACTGTGAGTTGTGGACTTTTAAGAGGCAATTTTTCCCCCATGATTTCTGAGCAGATGGACATTTACCTGTGATACATCTGAGACATAGTTATCCTTAGACAATGTTAAATTGTAAAATATGTGAACCTTTGTCTGTTTGTCCAGATGTGTCTGTATTAGGACTTTGAGAAGAAGTAACTTCAATAGTTGGCCTGTTTATCTCCATGAGCTGTGTGTCACAGCTGCTGCTGCAGAGTCAACAGCTGACTGTGTTGATAGGAAGTTAAATGACTAATGATTTACTAATTTTGACTAAATAACTTTTATAAATGAATCCACTAAACAGAGCATTTTCTGTGAAATCAATAGATTTTGGTCCAAACTTCTGCTGTTTTTGACTAAAAAGACAGCAAATGTTTGGCACAGGAAAAAAATTTGTTATTATGTCTGTGTTCTCACATATGGTCGGAAAACCCTTTAACATTAGAAGTACGTGTCAGAGTAGATTTTTAAAATACCATCACTGTTCTGAATGTCCCTGAACTTTACATAAGTTTGTACTGGAAATGATATTGTCATGCAGATGGTAACTGCAGTTTAAAACCATTTGACCTTCACTCTTCATTCTACAGATTAGGTTTATGTCACAGCCCTTGAGAGTCATTATTGTGAACATTTAGCTAATCACCGCCTCTGCACACAGAACAGCAATATATTGAACAGTATGGAACCACAGACATCAATAAAACTGAAAAGAAGAGGCACTTAACTGGCCAGTAGTAAAGAATATGGAAATTAAGCTTTAATTATTATGTTACAGTTTGAAAACGGCCTTTTTTATTGCTGCTCTAGGACAATCTATTCTCCCTACTAACTGACCTCAGACAGTTTTTACGCCGAACACAATGTCAGTTTGATGATGTAATAACAGAGAGAAACCCGGGAGTCCGTTTGCGATATGTGATCATTATCCCATTCTCTCTTTCTTTTTTTAACCCCCCCCACCCCTCCGCTTCTGCCTAAGTGTGAGAGAAAGGCTAGTAATAAAATGTGACAAGATTGTAATATTGGTGGTATAATAGGACAAGAGTGCAATAGTGTGTCAAAATGCCTTTTTAATCGCTACAGTTTGGAATAAAGCAGTCCAATCCCATAAAACTGTTGGAGGAAAAAATTGTAAAAAAAAAAGATTATGGATGCAAGATTAATTGCTGATAATTCAGTGATATTATACAATGGGAATTAGAGATGACTGTTAAACAATTTTATTACAACAATTTCTTCTCCCCTGTCACCCTAAGTGCCTTTGGGTTGTAACATAGATTGTATCTGCTTTCCATTGACGCATTACAGCAGACTTAAATTCCTCGCTCTTTCAGATATCTACTTCCTGCTCCTTATCAGCTAAAGCTTGAGGATTTTTATTTGCCACAGGTTCAAAAAAATTGCACATGTGATGCTTCTGTTGGAGGTGAAGCAGGGAAGGGAACTCTTTTTCCAAATAGGTGCTTGTAATCTGATAGTGGAGGCAGTCCAATCTCTCAGGTCGGTGTGGGGCCTTATCACCCGTCTGGAGTCAAACAAGCCTCGTATCTGCTGCCTTGGAGATAGAGAGCAACGCCGCCTATCTCAGAGAGGTGCGACATGTGGCATTTGCAGGAGGGCTGCCGGTGGCGCTGTCCACAGCTCTCGACAGTGTCAATCATCCACGTTCATATGACCAGCTGACAAAGACGTGTGGCTCAGTGCTTATCAGGATTCAAACTGTTAACCTACAGAGCTGCAGAGGAGGACAAACTGTGGTTTACAGGGTTCAAAAGTTTGCGTGTGTACGGTTGGTAGAATGTCACGAAAATTAACACAGTATTCTATGTTATGGTTTTAGTGTGTCAAGTCTGTACAAATACATCTGCTGTTTGTCTTTCTGTTCTTGGAGAGGGAACCTGCTTCTGTTGCTCCTCCTGAGGTTTCGTCCTTTTTACCTATTAAAGATTATTTTGGTGTTTTTCCTCATCTGAGCTAGAGGATTATATAGATACCTAAAAAAACCAAACAAACCGTGAGGAACTAGTGGTGATGCAGTAAAACTGTTGTGTGACCTCACATTGACTGCATCATGATAAAAAAAGATGTACATATACACATTGCAAAGACCACATCCAGCAGGCAACTGGGATGTTTGCTCTGAGTCTGTTGAGCAGCAGGGGGAAGCTAGTCTGCATTCTGAAAACATGAAAAATCAAAGAACTAGTAATGTTAGTGTACAAACTGTTGTTATGACAAAGCAGCTTTTGCTTCCTAAATACTAACCATTCTTTGCCCATCACGGAGATTTCTCTGTAATATAACTCCTTCTAAACAACAACATGTCTCAAAAAAAGTTGGAGATGACCTCGTTAGAAGCAAAGGAGAAACGTAATAAGACACCACATTTGGGTGAAATCATAGATTTTCCCAAAACTGGAGTTGATGAAACCTCCAGTTTTAAAACCTTCACTAGGCTCTTTCCCATTTAGCTCCACATGCTGAAGGAAGTAATCTGTTCAGTCATCCAGAGGCAAAACAAACTACCAGGATTGTATTTCCATAGGGGAAAACAAATCAGTGTGTTTTCTCTCACTGATGGGCTCCAACGCTAATATAACATGCTCAACTGAGTAAAAAAGCCACCAGCGAGGTCCAATGAGAGCCAACGGTGCAGGACACATCCCAGAAAATGCAATCTGTCCTTACTGGAAATTATTTAATTTAGAATTTTTTCGTAATACATTATGAAAACTTAACTAATTCACCTCATGAAGAGACTATCCTTTTGATGACAAAAAGAGCTTAAATCCCGAAACACTGATTTGGAGAAAATCAAACAGAAAACACAATCTAATTTTTTAAAAAAGATACATTTGGTCAGGTTTTACATGGCCCTGTCTTTGCTTCTGTCATGATTGTTCAGATTTGAATCTGCACCTTTGTTTCTTGGCTTCATTCTCTATGTCTTGGCATTGCTTTGCAGTCCATTGTTGCTGGATTACATTGAGTGACTATAGAAATCCAATCACAATCTGAGCGTAATGATGTCCATTATCAGAATAAGTGTAATTGCTTGCATATCAGTATGAGCACAATTACTTCATCATCAGGTTTTAAAGCTCCTACACCTGTTCGATTAAAACCAGATCTTTCTTTGGATATTAAAAGGGTGCGAGTGGGTGGAATCGGACAATAGAAGTTGCGTTTAAGAAGCAGGTGCAACTGTCATGATTTGGTTCATCTCAAACAACACTGAAGCATCGACAGTACGATGTAACTTGTGTTTTTTGCCTGCAGGTCTTGACAACATTCAGAGGATTGGTGCTCAGGGCCGTTATGAGCTGAGAATCGACATGAAGGACGGACAGGAGTCAGTTTACGCCAATTATGACAAATTCTCCATTGGAGATGCAAGAAATCTCTACAAGCTCAGGATAGGAGAGTACAACGGCACCGCTGGTAAGTGGCTGAATACATTAGAGACGGTTTTGTTTTTTAATGTTTTTCTTTTAACATAATTCATTATTCTGCATTCTGCTTGGCCTTGTGGATGACAACCCAGTGACTGTATAGAAAAGCTCAGTGAGGACATTAACATAGAAAGCTTTTTGCCATTAGAGGCTTTTTTTAATGTCTCAGCACCACACTCACACTACACAGTGTACTGTAATATGAGCGCGTGCTCCCTCGTCCCTCCATTGCCATCTGCCATTTTTCCTCATGCCTCTTTTCCCCTCCATCTTTTCCTCTTGCTGATGTCTGAACCCACCTCAGCTCTCCTCCATATTTCCGCTCTTGTCCTCTCTCTCAATGTATCGCGCGGTCTGTCAACATTACCATATGCCAGAATTACCCATCATCCTCTCATGTTTATAATTATAATTCTCTCTGCCTAAATAAATTTAGAGAGCCGGCAGCAGCGCTTCTTTTCCCTCTCTCTCTCTCTCTCTCTCTTTCCCTGTCATGTCTCTCCATCTACATCCTGCCTGCCTGGACGTTTATGTCCCCTCATCACACCATTTTTCACTGCAGCCATATGCCAACGCTGCCCAGCATACGCTGATTATATGAGATTCTCCATCTCTCTCTCTCGTTCCTCTGATCCCAGGTGACTCTCTGAGCTATCACCAGGGCCGGCCCTTCTCTACAAAAGACAGAGACAACGACATCGCTGTCACTAACTGTGCCTTGTCTTACAAAGGAGCCTGGTGGTACAAGAACTGCCACCGGGCCAACCTCAACGGCAAATACGGCGAGTCCAGACACAGTCAGGTGAGGACTGTTCATTCGTTAAAGAAAGTTTTGTTGGAACATGACCATAAATGACTACAACAGGAGAGCAAAAAGTCATTAAATACGAACTAGGATTATCTCAAAGTGCGGAGTAGACAAGACTGGAATGTGTTTTTAAAAAAGAAACTTAATCAAAATCTCTAACATTTTAGTGACAATAAAAAAGAGACATGAAAGCAAGTTCAAGCTAACAATGAAGACAGCAGGGCTTAGGAGAACAAAACAAGGTGATATTTAGGCCTATTTTTATTACAGTTCCTTATTAGAAGGAAAGCAATGCAGCCATTAAATAGCTTGTAATAATACCACAAACCTGAAGAGACACATTAAAGCTCACCACAAAGAAACTGAGGTAGGGTTGTCTTTATAAAAGTATATTAAACCAACTCGTAGGGCGGTGGTACTGTAATATGTCAGAGGGGCTTTTGATTATTCAGACTGTGGTGATCATGAATGATAAGAAATGGGAAATAAGTTGGACTGAAAAATACCCCAAAAATGTAATTTTTTGCAAGATGACATTGATCCACATATTCTGTACAGTCTAGTGACTGAAAAAAAGTGTTATCAGTTTTTGTAGACTAAAACTAAACTTATTGCTTTGGTCAACTACAATTTGGCTAAATAATGTTGACTATATGTATTCAAAACTAACCAGGACATTTGAGACAAGACTAAGAGTGGGAAAATCTGACAACACTGCAGGTGAGTCATGAAATTAAAACTTAAGCTCGATCAGAGAGTGAATGTTCAAAAAAATAAAATAGTTAATCTACTAACTGTTAAGCCAAACATCTCTTGTGGTTTAAGTTAGAAAGAAATAAGCTCACTTTAATTTGTTGTGTTTTTAAATCCCAGAAGGATACAAACCAGAATGGATTACCAGTCAAACTCTTTCCCCATGACCCGAAAACTCAAGGAGCTGCAAAAACTTGTTTGTTCTAATTAAATTGATATTTTATTCTGGGATATGCAGCACCAAAGCACAACATCAACTGACTTTTTCTTATTTTAGTTTTTTATTTACATGCTGCTTATTCCAAAATCAAGTCATGTTTGATGAAAGACCACAAAGGACATCTGGATTATTCAGAGTGTTTCTGGAAAAATGTGAATCACAGTTATTTCTCTTTTAATTCAATGTTTCTTTGAGCACAACAATGGTTCCATCAACCACAATCATAATTTATGTGCCAACAGAAAAGTTAGAGGTTGTCTCAAACTGCAACACTGAAAATAAAAGCTCCTGTCTGTTTGTTTTATGGCATTTATGCTAAGTGACAATGCTGTTGTGTTGGCATTTTGGCAAAAAGAAAATGTTGCCATTCACATGAATTGTCTTGATTACGTCGGAGTGATAAATGGTTGAAAGTTTCTTAGACGTCCATACTTTAATCCATACTTATTACACTGATTAGCCTGATGGAGGAGCTTTAATGAAAGGTTAAAAAAAAGGTCTGTTGTACCACCTGTTGAATTATAATGAAACTTTGCGAGATAATGCATCTCAGTATTGATTGGCTTGTATCGTCTGTTGGGAATGAAATTTTTTAAGGATTTTTTTTTAAAGACTCATAGCTGTGAGTTTATATTCAATTTAAAGAAATACATAGAAGAAAAACCCCAAAGTATATTTAACATATTCAGCAAATATGCACTCGTGTGTTTTTTTTATCTTAACTACATGAGAGATGGAGTTTGAGCACTGATGGCTTGTCTTATGTCGAGTGTGTGATGTGCTCGCTCTCTCAGCTTGATGCTGAAATGACTCCAGGAAGAGAGTGAGGCTTTGTGTGAAGCTCTGATTGGGCCGAACTACAAAGGCTTTGAGCCATCGCTGCTTCTTTTTTCTCTGTTGCTTGATGACATGAAATGAGACCAGGTGGGAGCTGTGATGGACAAGCATAGAAACACACAGAGAGAAACTGCCGTTCAGAATAAAGCTGCAAGTGGGAGGGTTTTGGCGATGTTGTTGATTAGCAGGGCTGGAGTCGGATTATAATTGCAACTATACAAGCTTCTAAATCAGGATTATTGCTTTCTGCTTTGAATGCTCTTTACTGAATATATAAGAAATCCATCTCCTGTCATTTACTCAAATGCTGCTTTGCCTGTAGACTCACACAGCTTCTGAAATCACACTTTGGCTCTTACAGGGTATTAACTGGTACCACTGGAAAGGCCATGAGTTCTCTATCCCCTTCGTGGAGATGAAGATGAGGCCGTTCAACTTCCGTAGCATCAGCAGCAAGAGGAGGCGGTCTGCCCCTGTATAAACAAACCGTGGATAGACGGAGTTCGGACGATGTTCAGAGATGAATTTCTGCTATTTGTTTGCCTCTCTAATGTGCACTTGAGTGTCTTTTAGTGAGACTGCAAAGACAAAAGAGGCGTCATGACAAAAAAGCTACTAATATTTTATTAATGTTCAGTAGTTAAATAATGAAAACACATTATAATTAACATACTACCAACAATAAGAAACAGTTTTAACCATAAATGAGATTGTGAAATAGCAGAGAGGCTGAAACAACGTCCGATCTCTGTTTATCTGCTCCTGTCCAGCTTTGGCTGTCTTTCCCTGCTGTACTTCTACCCAGATGATAGAGGACACTGTATGTAATTTATTAAATACTTTGAATGACAATGGTTCTTTTTGCTGTACAGAAACGGAAAGGCAAACCAAGAAGCATCTTTTTTTCTTTAAGTGTGTGATTTGCCTTTCCCTCGAATGCGAGGAAATGTGCTCAGAAATGCCCTCAAGAGTGCGAGAGCTAGCGATATTTTAACCGTTACGAAATAATAACACTTTTAACGAAAAATATACTGTATATGCCCTTAAACCCCTTAACTGTAAAATATATATATTTTTATAACTGATATTGTGACAAAAGTCCATCTATGTAATATGATTTGATGCCTTGGTTTGATCATGAAACATGATGACAAACACTGGACACAAGAGATCAAATTAACATCAAAAAGCAAAACCGAACATCCAGAACTCTCACTCACAAAGCCGTGCACCAGCAGCAGCTTCATTACCGTCCATTTTATGCATTTTTTTCCTCTCAGACTGTGTAAATGTAAATTACAGTATCTTTTGTGTTAAGTATTAAAGCAAAATGAAAATCACCAACCCTAAACTTCATTACAGTTGGATACGACACTACGACAGTATTTGCACTATGAGTGGGAACACAGAAAAGCTATTGTTTAATCAATTTAAACTGTTTCTTTAGATCGTGTGCATTTATGATTTCCGGGACTTTATTTTTCAAGCAAATTATAAACATTTAAAGTGTGCTTCACCTCTGTTGAAGATGCTGTGATTGCTTGCAGAGATGGTGCTGATTGATGTAACATTTAACCAAAGATTTGCATAACAAAGGCCCATAAAGGTCTGATGTTTGTACAGATGCCAGTCAGCTCTGTCAAACTCTCATTTTTCCTACAGTAACGATTTAATTGCAAGCTTAAACATGAATTAATTATATTTCTATACTGTGATTAAAAACCATTGTTGGTGTTAATAATGACATGATTACATAACTTGAAAAAATCTGCATTTCATGGGTTAAAAATTGCTCAACAATCCTGCTACTGTTTTAAATCACCCAGTTTCAATCAGCTTATGCTGACATAAGCCACACTTCCAACTAACACTTCTAAATAGTTCCCTTGGAAGTGAAAGTAAGTCATAAAAAAATGTGCCTAAAATCTGGTTTGCATTTCCTCCGCAGACAGTACCCCTAAATATAGGTGGGGTTGCTTTTCCAGCTGGTGGGCTGGTCTTTAGAGGCTGCAGCGTTTATTAAGTGCCACACTGTAACCTTTAATGCACATGTGCTGCCAGAGTGACAACTTGCTTCAAACCTTTACATCGCTTTCCATCTGTATTCATTACACACACATTGCATGTTCTTTCCTCTCAATATCTTGGTTGTTTAGTCAAAGACAGAGACAAGCTTTGTTTATAAAAAGGCTGCAGGCAGCCACACAAAGTCTGCCCGGCACAAATTTAGTTGTGTAATCCTTCATCAGAGCACATTGTAAATAATTAAGAGGGGCACTGGGAAAAATTAAGTATCGAAGTTGTTGTATTGGAACTATCTACAACTTTTGACAGTACAAATACTCAAATGACGACCAGGTCTACCCAGCTGCTCCTGAAATGGTCAGTTAGTCAACTCTGGCCTTTGTCTTTTTGCCTCCTGTGCAGAAGCAGAACTTGGGTGTGTAGTTACACAATAGTTTCTCACTTTTCAGGGCCTTTTATGGTAATCATGGCATTATTTTATGCAACAGGAAAACTAAATTCTATGCAAAAGAAAATCAGGGTGGGCATAATGGAGATTTTAGCCTGGCCTCTGGCCCACTGCTAGCTGAAATTAACAAAGAAAACAGTAGGTGGAGTGGAGCCAAGCCTTCTCTTCTTAGCTCTTCTTTTACTTGCTTTACTATTTAAGCTTCCTGGTGAAACAAAAAATAAAAAAACAACTCAGCAAACGTGGCAGAGAATGTATTCTTTATGTTTGGCGGATGTAATCTGCAGCATGCCCACCAAGCATTTTGTTCTGTTCAGCGTTCACACTGTTGCACAAAGCGCTCGGTGCCAATGCGATTAGTTGACTGCAGTTGTCTGGAAATGGTTTTGTTTCAGTTTCCTGCCTCCTCTGTTGGAGGGAAATTGTCTCCTCAGAGTTGATGACAAACCACACACAGCTAGCTAAATTTCCTCCATAATGTCAATAAGAAACAAAATGTGTCCAACTCAGCCCTTGAAAATTAATATCACCATCACTGCAAGCAACATTTGTTTTCATATATATTCAGTCATTCAAGAAATGTCATTGTTATGAACTTCTGTCAGTTTCTTCAGTTATCTCATGGATGCAGGCCAGAAAATCTGGCTTGTATCATGTGACTGTGTATATTTATATTTGTATTTTTTGTCCTTCTTAGCATTGAACACTCTGGTGAATCTCTCTCCTAGAAACTACTAATAATATACTCATGTAGATATAGAGTTGAAGATAACGTGACTTTTGATGTGTTCCCCCTTTACATGCAAACTTAATCAGAAAACCCTAAAAAGCATTTCCCCTTTAACCGCTATACTTTTAACCATTGTTGTGTTAAGGGACAGATGAAGCCTACTGCATGTTGACTAAACTGCAATCAAGAGCTTGATAGTAAATAACAAAATGTCATTAGAGTATGTTTTTGTTTATTTCTTGACCAATCTGGCTGAAAGGAACTCTTGAAACGGTTTGTATGGTAGATACATGTAGATGTCTTACATTATTGGGCCTCTACGCTGTCGTGAAAGCTGTAAAATTGCCCCGAAAGGCAAAACAAAACCAACATAACCTCAAATGTAATTTTTAACAAACCGTTTCAACATGTGACCTTTCCCAGGTCTGATTTATGTTTTTGGTGTCAAAGTGACTGTTTCTGAGCCTCTCATGCAATCCATCTCCCATAGTGATTTATAATAGAGTAGGGAATTCTCTGTATACTTATTTTATTAACTATACTTAGATGAAGTTTGCCTCAGTGCATTTTTGTACAAGGAACAAAGGTCATGAAGCTTTGCAGAGAAGGAACAGAATGTTTTTTTTGTATTGTGAGGGATTTATTTCTCTCATGGCAAACTATGAGGTGCTCTTAAATCTTTCAAGGCTGAAAAGCTGGTATGTATTTAAACTCATTTTATCTTATATTTGTCCAAGCATCCTTCATCAGTTTAAGCTTGTCCTGTCAATCAATAAGTAAACAACAGAAAGTTGTCCTGCTGTAGAAAAAGCCGCTGTCCTGCCTTTCATTTCAGGTTAATCTTCCACATGTGAATAATCCATTGTTTGAGACAAACACTACATTACATCCATTGGTAATTAAAAGCTTAGTAATAATACTCTTTATGAGGAGTTTTCAGGAAAACAGATTGAATTTGAGCAAATGCAACTTACCGTCTGTTAACGGAAACAACCTGCCTGAAATTAAAAAGACAAAACATCCTGATTTATTTTCTTAATATTTTAAGTGAGTTGATGTCGTTTCTTTTGGCAGGTATGATCATCAGGTTTTCTTTTTCCTCAGTGCAAGACAACTGATCAAGTACTTTTTTATCTTTAGAGCAGAGGGTGATACTGACTTGGCATTTTGTTTGTACTCTATATTTTCATCATGCAAAATGTCATCCCTCTAGTCTGCTGTATAACATCAGGTTTGAAAAGAACATCTCCTCCATCGTTGAAACTAAAAACTCAGACACTGGAAGACGCTCACACTTTATTATTGTTTGTTTTTCCTGTTATTTATTACACTGCTATTTATTTTCCAATTACTCTGTAAAAAAATACAGTTAATAATAACACAAAGTCCTCTATGGTATCGAAAAAGGAAATGCTTTATTGGTTTCTTTTACAAGTGAATTTAACTGATATAACCACCATGTTTGGTGGAATTTGTTGTTTAAGCGAGATACTGCAGCTGCATTGATTTGAACTCTTGCCATGGAAATGTAAATGTTGACAAAAAGTGATCTTGACTGTTTGAGAAGCTCATATATGCTGAAACTAAGGATTTATTGTTGGATAACCTTGGATATTACTGTCGAATTTAGCTCTAGTTTGACTTAAACATGTACTATACAGTTCCTTTTTTAATACATTTTCTACATATTAATAAAACATTCAAATAGTCTGATTTAATGTGTGTGATCACTGTTTTCATTTGATTTATATTGATGACATGCTGTTATGTGTAAATTTAATGTTGAACTGTTCTCGTCCATGTACAACATCCTTGTCTTTGCTTTCAACGAAGTCCCTCAGTTCAATTTGCTCAGTTTTGAAGTCATGTTTCATATAAAAA
>JAPZDY010000004.1:11825711-11840546 GCA_029783645.1 Ctenochaetus hawaiiensis | reverse complement strand
TCGCGATTAATCGCGCGTTAACTCAGGACAAAATGCGATTAATCTCGATTAAAAATTTTAATCGACTGACAGCCCTAATTCAAAGCATTCAGTATATTAAGTAAAAAATGTTTTTAAGAGTGCTGTTAGTTCCTCGACAATCCAATGCACAGAGGAAATGGAGGAGTTTCTCACAGCTGCAAAAAATTAAGTCTAATTGTGGATGTGGTGAAACAGCCTCAGAAACACCTCAAAACTAGACTAACTAGAGGATTCTTGTTTGGTGTGAATGTGCAGGGTGTGTTACATAATTTCCTTTCGTATAAAATGGGGTTGTGATAATATCAGGTTTCCATTACACCATTATCATGCCTTTATCATTTCACTGTAAAAAAAATTGTCATGATTTCTGTTGAAAATTCAAATATAACACTGTTGGTCAAACTCATCTTTATGAGTCACTCATGGTGACAAAGCAATAAGAGAAAGAAACAACAATATTTTAAGAGGCAATTTAATTGTCACCAGTATTTTCATGTTTCATATTAACAAGATTAATATAGATTTTTTTAAGTATCACAATCATCATCAGTACTGACCATAAAGTATATTGGTATGTTGTGTACAGAGTGCAATAATGGTACACTTAATGATTTATATATAATATATGCAATATTACACTGAGTGTGTAGAATAGAATAAGTTTTCAGGCCAGAGGCCTTGGAAAAGAAATTCATCAAAAATCTGGGTTTTTAGACTTTAATGGGCTTTTATTCATCACATTATCTTTCAGGTCTATCTGTGATCGCTTGTGAGGGTCCTGAACCCCTGTTTGTTAACCATAATTAACGATATGATGTGATATTTAAAAAGGATGAAATAGCCTGAAGTCCAAAAACAAACTTTAAATGTTCTCGAGGCCAAACCATACAGAGCTGCATAAGCCCCTTTGTTTTTAAATTTTACATAAAAATAATAAATGAATAGCAACAAGTGCAGTTTCAGATGTAGTAATTGTTTTCAGATTGAATTTGTTTTAAGAGACTGAGACTGTTATTTATGAACTGCACTGATGTTTCAGGTAACTCTCATTGCTCAGCTGTACCACTCGGTTTCCTGTTCAGCAAATGAGCAGGAGGGAAGTTAGCAGGCTGTCTGCGGGTAAACCAATTTCACACATGAGACGAAACGCATGGCGACAGCCACGCAAATCTATTTGCTCTCCTCTTGCAGGTGCATCTTCCTCTCTCTCTTTCTCTCTTTCTCTTTGCCTATGAAGCAGCCAAATGTGAGATGAAAATCTTTCCTTCAACCTGCGTCTTGAATACAAAGAAGCTCAGTAGCTGAGAGCTATAGAGAATCTAAGGGACACACTTGAGTCAAATAGTGTTTGAAAACTGTAGTTATTTAACACCGTTTAAATAAAGACGTCGCCTCAAGGCCTCAGACTTAATGAAACGGTCTATATTGAGAGAGAAAAGAAGAACAGTGTGACTTTTATTTCTCTGACTGACTTTTCTATTGCTCACCTGCTTCACTAAATTTAAGTATCTCACCTTGTGTTTTCTTCTCCATGAAAGCAGTTAAGAGAGATTTCATCCTGAAGCAAGAGGGAAATGTAACAACCAGACATTTATGAAAACTTAAGCCAGATCTCATCCATCTCCTCCAATGGGAACCATTAGCAGGGTATATTCAGATGAATCTCCTGCAGCAGAAGGTCTCTCTACAGCCTCCTCTCCTTTTTTTTTTTTTCCCTGACGCTCTGTCGCACTCTCCGTCTCAGCGGGACTCTTAGAAAGATTGGTTACCTCTATCTCTGTCTGGCCTTCTCTCAAACACAACCTCTCTCCATTTCGCCCTCTTTTCTCTCCTTTTCTCTCTTTGCCCCTTTTCTTCCTCTGTGGGACTCTTAGGGGGAGATCTGCCCTGAATCCTGAATGACACTTTTGCAGTATTAATGAGGGGAAAGCTGAAAATCCAAAGCCGACACTGACAAGACGGGGGGAGAGCAAGAGTAAAGACATAAGAGACAGAAAGATGGATTGGAAGCAGGGACAGGAAAGAGGGGAGGAGGAGGAGGAGGAGGAGGACGAGCTGTGTGCTGGAAGCAAAATATCTCTCCATGTTCACTTCTGTTTTTTTTGTTTTTTTGTTCCACAGACACACCCAAATTGAGCCACCACTCCATGGCTGGATTAAACTAGACCGAAAGCCAAAAGGGCAAGAGGACAGGAGAAGACAAAGAGCAAGGAAACAGTTGCTGGAATGTCGGGTAGCGTAAACAAACTTGACTGAATTGCGGATTTTGGCTTCTTCCTCCTGCATCAAGATCAGAATCATCACAACTTGGCCATTTTAAAGCCGACTTTGTCTTAAACAGATGAACTTTTGGTCTTTTGGATTTGTTTAAAGAATGCCTCAGCTTCACAGGACGGTTTAAAGGAAGGAGGCATACATGAAGTCTCCCTAAATGCTTCCAGTTTTTTCCATTTAACATAAACAACACAAGTCTGAGTGCATGCTCGAGTCTCATATAGGTGGGTACTGCTGTGTGTCTGAAGTCTGATCATTAGACACAGATAAATCTCACCCCACAGCTGTTGGATTGATGGATGTTTGAAGTTTTGTTTGACCCTGAGAGTAAAACTTTATGCCTTACCACTTTAAAGCAGGTTTCAGATTACCCAAAGGGACTTTTATCTTAAATTAACACCATATCTTAATTATACAGAGTCTCCAGCGGGCTAATATGCACATTTACCGACTCACAAACGTCACAGCTCTCTGAGGGATTACTGAGTCTTTAAAACTGCAGGACAGACTCAGTTAAAAGGAGCTCCACATCTGAAGGCCATGGATGGGAAAACAGACAGCATCCAGGAGTTTTTTAACCAACTTTGGAGCTTCGCCACGGACAAACACAACCAGGGGGTCTACAACACTGTGTGTCTGGTGGTCCTCCTGACCCTCCCCCTGCTGGTGCTCCTCACAACTTTGGTGGTGTGCTGCCACTGCTGCTGCTGTCGCCATGCCAACAGCTGCTGTTGCTGCTGCTGCTGCAGAGACTCCATGGCAACGGCGAGGTCAGAAACGAAGAAGAAAAAGAGCTCAACAAACAATACGGAGGACTTGTGGATCTCCGTCAAGACAGAGCCGATGACGCCGGACCGAGTCGCCTTGGCTATGGTTTAGTTAGAGACTACTGATCCTAGACCAGCAGGTGCAGTGGAGCTGATGGAGTGTTTTTCCAGTGTAAAACTCAAATAACTTGATTAGAAGGAGGCAAAAGACATTGTTCAAACTATTTCACATTGCCATGGGCACATATTTAGCTGAGATCTGAAAATAGTGTACATATTATTATCATTTGTATCTGTGGATAATGTTTACAATATTTTGTATGAGCTTTTTAGTGTTTGGTACATAAAGCAGGAAATATGCTTGACAGAGGTGTATACACAGTAGGCAATTTAAGGTGGGATGAGATGGGATGCTATCGCCCTTATAAACAAAATGACCAAAATCGCACCTCCTTGATTAAAGTGACAAACCTCAGTTTGTGCCGGTTGTATAAAAACGATGATCACAATATTTTGAGTGATTTTACAATTCACCCTCTTTTCCAAAAGAAATCAATATTTTAATGATCTTATAAATGTATCCTTCAGAAAAACCATAACTGTTGAGTCATTTCTAATCTTGGGTCAAACTCCCAGACTTTCCTAAAAAAAAAGTGAGTTGGTACAAACAATATAAACCTGGTGAAATGCTCTCTACATCAAATTCCTCATCATTTGTCCCCTCTGCTAAAATATGACTTTTTTTCCCCTTTTGTTTGAGTAAAAAAAAAAATTATCTTAATTTATCAAGACAACTGCAAGACACACTGTCACACAGTTGTTTTTTACTGTGTAAGCATTAATGTACTACCCATTAACAGCCTAGTCACAGTATCAAAACATGTTTTTATGTCCTCATAAAAAATAAAGGCTTTAGGCACCCTTTGAACAAAATGGCAGCAGTCTGATGGCAGTAAAGTGTTTCAGTTTCCTCGTGGAAAGATAAAGCATTGTGACTGGTTTCCACACATACTTATATGTGTGTCCAGTCAGGGGTTTGTTCAGTATGTCATAAGAGGGATTTCATTACAGCTAAACACAATTCTGGGACTCAGTAGGATCTGGATGGGCCCATCGTGGACCAGCTGGCAATTCTAGGTGACTTTATCTTTGGCAATGTGAAGTCACAGAGGAGAGAGAAGATCATTGAGACACACTGCTGCCTTGAGTTCTCCCTTAATATTCCTGTAATGTTTCTATGTTCATATAGTAGCATCAAAATCATTCCAGAGCAAGCCATCTTTGTTAAAAAGTATATTAAAGAAGACATAAGGGTTTTGAACCTCCTACCTATTACAAATAAACAAATCAAATACATATCTGCATGTGTGTATATGTGTGTAGGTTAGAGATAGTGTGAATGTGTGTGTTTGTGTACGTGTGTGTGAGAGAGAGAGGCACAGTGTTACTGAGAGCACTTTGTTCTTAGAGTTCCCTTGTGAAATTCATTGCGTCTGTATTTGGGAGAGAGAGCCAATTCAAGGTCTGCCCAGCGTTCAGACAGCTGCCTACTTTTCACTTTCAGCCTGCAATCGAGACTGGTGATTGACTCTCACTTTCTGAAGTGAAAGCCAATGACATCCAAAAAGTTTAACTCAGGGGATGCAGAGGGAAAACTAAAACTTCCTTTATTTTGATTCCTCTCCTGCTCTGACTTTATTTGCCCGGTGTGATACAGTGTAGGCCACAGGAAAGGCACTTTTTCCCTAATTTTGGTCCTTGTGAGTGTTGCTGTAAGTCAAGTAAGCTGTTCAAGTTAAAATTCATGATTTGAATATAAGCAAAAAAGGTAAAAATAAAAAAAAGAAACTTTAATCTCTCCTGATCAGTGAAAAAATCTGCTATTTAAAACTCAATAATAACAATATCAACATCAGTAATGTTTTCCAGGCTTGTATTTACTGGCATTTTAGATTTGAAATGATAAAGTAACAATTCTCTCCCCTTCATTTGAAATAAAAAAATCCTTTAACTCAAGAAAAGACCTGAGATAACTGTATTCAAGAAACAAATGTGAGCACACACCTTTTGAGACAAAAATTTTTAGTGATTATGCAAAATATAATTGGTCATAATGAGCACACTAGCTGATATATGTATAATTCAGTGTGCGGCAGTCTGAGTATATGATTTGCATTTGATTTATAATTTTCTACATTTTCATTTTGCATTCATCAAACATGCCAAAAACAAAAATTAAGCAAACACTGATTATTTTCGCAGTCATTTTAAATGCATCTTCATTGTGTTCAGTCAGTGTGATACCAAATTGTCAAATGTATTTTGGCCTCAAGCAGCAAATATATTTTTTCCCCGCTTCAGTTTAATATTTTTGAGTTGTTAATTCCATGTTAATTGTTACTGGAGATATTAAAGCTAGAAATTAAAATGCCATGTTTTCGCAGAGAAACTTATTACTGAGTGAAATGTAAGAATATTTTTCAACAAAGTTGTTATTCTATTCCTGAACATACATGTAAGCATACACACATTTTGAATCGAATTAACTTAACATATTTTTGAAATATGAAATAAAACCCTAAAGAAGCTAATGTTTTTGGGTCCAAGTAGATTGTGTTTTAAAGTTCTTTTATTTTTTAAGTCCATGACATCTTCATGCCCAATTAAGCAGAAGCATCTCTACAGTATCATCATCTTTATGCATAAGTTTACACTGGCAAGAGCTGATCTTCTTTCTCAAGTGCTGCTGGGAAAACAGGCCCCATTCATTTCATTACTGCTCAGACAGACACGTTCCCATGTGGAAATTAGGGTTTGTCTCTTCTGCTTCATGTTCCGAGAGAAAAAACTATAATTCTTGGCCTTAATTTGAAAGCATGCCCTGTAAAATAAAAGCTGCGGTAGCCATGCATGATCAGTAATAAGTGCTGTTTGCTAAGAACTAACATTATCGACATGTTCAGAGGTTGGCTGAACATGTTATCGTGGTCTGTATTTGTCAGAGAGAGATTTACTGTCAGTGTCTAGTTGTTATTACTCACTCTGGTATGCTGCCTAACAGCAGAAACATGATTATAAATACAGTATATGAAAAGAGGTATGATTAAAGGAAAAGTTCTAAATTATGGAAAATATTCTCGTATGCTGTCTTCCCAAGTTTAGTGTGAGAACTTTGATACAAATGCAGTTACAGTCAGTAGCTTAGCTTAGCACAAAGACTAGAAACAGGGGGAAACAGCTAAACTACGTTTGTACAAAGTCAAATAATAATTAATAAGAAAGTAACAAAGTACATTTACTCGAGAATTTCTAATTTCCGCTACTGCTTACTTAAATTCCACTACATTTCAGAGACAAATAATGTATTTTTATGTACATTTGATACCTTTACATCACAGATTCAGATTAATAATATAAAACATAATCAAGTAACAAATTATTTTGCAGTATTATAGATTAAAATAAAAATCAAATGATTCCTGGGGTGAAACTCACAAGTCTCCATGAGTTTATGAAGTAATCTAAAAAATGTGCTCAAACACAGAAGCTCCACAGTAAATCGTCACTGTGAAATAAAATAAAACACTGAGCTGAAGAGCTGCTCTGTGGCAGGTTTGTTTCCTTCAGACAAATCCAGGCTGGTTGTTCCCCCTCTGTTTTTAGTCTCTGTGCTTCGCCAAGCTAACAAGCTGACAGCTCCAACACACTCACCACACAGACATGAGAGTGATATCTATCTTCTCTTCTAGCTCACATGCAAGTGAATTTTTAGAAGAGATGTTGAATGATTCTGACTTTCCAACCTAAGATGTTGAGGCAGAGGCAGCCTCCAGCTGAGACATCTAAAACCAAATGATCACTGGTCTTTGAAACTGTGAGATGGTTGAAAATAACACGACTTGTGACGGCTGATCTCTTAGAAAAGTGAAAATCTCTTGTGCTTTCGTCTTTTTATCTGTACACTGCTTTTCACATATTTAAAAGGACAAATGAGGACAGAAGAGAAAATTATGCTTTTCTGTTTCTTCTGAACAGATTTAATTATTTAAATGTGAATATTGTTATATCAAGTATGTGTGGGTTTTTTTTTTCATTTATGACATTTCATTTCCCTTAAGGCTACACTGAACTGCAGTTGATCATATAACTTTTTTCCTCAATATGGGTTTTCCAATCCATAAGAGTGGGAGTTTTTACATCCCTGTGTAGTATAGAAATATATATGATGCTGAAGTGCTGGTTGCCTGAATAAGATCACTTTGTTTACTGTTAACATGTTGATGCAATCTCAACACTGCAGTATTTATATCGGTGACCCTTCACATCGAACGGATCATTTTATTTTCTAGAGAGTTAATATAAAAGCTCAAGGTGTCAAAAGGTAAGGAACATATAATATGTATGTTTTTCCTTTTATACTAGGTCGCTTTGCAGTGATCAGAGGGAGCTGAATCAAGACGATTTGTCATCTGTTTGAACAGCAAATCTGCCATCCTGGATAGTTTTCTTTATGATAGCATCCAATTATGCATGACTTTGTATATTTAGGACGTATTTTTGTTGTTCCACAGTTGAAAAATGCTGAGGTGATTCTTCTTGTTTTTTTTTAATTATATGCCTGGCTGGGCTTTGTTGTTAGCTCTGCATGCATAATTTATCCCAACATACGGTATAGAGATGCAATGATAAGGGACAGCACATTGTGAAAGATGACAGGGAGGGAAATAAAATATTTAGTTTTGTGGAATCACATTTTTCTATTTCTAATGCAAACTGAAGTTAACAGAGCTTTTGAGTTTTGACATAAAGTCATTATCTATATGTTCAAACATGTCATATATTGCACAGGCCACTTGATTCAAACTGGCTGCTGAGACTCAGATAGTGTGCTCGCAATAATTCAATATTTATACACCAAATGCAATTATTTTAGGTATAGCTGTGTTCACTCTGTGTGGAATAAAGCTGCTTGTCATTTTTGCAGACTGCCAACTTCTTCATGATTACTGAGACAACATGAACTGTGACAATGAAATCTGAGAAAAAAAAAAGCAGCAAAAAGAACAGCGTTTGTTTGTGGTGCATGATGTCTGTATGCATGTCCCTGAACTGCAACATTTCCCATTTCACTAACTTCCATTTTTCCTGTAATAAATCAACTAAAATAAGTAGATTAAAAGAGGGTTGGAGGATGTTTCTTTATGGTATAAACTGTGTAAATAAATATAACTCAAAGCTGCTGAGCCAGGGTAATTAATAAGCTCTTCTGCCTTCAGTGATCCTCATGAACATGTAATTTTCATCATCTGTTTGATGACCGTGGCGGAGAAATCTTTGATGCAAGTAATCAGTTTGGCTTGAGGAGCAATTCATCTTTAACAATGCAAAGGCTCAGACATTTACTTTGGAAAGCTTTTTCCGTCTCATAGATGCTGATTCTTAACCATCACGAGATGTTCAGTGTTGTCAGAGCATTAGCATAACTCAAATCTCTCCCTGTAAACAACATGTTTGTTTGTTTCATTCTTTTAGGCCTGAGGTGTCTTTTTCTGATTTTTTCTTTTAAAAGTTTGTCATCTTTTCACAGTGACGTGTGATTGTGAAAAAAAAAAGTCTCACATTTAAGGTGTATCCAACTCCCTGACAAATTGTCTCTCATCCCTGGTGTGCTTAGTGTGAGATGTGATAAACTGCAAGATATAATCATTTGAGTTATTAACACTCCAAGAAACTCCAAGAGCCCCTCCCTAAGGGAAACTTGTCCCTGCAAATTTGTGACTCCATTGGTGAATGATAGCAACACTAATGTCACTTGGCCTGTATAATATGAACTAAGTAGGCCAGCTACCTGAGACTTATCGTCAATAGATACTGCCTGATAACAGGTTAAGTGCTGTTGAAAGTCTGGAACCACCTGAGACATTGATGTTTTTATTCTTGCCCTGGGTGATGACTATTTTAATAGATAAACACAGTATCATTCAGACATTAAATACATTATTTACATATTATTAGTTTAAAAAGAATAATTTAATTAGCGCTTTCGCACATATGTATGTATTTGGCTTATTAGTTTTTTGGTTAAAGCTTTTTCATTTAGCTACATCAAATAGGGCCAAAAAGGAAGATGTTAAAGGGTTAAATATGAAAAGACTTTGATGCCAAATTTCCATTTTCTTTCACCAGTCCCTCGTGATGTCTTACATTCTTATTCGCTTCTTGCTCAGAGGTATCTTTGTCTCTTTCTGCCCCTTTCTGACCAGCATTTTCTTGAAAAGAAAATAACCCTTTTTTGCAATTCCTTCACAGAAAATAACATCTATTTGTAAAGAGAACTTTCTGACCTGAAAGTGTGAAAGACCATTCAAAAATATGGAGTAGTCCTCTCAGCCATCTGACTGTCCTATATCAAGCGCCCGTAGAGAACATCTGAAGCCTGTAAGATATGAACAAAACAGCTCAAAATGAAGGATGTAAAATTCTTCCATTGCACACTGAATCTGCAAGAACACATGAGGGCACATTCATTTACATATCAGTATGACTAAAATACAGATGTTAGATCATATAGTTTTTTGAAACACACACACAAACTCTTATATATACATATATGGGTCATTCTGTAAGCTGAGTGGTAAAAGCAGAAACTACAGAACTGCAACACTCCCGGTTTGATTCAATCTGTGCATCTTTGTTGTGCACCTCCTCTTCATCTCTAGCCTTTTCAAAAAAATGTCAGGATTTAAAAATCTTTATTTCAAATTCTTCCACAGATCTCTGAGAAAAAAATACAGACTACCTTCAACAAGTATGTACCCTAAATGCAAGAATTTGCAACATGATCTTGCAGCAACAGCTTTGACTAAATAAAAGTTAACTGCATATATCTCTCTTCTCTTTTCTCCTATCTCTTTTATCTTCACTTCTCTCATTCTCTCTTCTCCTTTCTTTTCTTTTCTTTTCGTAGTCTGGTCATTACTTCTCTCTTTTGAAGAACTGCTCAGCCTCCATCCCCTAAAACAAACAGTTCCTTGTTACAACATTACCAAGTTCTCTCATGGAAAAAAATACATCATGCTGAACCCAAGACGTAAGCTTCAACCCAAGTGACACAGACGGGCGGATGTGTATGTCTGCAAGCCTATATACTGCACTGTATATAACCACACACAGGCGAGAGACAGAAAAAGGGAGAAAAAGAAAGGGCAAACCTCTCTGTTTATCCTGGCACTGAGAAAAACCACTCACCTCTCAGAGCAATGGTAGGAACCAATCTCCTTAAAGTAATTTGCAATCACTGTGGCTGAAAAGGCCTTTCGCATCAATGAGCTTTTGTGAGACATTTCATTTCAAAGTTGAAAAAATAGGCTATGCTAGAAATACTCACTGCCAAATTTAGACAGTGGCTTTGTCACGCTTTTGTTTTTTTAATGAATAAACACTTAAAAAATGTTCCTTTTCTCTTCTTCGCTTGGCCTTTGATGAAGGAACAAAATTCCCACAGTTGTGCAATGTTTGAATAGATCATATCTTTAATATCTGCATTTGGTCTGAATGGTGTCATGTGGCCTTTAAATCCTCTCCATGTACTTTTTATGGCTGTGCAAAAATAGTTCCCGCCCCAACAACTAGTGAGCTTCAGCCGTCTGCAGATTATGAGATACAGAATTTGGAAACTCTTCTGAGGCCAGACAGCAAATAGTCATCAGTCCCTGCAAGTATGGTTGCTCAACTCAGTGTGATGAAAGTGTTTTTCCGTGGGAACGTTGCTTAGAGAGACTGTCAGCCACTGTGTGAGGAAATAATCCTAAAGTTAAAGTCGCAATCCCTCAGTGTAAAAATTACACTGTTAGAAGTACAAGTACTGCATTAAAATTCTTTCAGAGCAAAAGCACCTAAAGTGTCATCAGCATAATGTGGTAAAGGTATCACAAGGTAAAGAACTCACTTTTCTAAATGCTCCCCTTCAGAGTCTTAAAAAACCTGATTTTTTTTTTTATCTAATGCAAACAAGATAACAGAATAAATATACCATTAACTGTAAAAAACATGGACAAAATAACAACTACTCCTAGGTAAAGTCTAAGTACATTGATCGCCCCCTGGTGTCTGGCTGTAGCAAGGATCATTAATCCTGTCTCTCCGAGTTAGCAGATGGGACATGGACAAAATAATGAAAACACACATACATTTTTTTTCCTAAAGATGGTTTCTGTCATCTTCTGTCAGTTCTTATTAGGTTGGTGAATGTTCAAGCTCTATTTTTTTTTTTTTTTGACGAGTTTGTTTTCAATTATTTTTTGATGTCATAAAAGAGGGTGTAATGTCATGATTGGCAGCTAACCCCATTGAGTCCCATGGCTGTGAGGGCGGGACCTAGAATCTGCACTTAATCCACTGATCAACTGTGCAAACTCCAGCAGTAAGTTGACATTTTTGTTTAATTTCCAGACAGCTGTTGGATGGATTGTTGGATGGATGACATTTAGCAAAGATATCCCCCAATCATAGCTTCAAAGTTTCTTGCTAACATGCTAAGCTAAGATAGTGAACATTGTATACATTACCTGAAGAAACATCAGCTTTATGAAACTGTCAGTGTGAGCCAAGGATGCACTGAAAGATAGCCTTCAAAACATGTGAGTCACTACTCCTCCTGTCTATACTTGCTCTAAAAAAAACCCTTTGTCAAGCAATTTCAATTTTAAGGCGGGGATGGGGGCCAAACTCATTGTGAGAGGTTTCAGAGGGCTACAGTTGCATTGAAATAGGATGAAAAATACGAAACTATTCTTTAAGAGAGCTCAAAGCTCCAATGTGCCCAATTACAGCCTCACATAGCTGCTGGAATGGCAGTATGTTAGTCAAGTTTAAATATATCAATGCAGTGAAGCTGTGATATAACATCACAGTGTAGTTAAATATTTATAAAACCTCTACAGACATTCCTATGTGCAAAAAGACAGAGTTGCATACTGATTAATAATTTTGTTCAACCCATATTCTTCAAAATTCCAGCTTTCCTTAGAGGAGAAAAAAGACAATACGTTCACATAAATCTAAATCTCTATTTTTTTAACTATGATACTTGTGTCATTGAGTTACTATAATGTTAGTTTGACACATGACTAATACAATTAAAAAATACAATAAACAGGATTTTAATTCCCTAATTTCTGACCTTGAAAATCCTGACTGAGCTCTTGTTGGAATATAAAACCTTATGGGCCATGAAGGCTTTAGGAGACATTTTAGTGAATGCAGAATTTATGAGGACGCCGGATCCACAAATCAATTCTGGCAGATTAGCTGAAAGGTTGATTGATGAGCTCTGTCCTTGTCACGTAAACCAACAGAATTTGTAATAAAAATGTAAAAAATGTAATTATGTAATAAAGTCAAAGTCAAAGCAGTATTAATAACTCTTGTCAGCTTTTGAGATTGGAAACAAGAGTTTGGACATTAACTTACCGAGGATGAGGCAACAGAGCCTCATTCTCATCAGTGTTTGATACGGACGCATCACATTGATTGATTTGCGCTGTCCCCATCATATGAATGTAAAGCAGGAGCGGTATGGTCATTGAAGACAGCTGTCCATTGTTATTCTCTGGCTTGTGCTACATGAAATAATGTGATGTGACAGTGTTTGAGGTGCAGTGGCAGCTTAATGGGACACAGCCAGCCAGCTTCATAATCAATAAACCCAGGGGACTGACTAATTTTTCACCACTGATCTTAAAACAAAACACACGAGCCACAAGCTTCTGTTTTGACATTCATGTTGTTATGACAAAAGTACTATACACACAAAAGTTGCTAATTAAATTCTTCGTAGGACATAAAATAAACCAATATAAAACAAAAAAAAACCCGGGCTGCTGCCCTGAGGGTTAAAAGAAAAAAAAAGTTTAAATGGATGTAGTAACAGGAGAAAAACTGGATTTCTTGATTCTCAATTAAACTAAACTCTACTGTTTTCTGATTTATAATTGGGTTTCTACCACAATCACAGACAGGAGCTGTTAAAGTAAAAAAAAACTGATAGTATAATCTTGTTAATGTTCAACATCAGTTCACTTTGAAACAACTCCAAGGCAGTTTTTTAAATCACACTTTTCCCACAATCAAACTAAACCTATGAATTTCTGATTAACAAACACATAAGTTACTATTGCATAGGAGTACGTCTTCCTCTTCCCTCTACCTCTTTGTGTGCTGACCAAGAGCTACACATACATAGGCCTAGAGACCTTTGGATATGTATGTACATATGCACAGAAACATCCAAATCTAGCGCCGCTGCAGGTTGATGAGCTTCAGTGGGAGGTGCTACATTATTTCTTCTCGGAGTTTTGGGTTTTGCTCCTCTCTCTGGCCATCAGCGATCGCCTCTTCCTGCTGGAAAAGGCCCCCACGGGTCGGATCTTCATCTCAGTGAAGTCGAGGGATGTCAGGTGGCCCTTCCACGGTTTCCAGTTCACTCCCTGATAGCAGGACAGAAGGTTGAGCAAGACAGAGATTGGGAGACAAAAGAAAAGGGGAGAAGTGAAATTTGGTCAGATGGATAAGTCAGGAAAGATGAAAGAGGGGAAATAAGAGGAGAGAGTGAGAGACGCAGAGAGGAGAGAGATGCAGTCACAGAAGCCTTTTCTGGCATGACAAACAGGCTGAATGACAAACACTAATAAAAACCAGCCTCTGGCTTCATTTCATGTGAGTACAAACTTGTCTTGACTGTTATTGCATTTCGCTAACAAACATTGCGGGAGACATCTGCAGCGGCAATATTATGGATGAAATCTCGACCAGAGCAGAGATCTCCCCTGGCATTTTCTTCAGTATCAGTCTCCCTTAGACATAATAACTGTTGTTGTTACCCTCTCAGCCTGGTAAAAAAAAAACACTTATAGTTTATAGCTAGTGTGAGAAATGTGTTTTCTTATCGCTGCTGATGGATTCAGGCCATTTCTGCTTCACCTAAACTACCCAAAACAAAACAAGCAGAGGTGGGCTGGACTGAGTTTGTCTGTGATTGCTGACCAGGGAGCAGCCCTCTGTGAAGTGCATACTTTTGGTGTTTTTTTGTAACGTATGAAGAAAGAATAATAAATCATTTGATTATCTTATTTTTTGTGTACTGTCAAATCAGGTTGGGAGAAGAAGTTTGTGTTTGTATTTGTCCTATAAAAAAAAAAAAAAAAAAAACTAACTAAAAACTCATCCTAACTTCGTAACTAAACCTGTGTTAAAACCACCAATAACAGCTCAGCTAATGACATTTGGACACTGATGCCGACACAGTGACACTGAGGGGATCCAGAGTGGCAGACACAGTGAATGAAGAAGTGCCGCTACAATGTAAAGCATGGAAGATCAATATTTAAACAGGAAATCTACAGTACTGTCTGCCTTAATTGAGCAGATTAAAGTGTTAGAAGTTTACACAAAGGAATGGAGTAGAGATTCATATTTGACAGCTTCAAATCAAGGACCTGAAGACTGCTAACTGGAAACTTATGTTAGTATAAATCTGCCATCACATAATACTATCAGTGCCCCCTATTGGTGTAATTGCACAACTGCCCCTGATGTTAAATCAGCAAGACCTGTTATGTTTGGTTGCACTTGGCCAGTTTTGCAAATTTCCCATATCTTACCATTTTTTTCTTTACTAGGACATTTTTAAACACACATAAGCAGATTCAGAATTACACACACACACCAGTACACACACACACACACACACACACACACACTCTTTGCATGTATG
>JAPZDY010000004.1:11801519-11818021 GCA_029783645.1 Ctenochaetus hawaiiensis | reverse complement strand
GTAATAAAATCATTTCGTTTTTACTTTAAAACCATACGTCTCCTCGTTTTTGTCATGGCTTTGAGCCAGGTCGTGACGCAGGTCTACAAATGAGCAAACTTTAGGGGTGTAAAACAAACAAACCAACAAATTTTGCAACAGTCTTAGTTCCAGCACAAAATCTCTGTCACAGAAGCATCTGCAAGAAGTTTTGGTCAGAAGGAGTTTAAAGTGATTGTCACTGTGACACCACATGAACCAGCCAGTGGACAGGTGAAGTGAGAAGGGCTGGCAAACAGAAAAAAGGGTCCTTTAAGGCCCTTAATTGTCCTCTTTCAGATAAGCAGAAGCTGCAGGTAAGTTGTAATTTTACGCAAAAATTAGAGCAAGAGAGGATGACTAAACGTCTGTCATCATCTATAGTCATAAACACTGAGTCATGCAGTGCATTTATATTGTTGATACAGGGGGCTGACATGAGGTTCCCCAACATATTGGCTGACCTCAGTCTTCATGAAAGAGTGAAGACTATATTCATGTGAGAGGACCTATGAACTCAGCTGCTGCACTTCCAGAGTAGCAAGTAAGGATGTTTAGGTCACATGGAATGGAAAGAATTGGCTTGAGCGCCTCCTCATGCTCCATACATAACTGACTGAGGGGCGACTTCAGGGGTAGTCCCAGAATGTGCTGGAGAAACTGCACCTCCGAGCTGGCATGGGACTGCTCAGGAAGAGCTGGAGTAAGTTATTGGAGGAAAAGGATGTCTGGACTGCTTTGCTCATCGTGACCTGCATGAGAAGTTGGCAGGTAGATGGATGAGCTGATGGAAACTGACTCTGATTATTCCTCCATGTGAGAAGCACATTTTCTTTTTGGGGGTTTTCCTATTAAAATAATTATTGTGTTTATAACATAATCGTGCCCCTACAAAAGAATATGTGAGGAGAGTATTTCAACTGAGGTATTAGCTTTAATTGGCAGGTAATTGGGTTTTATAGAAAAATGGTAGATTTGAGACCTGTCTCTGCTTGTGTTGAGATCGTCTTGCTGGCCTTTTTGCCTTTGACGGCCCAGAGGAAGACAGTGTAGAGGACCCCAGGCCTAAGGCCACTCAGCATGTAAGAGGTGCTGTCAGGCCCTACTGGGAGCTCACTTGAGCCCTCAGAGGAGCTGTAGGTTAGGGAGTAACCATCTATATCCGCCTGGACAGGATCCCATGACACGCTGAAGCTGGACTCTGTGACATCTCGAATTAAGAGGTTAGCAGGAGCATCCAGTTCTAGAGAAAGATGTTAGTAGAGAACATTAACAAACAAACTACAGATGATGATACTATAGGTCAGCCTACAGTATATCCATCAATTTATCATGATCCGGTGTCATGACATGCTGAGGCTGGACTCAGAATTGGGTATTTTTGTAATGTCCTAATTTCACAATGGTGGAAAGACGCATTGAACAATCAAGTTTTAGTCAGGATATAATCTAGCATTTTAAGCTTATATTTCTTCGAAATAGTCTTGTCAGAATATTTTAAGGTATCTTAACATAGTAGTGCATGAACATCAGTGTTTAACCCCAGATTTAGCATTAGTTGTTTTTTCAATTAAGAGCTTTGGATTTGTTAGAACAGAAAGTCAGAGACTTGAGACCTGTCTCAGCTTGTGTTGAGCTCTTCCTGCTAGCTTTGCTCCCTTTGACAGCCCAGATGTGGACAGTGTAGAGGACCCCAGGCCTCAAGCCAGTAAGTGTATATGAAGAACTGTCAGAACCGAGTGGGATTTCCTCACTTGAGCCCTCAGAGGAGCTGTAGGTGAGGACGTAGCCATCAATGTCAGCCTGGGAGTGATCCCAGGACACCCTGAAGCTGGACTCTGTTTCATCTTGGGCCAAGACGTTAGTAGGAGCGTCCAGCTCTGCATGAGGAATTATGGTTAGTACAGACTACTAAAGGACATCACTACATCCAGAGCAAACATAACAGTAACACACACAGCTGACCCAAATCACTACGGTCACCTCTTACACGTAACCTTAGGTCACTGTGTAAGAGGTTAGAAATGTCAGACTTGGATCTTTTGGTCCAGTTGAAGGTTTTTAAAATGAGCAATAACTGTAACAAATTTTAAAATAGTTTAATACATATCAGAAGAACCCAACCGGACATTTTCAACCCAGTAAGGTTTAAATCCAAGTTTGACATAAAATCACTATGTTTAAAAGCGGGTGTGCTCTGAATTCACTATGAACTATGTTATTCAGAAAACATGCAAACTAATGTTGCAAGCAATGCAACAGGACACTGTTATGGCTATGGAAAATCCAAACCACAGATGTCATGTGATGAAAAATTACTGGTTGGTTTCCAAAACAGGGGGTGGGAAACCTTTGACCCAAGGACCGTGTATAACCCACAAGACCACTTGATCTGATCTCACAAGATCTAAAAAATGGTAGTAGGCTGAAAATCTCCAAAAAAATTTCAAAAGGTCCCTGAATGTAACACATATGTAGTACTAACATGTAATTGATGACATCACATGCATAAAAGCGACTGCCAAGAAAAAAAAGTAAGAGAAATGGACAACTCTTTTTTTGTTGAAGTAAAAGAAAAAAAATGTGAGCCTTAATTTAAGGTAAGCAAGCTAAAAGCTAACACCTTATTTAAAAGGAGAATCTTTTGAGGAGTGGCTCATTGCCACTGTGGAAATGCTGGCACTCAACAAGGTGAAATTGTTTCAAAGTGTCATTTTGTCTCAAATGACTGATATAAATGGAGGGAAAACCTGTCAGAGATGGCAAGTGGCTGTGGGAGTTGGTCTTCAAGGTCGGCATTACTAAGTGCCTCTCAGAGCTGAACCTCAAGCTCCAAGGTCCCATCTAGCTTCTCAGTTCTCTGCTTTCAAATGTGAAATCATTTGAAGTGAAGTGAGAATCTGTGGCAAGTGCAACTGGAAAGAGGCAACACTGTGATTGTTCCTTCTTTGTCAGAACAAAAGCCTGCAAACACATCTGAATATGCTGGTGAATGTGTCAGAACACTCTACCATCCCTTTGTTCACCTCCAATGTTCTGAAACTTCTTGCCAAATGCCTGCACATATTTGCTTTGTCATTTAATGTTAAACCACCTGATGTGCTTGAGAACCTACTAACTGACCCAATCCTAGAGAAGCAGCTGCGAGTGGCATCGTCCGCCTGCAGCGTCTGCTGTCTGTCAGACATCAGATGCCTTGCCAAAAAGAAGCATGTCCAGCTGTTGCATTGCCGTAAGTGTAATATACAGATGAGTTCAATAATTTAGAATGGCCCAAAAGGGATGCTATAAAAATGAAATGGGCCTTGATAGGAAAAAAAGGTTCCCGATTCCTGTCCAAGATAAATCCCAAATGCATCTTTTGTCTGTGTTGCTTTGAATGAGCATAAAAGTTTGTAGTCTCCAAAAACAGCTGAGACATTTCCACAAAAAATCACTAAAGCCTTTGATTTTTACACTGAGTATGACGTCTTTCAGTATGTATATATGTTATGGCACTGCGAGCACAAAGAAAACATCACCAGCTAGCAAATTGAGTTTTAACCCTCTTCAGATATTTGCATTAATGTGCGCTCCCGCTGGTTGATATATGAGTGAGTTTATTGGAGCTAACATGTCTGCTTCCCTCATCAAACGAAAGCCAGGAAAAGTCTCTGAAAACTGAGCCTGAATGAGAAAAAAAGTGTTTCAAAACAGAAAATAAACCACAAATCAACTCCAAGTCAAACCGTTTTTACGCATTTAGATGAAAGAAAAAGCCTTTTTGCTTTCACACACACATACATGTCTGATCATACCATGAACTGCAGAAGCACATTAGTATAAAAAAAGAGGAGGAAATGAATTATTAATGAAAAAAAGTGTAAATTTATATTGTCTGCTGTTATCCTGTCAGTCTGAACATTTCAAACATGAATCCCTCTAATGTTTATCAGTCATTATTTTTAGTGTCCAGTATGCACAATTCAAGACAGTTTAAAATGTACTCAAAAGCAATGTTTTACTGCCTTTCCTCAGAGACATAAAAGCAAACAGACAGCAACAGCTGCTAAACTTCACAGCAGCACAGATTAAGAGACAGGAGAGCATGAGGGAAGCAAAGCAGCCGGCTGTAGTGACTAAGCAGAATTTGCTCTCCTCAAACTACTTTCAAACATTCAGCCTTAGGCTAAACTAAACTGCTTTAAAACGAGGTGTCCAGCCTAGTTATGTTGAAAATCGCCTTTTTCAGTGAGAGTTCAGGTTTCTCTCTTGGCAGTTAAGCAAAGAGGGGTTAGTGTGCTAAGTGCAAAATGTCTATTGGGATGCTTTTGACTTCACACTATGAAAAAAGGGTAAGGAAATTGTGCAGAAAACTGGCACACAGAAGATCAAAAGAAAATGATTGGTGCTATTTGAGGTAAGAGCATCTTGCACAAAGAAGTTAAAAAAGATACACTTCCAATACATTTCCCTCTGTTCAAAAGCTGTAGAGAAAAATGAAGAACACCCTGCCTCAAAACACTTCAGATAATTGCAAATTACAGGTCATTGTGTGGACCCTCATTAATTCAAAGTATATAAATGATAAAAAGTCACATCTTACTTCTGTGTTCTGACAAAAGTGTTAGTAATTTATCCCTTATGTCTTACCTTTGTGGGATATCAAACAGCAGACCCTTTTAGTCCTAGATTTTTGGGTCACTCTAATTTTACCTGTTTCAGCTTCGGTTGATCGCTCCCTGCTGATTTTGTCTCCCTTGTAGGCCCAGATGTAGACCGTGTGGAGAACTCCTGGCCTCAGGCCAATCAGCCTGTATGAGGTTCTGTCACGGCCTACAGGGATTTCAGCACTGGAGCCCTCAGCAGAGGTGTAGCTCAGCATGTAGCCTTCTATTTCTGCCTGGACTTGATCCCATGAAACAGTTGCAGTGTCCTCTGTTACTTCAGTGGTGACCAGGTTAGTAGGAGCATCAATGTCTGAAGAGGTTATATAAGAAATATGCAGACAAATGAAAATGAAGAGTTCTGTGCAAGTGTCAAGTTCTCATTCAAGTTCATTGACTGTACAGACTTAGCTGAGCAAGAGGCATAATCTAACTGGATAGGACGACATTTATCTGTGCCCTCTGAAACCATTTCAAATCATGCATAACATTGGGTTAGCACAATATGCACAGAGTGAGTCTGAGATTGGACGAGCAAATTAGGTAAATAAAAAGGAGAACCAGCAACAACAGCATGTGGCAGGTAGGGTTCAACTACCAGTGTTTGGCAAACAGGAGATGGAGCACTCTGACAAAATGTAAAGAGTGAACGCGCCACGCAAAAGTTTTCTGACATAATATCCAACTGTTGTACATTTTTGTGTTTCAAGAACGCGGAAGATGACGAATTAAAGGATAGTTTGTACTCTGGCTCAAGGAAAAAGCTCTGTAACGCTCTGTAGATGAACAGCATCAGCACATAACCCATCCCATGGTGCCATTCACTGAGCTCCACAGGATGATCTGCAGCGGGAAGAGGACAGAGCAGAACACAGAGCCTCTGTTCGGAAAAATCGGCATGCTTCAGGAATCACGGGAGACATATGGAAGGTGCTGGTAGGGCAGTTTATGGCGCATATGTGTGAATGGGTTTTAGCCTTTGTCAAGGGAGTCTTGATGAAAGAGAAGAGAGGGAGCAACAAAGAGAAGGAGAGACAGAAAATAAAAGAGTCACAGAGGCACAGTAAGAGAGACACGGAGGAAGTGAAGGGAAATGTAAAAGCAATCATCATTTAGGATTATTCCTCTGTGGCAGCGGCTCGGTCAGGGTCAGTCTTGTGTCAGTGCGCTGTCTGCATCATGAAACTGATTGATGATGCATCCAGAGGAAGAAAGGAGCAATGCAACTGTCTAACTCCGTAGCCACCTCTCTGTCTCTCTTCTCCTGTTGTCACTTTTCTGTCCTTGTGGTTGCACTGCTTGACAGCCTGTCACGAGTTAAACCACAGAAGGAATTTATAATGGCTCCATTTTATTAGGATTGAGTGTTTTCTCCAAGGCCTTGAAATGAGAGCTCATTCAGTCTAAGTACCTGAAGTTATCACTACTTAGGGAGCCCAGAAAGAGTCTATCTGTGCACTTCTTTGTAGAGAAACACATTTATGTACACACATTTACAATAATGTACACATGCACCATGGCTCAACATGTATCCATCTAAATGTACAGTCCAGCTCCCTTGAATACTATAATGGAGACTCTAAGAGAAATCAATAGCAGTTTTGTCTAATAAATCCAACAACATTCTGTTTGTGACAAGTTGTATTATGTTTGGTCTGTTCATGACATACTGCCTGTTTTGCCTGTCTCGACATATTTCCTGGCAAGCTGAGTGTTCACACGGACTATGAACTCATCACATTTGGTCCTTGTTACACCTAATAATTTCACACCATAACTGTTTGGGTATAACTGAGCAGACTAACAGGCAGCATGGGCCACCAGGCACATTGTATTTGCATCTGGTAATTGGGGAGCAACTGGGAAGTGGTTGTCACATAATCCAGTGGTAATTTTATTCCAGTGGCACTATCACTGGTGATAGATTATATTTAGGAATGGCACATATAACAGTACAATAGGCAATTTGCTAACTTTGACAAGATAAAATTTCCCCTGTGCTTTTTATCTAAAGAGTCACACAGTTTTTATTAGTTACACAAAACCGGCTACAGATGATGTTGGCTACAGATGTCACTCTCAGTTCAATAAAAATACAATCAAATGAGTGGGTTTTAAACTGATTTACTGAACAACAGTGAAAAAGCCAAACTGAATGATGAACGTTTAAAGCATTTGGTAGTTTGAGGAGAAGGCAGCTGAGTTTTATCCTTCACTACAAATTAACTTAAGCTGTTATGTGGTTTGTAATCGTCTGAATGAAGCTTGTATTCAACTATGCCACTCCTTAAAAAATAAAGGTTTTCTTCTGCCTCTTTGGTGTTATTCTATTCTAACTTTCTCAAGTTATTTTTGCTCTTACTGGTAGGAGAGCTGCTCTCTTGGCTAAATGTATATTCTAGATGTTGGTGTGTCTTTTTTCCAAGCACTACTGAGGACGCTTAGCAGTTACGATGTTTGACAGATTGAATTTCTCCAGGATGATCCATCCTACTAGATGTAAAGTGACAGTGGCTACATGTGTCAGTAAGAGTCCACTGGCTACCAAAGGTTTTTTTTCATTTTTGTCCAACAATCTTTGTGCACCTTAAGTGGTTCATAATTCTCTATGACAAAACTGACCTGTCTGTTTTGTCACATCTAGAATGAGAGGTAACATACAATGTGGTGGACATGAAAAACCCCTTTTACCATAATTGATCATCCTCTCATTGTCATAATGCCACAGCACTGGGAGGCATACAAACCTCACAGTTTTTACAAACACACCATCAGGCCAACAGGTTTCTTGTTTTTATTAGGCTTTAAAATTACCATAAAGTATCAATATATTTTTTACACTTAAATGGAAAGATTTTACTCTCTTTTTCTGTCTCATTTTGTTATAATGTTATTGTTTTCAGGTGTGTATATTGTTTTTCTGTGCCTTTGGGTGTCTTGGTTTGCATTTTAGTTTTCTGTTATCTGTTCAACTTTTTAATTTTTCTCCCAGTGTGTTCCTCTTATACTCTTTGTGTGCAGCCTTTTGTTGGATTGATTGATGATTAGCTTTATCTGATCCTGATTATCCACCTGCATATTTAGTCCACGTGTGTTCCTGTTTGTTCGTCTGTTTCCGTCTGTTTCCCAGTCCTGCGTGTGCTCCTGAGTTTTCCTGCGTGTGTTCTCTGTGCTTTATTAGATTGTCCCCAGCTTGGTTTTCTTTTCCTCTTAGTTTTTTGGATTTGCATCCATCTGTGTCTTTTGTTTTGTTGCCTGCCAGTTATTTGTCTGGATCTCAGTTGTGTTAGTAAAGCTTGCTTTGTGTGATTTCCACCTGCCTGCTTGGAGTCCTGCATTTGTTTTTTTCTAAATCACAACTTGTTTGTTTGTGTGTGCCCCTTGGACATTGTATTATTAAAAAATCTTTCAAAATAATAAAAACATGTTTCTATTAAACATCCATTTGTTTCATCCAGACTTAATATGTACATAATTAGATGCAGTACACACACAAAGAAAAGCCTAGCCTTTACAATCCTAAATTAATCGTAAACTGTAACTGATGCTTGAACTGACTTTAAGGCTATGGTGCAGTATTCAGGTATATATCAGGTATATATCCATTACTGAGGACTCACAAGACAGATCATCCTCCAAACAACAACTCCAAGGTGCACAAAGCAACTTTATCTCAGCTTTGTCACAGAGCGACACATGAGAAGTTAAGTCCAGATACATGAAGAGGTCAATGTGGTTTCTTACAGTAATAAACCAGTATATTGAACGGACAAGGACGACCTTGAGTTTTTATCTCCATAAAATGCCCTCTTGCAAATTTTCACTTGACATTTTTCTGGCATCTACTGTACATAGCTGGCTCCGAAAACACTGATAGACAAGTCTGAGCACGTTGAGTTCTCCCACTGGGCCGCATTATATTCCAGATAGCATAAAGACTAAACATTCAGCTCCTCCACCGAAAGCCAAGTCCATCTGCTTTTGGTTATATGGGCCTTGGAGGTGACTTTATTGAAACTGAATCAGCAGCGGCAGCAGCGGCAGCAGCCGTGGTATGTCTTGCTTATACACCATAATCTTTTGGCAGGTTAGTGACTATGAAACGTCTCCTCCAAGTAGAGATCCCTTTGGTTGTGGTGCTTTCCTAAATGTTAGCTGTCACTGGATCATTTAACTGTGGAAAGGATGGCAGTTAAAGGGCACCATACAGCCACCCACAGAATTACACGCGCACATATATGTACATATATTTTGCAAATGCTGTAAGACAAGCATAACTCCAACACGCCACAGGCTGAGAGAGGGTGATTTATGGTACTATACTTGATGTACATGTGGAACTTCGGCCATAAATGTTAAATTTAGTGTCATTCAGTAGCTACATACAGCACACACTTCACTCAAGTCTTCATATTCATCAGTTACAAGGCCATAGCAAATACCAAGACCATGTTAAAAACCATTGAGATTTTAGTAGAAAATTTATTTTGATTTTGTTGCTACATCTGTCATTTTCTAGAAATGAATAAATTCCTCACTTGCTATTGGTGATAAAAGTAAACAAAGAATGAAAAAGAAAGCAGGATCATAAACAGTTTGTAGTAAAAATAAGGAGAAAATATAATAGCTTCTATTACAGAAGGAGTAAGTTAAAGCCTCTTTAAAACTCAGTTCATAACTACATTGTAATTCAAACTTTACTGCAACATGTCACTGAAATAGCCTCTTTGTGACTCATTATTTTATTATCCTGCCTTTTTCTTGCTCTTGATGTCCCAATAAAATCTTGACTTCTAATTATATCCTCACAGTTCCTTTGTACTCCTATTATTTCTGTTCATTTTTTTAAACTCATTTCTTTCTGTAACTGAAGCATTTACTGTCTTATTTTTTTATTTTGCTTTTCTGTTTTTTAAAGTTAATTTTTACATTTCCTCTTAATGTTTGTTTTATCACTCACTGCTTATAACCCACTCTGGTTCCCAATGCAAACAGTGTGTTCATTGAGATAACAGGTGAGGTTGCTCTATGTTCCTTCATGCCAGTCATCATGAAACCAGCACATTCTGCTGGCAAGCAGAGCTGAGGACTATCCTCCTCAATCACCTCTAAGCCTTTTTCTTGAAACACCGAAAATGAAGGATTGTAGCTACTGGAGTGGAGACAAGCCACTGTCTGTCTGGTGTAGATTAGCACATTCACACGCTCACACGCACACACACACAATTACAACACGAGTAGGTGGCACACTCACACTTGGAAAGATTAGCAGTGACAGGGGCCCTTGAGCACCTGACTGGCTGAAAAAGAACAGAGGTGAATCTTGAAGGTACCTGGCTAACGCCAGTGACTAAAAGCCATTAAATTGGCTGCCTCAGGGTCTAAAAAATGAAGAGCCATCAACTTGGAGGCTGCTTTTGAACCAAGTGAGCTGAGAGGATGGATGAGAGCGAAGGTGAAGGAGGAAAGAAAAGAAGGGAAACAAAAAAGGACAGAAAAGTGGAAAAATAACAAAGCACAAATGAGCAGAATAATGGTGGTAACCGAAGAGACGACAGGCCGTTGGGCACTGTTTGTCAGTCACTCAAATAATAACTTAAACCCACTGAATAAAAAGTGAAACTGAAAAATGAATTCCTCCTCACGTCCTTAAATGAGTCCAGATTACGGTCAGACTCAATGCCACACCACTAAAAATCCAACATTACCAGATGGACCTTCTCACCTCAACCATCAGGAAGCATCTTGTAATCGTTACACAGTTCATATCATGTTTCCCCTTTGTGACCAGGCTCACCGCAGCCATTAGGACCTGTCCATATTATTAGGCTGTAAATTCCAGCCTTCCATCATTAACCCATAATTGTGCTCCTTGCTGGCTGTATTTGTCATGCTATTTTCAGTGGCTCTGTGTGGAAGATAATACCGACATACATCACAGAGCCTGTCAGTGTTGTGTATGCCAGATTATGTGTTTTTCCGATTAAATTCTGAATGCTGGTGAATTATAGGTGGATTGACGAGAGCTAAGAGCTGCTGCAGCCAATTGAAAACTGAGTGGAATATGGATTTCCTCACCCTTTTTTTTTTTAAATGGTGCACTTCAACAAGTGGCTGATCAATCACTTTAAGTGTTACCCAATTCAGACACAGTAAGTGGCAGCACAAACTCAACTCTCTGCAATTTCAGTCCAGCAGTAACCCTTTTAAGGAAGATTGTGCCCATTTTGTACTTACTGATAATATACTGAATTTAGCAGAGCACTGTTGGCTGAGTAACATGTACGGGTGAATGGATGGTGAATGTGTTGATACTTACCTGTGGCACCAGCGACAGAGGAGGATTTTCCCTCAATCGGTCCTTTGATGGCCTGCACTGAAATCTGGTACTCCGTTCCTGGAAAGAGACCTGCAGAAAAACACATTTTTTAAATTATAAGGATGCAAGGAACTGCAGTTGGTACTAAAGTTCCACTGAATACCATATGGTAAGTTTTCTTCTGACTTTACATTTAAAGAAATTTTATCTTGTCAGGTCTAAATGTAATAATCTGAGAAGGAAATGTATTTTTTCTGTTAACTTTATTATTACTTTTGTCCACACAGGGTGTATTTATTTTATATATGTTTGCACACGAGTTTGTATATTTTCTTTATGTGTTGTTAAGTGAGTATTTAATGATTTATGGCTACAACAGTTATCAAAACAAAGTGTTTCACAATAAAAGTGTTTACTACTAAGTATCAGACAGGGAGATGAATGAAAGAAAAGTGGAAAAACAGAAATGACATAACAATAACATCATTTTAGAACAGCAAGAAGTATTAGTAAGTTTTCAAATGGAAACTGGATCAGAAGACTTAGTACTGAGAGGTTAATATCAAGAAAATTTAGGGAAAAAACAGACAACAAATGCTCTTCATTTTAAGCCAAGCTCTGGCACAATAATTTAGAAGTAAACTCAGGAGCTTTAGAGGTTTTTACTTGTGTTTATGTCTTCAGAACCAATTTTTGTTCTGTCTGGTACAACACTTACCCACAATTGTGTACTTTGTGCGCGCCTCCTGGCTCATACGTATGCTCAGCTCCTCCTCCTGTCCTGCAGGGTCAGTGTGTGTGAGCCTGAAGTAATCCACTTCAGCCTGTGGGTTCTTCCAGTCCACTTGGATAGATTCGTCTGTCTGGCCAAGAACTCGGATATCATCAATAGCCGAGACATCTGGGAGGGATACAAGTGTTGGATGACAAGGTGGAACAGGGCGCACAGACCTGACCCTTAAACTAGAAACACTGCAAAAAGTCCCTATTAATCACAAGCACCTGCCCTGCTCTGCTCCCATGTCCTTGAGCTAGACGATAACTCCAAACTGAAATGTGACCTTTGTAAGGAATGAGCCAAACAGGAATTTCCCTTTTGGCCATTGAGAGAAAATCCCCAAAATATTAACAAGATGCCTCTTGCCCCATAATTTTCACTAAAATTTACTTGCTTTTTTAAATTACAGGAAATGACACATTCTTTCTCTTATGATGAAAAGCTATATTCATGAGTAATAAAATACAACTTTATTCAGTTCAATAATTTTTTATTTTGATAAGAGCTCTGGTAGTGTCTAATGTTAACTAATGTTAGCAAACATTGCATTAATAATGCTTTATCATGATAATAAATTATTTTGTTGACTAAACTTAAATTTACCATGATTTAATAACCGTCAGTTGTGGTTACACTTGTTAATTGAGTTAAGTTACATTTTATCACTTTAACTGTGAAAACACCAGCACACACAATTAGCATCATGTTGGTGATGAGGAGACATTATGAATTAGTGACATTTAGCTATAGTCCAGTTACATAATTTAAAAATGACTCCACCTTTTTCTAAAATTCTTAAGAAAATTATTTGACTCTATAGAAGTTTAAATGTATTACTTTCATTATGCTTTAACATTGGCATGTGTTGTTTTACTGCTTTTCTTATGTTTTGGTTCATGGCACAAAAAAATCAATCATATAGGGACAAAATGAGCATATTTTTAGCCTATGTGTTATAATATAGCTCATATGACCACTAGCTTAACCAAGTAGCTCAACAATATTAACAGATAGAAGTACTATAGGCCTATATCCAAACAGGGGTAATTGCCAAAGACGTAAAGAAGCCTCCTTCACGCAAATGCCAAGTCATAAATATATGAAATATATGTCTGCGTGTACAGATAAGCACCATTCAGAATATTAGCATAGCCAGGAGGGATGTCATGATTTGCAGCATATGGTGGGAAGAGACAAAACAAAACCATCAAACAAAACAAATGGTACCAAATGAAAAGGGTTAGAATTTTTTTTATTCCAGCTAGTGTGTTTTTGTCCAAGAAAAAGAGAAAAAACAATCACATAAGCCCTCTTCTGAAGCACATCATCGTTTGAAGTTTGGAGAAAACTATGCGACCAGTGAAATAAGCCAGATGATGGCGTGTTCCCTCCTGCCCATATGGGAATGCCATGCTCTGTGAGGTTTTTCCACAGCTACCCAGGCTAACCACTCATTAGAGTCTAACTCCATCTCTGTCTGTCTCACTCATGCCACCAATCTTGTCTACTAATCTCTTCCTCTTCACATCTGTCTGTACCACATCTGTGAGCAAGTTCGATTTCCATTGAACACATCCGGGGAGCTATTTCCCCATAATTGCCTTTAAATTTAACGGTTAACAAACCAGCACTTAATGAAACACTTAGTAATGACAGGCCTCAGCTTGTTCGTTGCTTTTTAGCATGGCATTTGCCTAAAAGTCATACTCAAATGCAGGAAAAAGCTCATTTTACACAAGTGACTGCAAGTAATTTAGCATAAGTGGAACAGACCATTCAATCATGCATAGCGTACACCTGAAAAATGTGAGTGCACATCTAAATAAATGACAGCAAAAAGTTTCATCATTCAAATCTGCAATTTTAAAAAGTATTAGTGAGGCCTTAACCTCAAACTTGTCTGTCCTCTTGTACTCACCACTATATCATAGACAAATATCCTGCAAACCTCCCTTATTTCAAACATTTCAGAGCTTCACAAATTAGTCTGCTCTTGCCTCATCGCATGTGTACTTACATTTGACCTGAATGTGATTGTTTAATTGACAGAAAATCCAACTTCATCTCCCAGGTCTCCAGATCCTAAGTGGCCTTCCTGCCCCATGTGTATTTAATTTCTTTTACATTTTCTGTTTAATGGGACATATTTAGATGCATCATGTTGCATTCATCCCTGTTTCACTTCACTGGTAATGGAATTATTTGTGCTCTTAGTTAGAAGATGCACAAACCTCTATTGTCTCATTGTTTTTCAGTTGTGACACCAGTCAGAACTCACCTGTGGTAGCTTCAATCCTGTCTGCCTCACTTTGCATTTTCTTGATGACGGCATACACCTGGACGATGTAGGTGACCCCAGGAGTCAGTCCTGTGATAAGGTAGGAGTTCTCGGTGTTGGGGACTCGAACCTAAAGGACATTGAGATGAGACAGAAGTGTTTTAAAGATATGATTCTTCCTGTATTTGACATACTGACTTATATGAGCAAAAAAGGAAAAAACTTACTTGCTGCAGGGTGCCCTCATCGTCTTTGGGATGATATGTCAAAACGTAATATTCTGCCCCACGAACTGACTCCCAGTCGACCAGGAGCGAGACGTCGGTCAACTGGACCAACCGCAAACCCTGAGGGCCGAGAACTGAGAGAGAAACAGACAAGCAGATAAAGTTTAACAGAATATAGAATATTTGTCTTTTTTTTTTGCCAGTCCATGTCTTTCACCCTCACTTAATTTATTTGCATTATTTATTTATCATTAATAATCAGTACATAAATGTGTAATAAAAAAGTTTATAACAGAGTAGTATTTCTTGACAATTTTAACTTCCTCTTTAAAGATATATTTATGTAGTTACAACTGAGTTTTACTATTACTTTCACTTGTTATTTGCTATCATGCGAGCCTACATTTATGACTATTATATGTTATAAGAATTAACATGTAGTGTGTAGAGCATGTAGCTCTATTATCGCCTGACATAAAGCATTTAGTACATTTCCATATTCTGATTTTACATGAAAAATAGAAAGGACTTGAAGTGCTGCCGTTTTTTTCAGTCAGTTTAATACAATAGTGGCTCTTATTAAATTTCTAGGAAAAAAATCCTGAATTGTTTATTGTACTTTTAGCAATAAATATTAAAAATGTGGACAATTATTACAGTTTGTTAAGGTAGTGCCAACAGTATTGAAGTAAAAAAAAGAAAGCATTAAATTATGTTTTAGTTAAAGGGTAAAAGTCATTTTAATCTATTAAAAATGAAAATTAGGTTTCAAGCCTGTTTTCTAATTTCCTTTGTTTTTGTTTAAGCCTGTTATTCCTTTGTAATGATGCTAATGAGCTAAATCAATTAACTGTGTCCAATGCACATGTTTTCAAAAGTCCCTCCTTTTTTAGATTTGTTAAAACCCAGCAGTTAGAACAGACTTTGTCTTCATCTTGTAATGGATTACTTAACTCAAGGCTCTAAAGTTTATCCTGTACTAAATTAACAAACAGTAACTGATGGCTTCCTGGAGGATAAGAAAAACATAAAACTGTGGTGTTATAATGTTATTATTTCACAACCTTTTCTCATTTAAACTGGGCTTTTTTCTCTCCTACCTGTCTGTCCCTCCTACACTGTGTGAGAGGATTATAAACCAGGCAAAAGCAATACATTATTATGAGCACTGAGGTTTCTTCCCAAACCTGAGAAACCTGGAAAGCAGAGAAAAAAATAACATACTCCTGTTCAGTGGTTTTACAAGAGCTTGAATGGAGATGATGGAAAAAATAAGGCAGGGGGCGAATAAGAAGGTATATTACTATGGGGGTGTACAATAACAAAACAGCTGCCAACAGACCGAAGACAGCAAGTCAGCAGTGTGAGGGAGTGAGGCTTTCCACAAACAAGAAAAATATTCTGTGAGTACAATAGAGAGAGATAAATGGTGGATGGTGGTATGTTTTAGAAAAGCACAGCACAGTGAACACAAACCTAAGCGTATTTCAAGGGGAAAAAGTGAAGAAGTCAGAGCGGTGATGGGGTCTGCCATAACTTTGGCAGGAAAGAATTTACATTAGGTTCAAACGCTGCTCCACACGACAAAGTCAGGAAGTTTAATGTTTTTTTTTCTCCAATATAGAAACCCTTTTCCAGCCAGTAGCAGTTAATATCCCACTGCTGCTGCAACTCCAGGCACGAGTGTCAACAATCTTTACCCTCAAATAATATTTCAGTACCGCTGGGGTGAATAAATTAACATGTTAAGATTGGAAACAGTGGAAATTTTTTAGTTATTTGTTTCATCTATGATAAAAATGAGTGAAATACAAATGGAAGAGAAATATGACTGCACCAGCATGGTTAAATATACTATAAATATGCAGCAAGTGATTGTTAAGGAAGTATCTGTGCTAGGGATGTAAAGGACAGATGAAGTGGAATATCAATCAGCTTATTTTTGCTGTATTTGATCTTTTTATTTTTTAAAATTTAGACAAATAATCAAGTTTTTGAGCTTCTTCACTTACATATTTGAAAAAGTGGTGGAGTGAACAGAATTCAAAGTTGTGTTTGATTGAACCTTATATCTTTCAAAGCGTCTATAAATGAAAGGAAGCAGTCAAGAAGCCACAATGAGAACGGTAAATCCCGAGCATCTGTGCTGTGTTTACACAGCTCAAAAGAAGTCACTGTGTTCACTCTTAATAACCCTACCTGCATTATCCTGAGCTCATCTTATCAGATGTGGCTG
>JAPZDY010000004.1:11775170-11801419 GCA_029783645.1 Ctenochaetus hawaiiensis | reverse complement strand
AAACCTCTTTTTTCACTATAATCTGATGGATAGAAAAGAGTTCAGGCTACAACAACATTTTCATTTTTATGACACAGTTGATTCTCTTAATCCCATGAAAACTTCTATGAAACTACATTTTACTGGATGTACAGTAAAAGAAACACTTCAAGAGCCATGCTGCGGTCATCACCCACGGTGCAGACTGACACCCAGCACCCAGGTGGTGAAATGGCAAGTCGCCACATAAAACAAAGGCTATCTCGAGTGGTTTTGCTTCTGTGTGCTTCTTCTCCCGATGCTTATTACCACTGTTGTTACTGACACCTAAAATCAACACTATGTTATTTTATCTTACCTCCCACTTTCTCAGCCTCTCTGACTTTTCCTTTGACATGGTGCCACTGTTAATGTTGGACTCCATTCAACTGCACCTACACATGAAGCTGCAGTCGTCTCCACTGTTCTCTGCCTCTGCAGAGCAAAACCGCAGCTTATAGAAACTAACCCGCCATCAAAGCCTTCACAATGCTGACCTGCTACTGTGAGGACTGAACCATTTTACTCTCTTATTCTAGTGTCTGAAACTGTTTCCAGTCACAGTAAATGTTAAAAATCCCCTGTTTTAAAGTATCAGCTCTTGACTCAGGGTTATTTCTTTATTCATAGACTCAGATTCTTCTGCAGTCTGAGAGACATGCACGTTGAAAAAGTGAATCTTATTTTGCCTTTTACCTGCAGCAGGATCTTGAAAATCTCCTTAGAAATGACTGTCACAGTGTGAACACAGTGAATTAAACTGTCCACGCCTGGCTGCTGCTGCTCACCTTTCTGCCTGCCTGGGCTTCAATTGCCATAAAATGCAATTTTGTCCTCTGCACCTGAGGCAGTACTGTAATAGTAGCTTGGTGAGCAGTGCGTTTAGCAGGTGAGGTGATGATTCCTCCAGGGGTCAAATCTAGATGGAGCCCCAAAAGACTGATGGGTGTTCTTATATTCCTGCGGTATAACAGTATGCGACCTGATGTCGTCTAGAGGCCATAGCTGTCAGCGGTTATGGGGTCAGCCCACTGAAAGGGCCCCTTCAGCTGCTATATCTGAAATAAATGTTGGAGAGATCCTTTGAATTCCAGGGACGCAGGTCATTATGGCCACCATAATCATTGCCAAAACTTAAGTTCAGTAAGAGACACTTTTCTTCAATAAACTAACCATTTATTAGAAATAGTTTGAAGAGATTTGGCAGAAAAGACTGTTTTTTAAAGGGAGATCTCAGAGTCTGCTGGTCAAAGTTATGTCTCAGAAAAGTCAATAGTTTCAAATGCCTAAAATACAGCCAAAGTCAACAACACAGGCAGTTTCAAAAATCTAAATACAAGCTTGAAACCAAACAAATATTTTTTTCCAGTCTTTATCTAACAGCTGTTATTTCATGTGTCAAAATATTTAATCAACATTTCATCATTTCATTTCACGTTTCATGAGTAACATTCAAAACTGCAGTGTATTTAGAGTCCTGTAGTTATTCTTGACTTTAGTTATTTGCATATGCAACACAGTGTCATCACATTTTGTTAGACGGTGACAAAATCAGTCTATAAAGTTTGAACATAGACAGGAATTGCATGTTTTTCTATACCTCCAAGCACGACTGCATTTCCTGCTTCAACTGTGTTTTAAGACTGAATTATGCACTGCATTTGTTGATTGTGTTGGAGTTGTAGGGAGGAGGATGGGGTGAAAGACAGGCTACATCCTGCAGAGGTGCAGATAGACGGGCCTGACTCCCCTCTGCAGTAAATGTGGGCTTAAGCTAAAAAAAACTTTGGTTAAGGTTGTGAAAAGATTTTTGTGCTGACTGTCACAAAATTATGTTTTTTAAATAGTTACAAAATTTTATCAATTCTTTTAGTAGACAGACATATTTTTTTTTCCTTGTAAGTAATGCTGACTGTTGCAAAATTAGTTGACTTTTCGTGTTCATGTACATGAATCCTATTGTTGGATTTCTTGACTATTACAACACCTGCTGTGATATTTTGATGACAAATGTTACTAGATTAACTTAGTGAATTTAAAAAGGGATTTGAAGGGATTTAAATTTAATAATGGATTCAAAATTCTGTTGTACCTAAATTTAGTTATAACCCTATGTACTTGTACTAATACACTTAGTGTTACTAATCAGCTGACTGGACTTTTTTGATGGAAAAAATTTTGTCTTAAAAATGAGGAAAAACGCAAATAAATGACAAGATTAATGGTGGTTCAGTTTGTTTTAACTGCTTTAATTTCGGGTTCACTCTCACACTGTTGCATACTGAAACACACAGAGCAGAGCTGTGGTTAAATTAGTAAAACTTGTGCTCCTCTTACCATTAAAGGTTGAAAAGTCTGCTGTAAAAAAAAAAAGAACTGCCTATCTCTAATAAGTCGATGAGACGAGCATTGCTGCATCATAAATCAAAAAGATGATAGCAGAGAAGCTGGCATAAGCACGAATGGACTGCCAAGTCTGGAGAATTCATTCAGGTAGATCCTGAAAGTTTTTACTAAATGATATGGAAAGGAAATTTATATAAAGGTGATCTGGGCTTCAGGGGCAAGTGTTTTATTTTAATGGTCCCAGAGCTCCCTGTAGCAGCTGTGATTTCCATGAGACAGCAGTTAATATTCACAGCTTAATGTCAGCGGAGTCATAGAGACGACAAAATAAAAATGTGAAATGTGAATTTTAAGTCTCGTGAAAACACTAATCAAAGTAAATGCAAGCATGGGTCATAAAAATTAATGCTGATATATAATTTAAGCATAAAAAAGATCATGATGGAATATGCTTAGTCAGACACTTTTAATCTCTACAGCAGTGGTTCTCCAACTTTTTCAGGGACCCCTAAACCGACACTAATTAGACTCTGGGTTCCCTATCAGATAAAAAAAAAAGCTTGAGATGTTTTGTTACATACAGTGAATGAATCCCAGGACTAAAATAGCCATATATACTATTATTATGTGACCTATGGATGGATTTTTAATAAAAAAATACATTCTTCATCTCATTGCTGGGGGGTCCATGGACCCCTGGGGAGGTCGCTGGACTGCACTTTGAAAACCGCTGCTTTATAGAGCACATTGAAATAACATGATCTGTGTCTGCAGGGATCGAATAGACTGGAAAATATGCTGGTGAACATTTTTTCATCAAATTCCAGTTTTTCCACTTCAAGGTTCAGTCACACCAACCTATTAAATAGCAAAATCAATGTAAAACCCATTTACATATTAATATAAAACATAACATGTCCAATTTTATATGAATCAACACATTAGAGATCTTAAGAGAGGTTGAGGTTTGGTTTTATAATACCAGCTTTCCCACTTAAACTTAATACTAATCTACAATATATGGCTGTGTAGAAACACATTCTGTTCAATTACTTATTCTCTACATTTACAGTGCCACAGATCAGACATTAAAACTGGACATATTTTTTTTAAATGACTCACAATAAGTCTGGGCTGTCCTTCCCAAAAGAATCAAGCACACTAGCCAGCTAGCTACTTAAAATGGTAGCGAAACCTTGGAAACACACCCAACATCCCAGCTGGCAGTGAAACAAGTCTTGCAAACATGCCAGCTTGTGTGTTTTTGGACACTTGACACTTTTAGGAAACACACACTCAGTGAAACAACACATTTTTGTGATGTTAAGCATCTGAATAGCTTACCTAATGAACAGTCTTCCCCATAAAAGCCTTCATCACAGACGCACTGGCCGTCCACACACCGGCCGTTACCAAGACAGTCGTTGGGACACTTCTGGACGCTGCAGTCCTCACCGGTGAAGTGTGGAAAACACACACATTTTCCATCCACGCAGTGTCCCTTGTCATTGCAGTTGTTTGGACACATCAGCTGGCTGCAGTCATCTCCTGTGAAGCCCTGGTGGCACACACATTTCCCATCCACACATCGGCCGTTGTCATTGCATTCGTCTGGGCAGGTGGACACGGAGCAGTCTGGGCCTTCCCATCCTGTGTTACAGAGGCAGCTGCAGGTGTCTTGTTGGAAGGTACCATGGCCGCTACAGCTGGTGTCCAACCCTTGAAGAGAAGGGTGAAAAGGTGCTACTTCAGTTTCCTGGAACTGCAAAACTTATTGATTATATTACTTAAACTGCATATGTATATCATATAACACATGACTAACTGAAAATGTTTGGTTCCAGGATGTTAATAAAATTGTATAAAGCTTCTTTTTCCACTTGTTTATCCTGTTAATTGTGGGCCAGTAGTTCACTTTTCAGATCAGTCTGTGAACTACATGCGGTTGTGACTCTGCTTACCACCTCTTCCACAACATCCCTGACTGCACTGGCCCTTCAGGTAGTTGACTTCCTCTTCAAGCCCATTGACTCTGTACAAGAGTGACTTGAAGCTCTCTGACTCCTCACAGTCACACTTTGGTGTTTGCAGTCTGATGTTGTGTCTGAAGGTGATGTCGTTGTCTCCATTTGTAGAGGTCTCTGTCTGGAGACCTGCAAGATTTGACAGAAATGTGACGAAATTTCTACATAAAATGTAGTGAGTCACAATGCTCACAAAGTTTGACATGGTATAAATGGTATATTATCAATTGTTTGTTCAAAACATTGTTATAACAATGAAAAGGCTAAAAGTTACTAAAAAAGGTTGAGCAAATCTCATTCGTATTATCTTTCTTATAAAAACAGCTAATTTACAAGCTTCTTTCATTTTTGTTTTATGCAGATTTTTATTTAATTTTATGGATTTTCTCATTACACATCCTCCATTCATATTTCAACTCTTATCTGTTTTCTCTTGCTCCGGTTTTAATTTTTGTTTATGACCTGTTTCGTCCTGGCTTGGCAGGTGCTCGAGTTTACAGCTGGAGCTCCCTGGGATGTCGATTTTATAGACATGGCTAAAGGTGACTCCCTGCTCTGGGGCCGAGGGGTCTGGGGGGCTGTCGGCACAGCTGAAAGGTGACATGGTGCAGAGAAAAGCCAGCAGGCACAAGGCCGTCCACAGGGGTCTGGTGGTCATGGCTGGAGGACAAGTGAAGAGCAGATCATGTCAGTTTTTCTGAATGCAACAGACTTGTAGTTCATAAAGGAAGCACAAAATGTTGACTGCTGATTTTTTTCCTGGTGTGTTCAAAGGTCAAAAAGCAGGAAGATGTTTTTTGTTTATTTACTTTGGACCAAACTTTGGCAAGAAAAAACTGCTCAATTAAGGGGAAGAATTATTAATATAAATAAATTAGTTTTTATATCACACAAGAGAATCATCAATACAAAACAAAACTAAACTCCTCTCTGCTGACTGTCTGTTGGACACAACAAATTCACTTTCAAAATTGCGGTTGCATGACACAATGTTTTGTAAGAAGATATAATACAAATTCCATCTGTTTGGGGACAGGGGGCTATAAATTTTGTAGAAATCGTGTCTTTGGCATGAACTAATTGTACCAGACTTCCGAAACTGTAGATGTTTGTCGTCACAGCTGACTGGACGTGCATGTCTGGTTCAAAAGAGGGTCACATTTGTACCTTCCAGTCAGTGTTTTTATAGAGACCTGAGGACAGAAATACTATCTGGACAATACATACGTTACATTACATTAGCTGGGCAGCTGCTGTGTGTTTGATCTCAGGAAACCTGGACCATTATGTTACTCTGGTGTGTGTGTGTGTGTGTGTGTATGTGTGAGATAGGCTTTCATTCCACATTGTGGCAGCAGAAAGTGAGCAATTATCACTTTCCCAGAGATCGTTTTGCAGTAAGCCATAAATTGTGCTTAGTCAGGCGTTTCAGAGCTTCAGAGGGCTCAGAAACTTGTCCTCACTGATGATGTCATTGTATCGAATGACAGTGATGTCATGTGAACTTAAAACCTTGCAGCGGCTTCCCCAAGAAACCAAATTACATGCTTTCAAAATAGTGGGCCTATTTCAGCCTTTAGTAGGTCTTTTTTCGGACTTTAGTCTGAATTTAACATTCTGGTGTAAAAGTTTAAATTGTGGCAAAGAACTTCTGATCCTACTGTGCTTAGCCTGTGTGGTCTATGGAAACACAAAACCTGTAATAGAGTGGCATTAAGCTCTGTAATAAAGTGTTGGGGGCCATGCTGGGATGCTCGACAACTGGAAAACTGTGCAGCAATATAAACATAAGTAAACATGGTTAAGTCAATCTGTTGGAGCTGTTTGAAATCTTACAGGATTATTCAATGGAACATGCAGCTGCTGCAAAACCCCAAAGCTGTCACAATGCTGCTCATACTAGAGGTAGCCATAAAAGAAAGAAACAGGAAAGAGATGCTTGAAAGGTTTATGACAGGCTTTAAGCACGAGTCTGTGACAGAAGAAGAAATGCCATCCTTATTATTTCTTATTTTGAGCAAAGAATATTTCAGTGGGAACTATAAGATTCAACTAAATTGTTATATTTTGTAACATTGTGAATTAATCCTGATGTTTGCTAAGTAGATGCAATTCTGAGGAGAAGCGACTGACCAGTTGGGAAACAAAACATTTTTCTCTCTGAGCATCAAAGACTTAAACAGATGGAAAAGAAAAAAAGTAAGGGGGGCTGGAGAGAGACAGATTTTGAAAATCCCACTGGACATTACATGAGCATTGGCCAGAACATTAAATATGTCCACAAGTGGACTTAAGACCTGAAAGTCCTCCTGCGACTATAATGATACCATTATCAGATTAACACAGACTGTGAGTGGGGAGTAAACCTGACCTTTAGAGCCTCATGTTAAGGTTTTATATGTTTTCAATAGATGGAAAGCTACTTTACTTGTTTTCTGTAAAATAAACTTTGGCTGATGAACTTTCCCTCTGATGACTTACACAGGACGTAACTCAAGCAGCTCTCTGTCTAAAAATTCCCCTGTCTTTTTTTTTAAACGAAAAAAATAGACGTGTAATTACTATGACCTGTTTCTAACTTGTCCAAATTCAATACGGCTGACCTTGTTTGGTTATTTTAGCTGTCTGTTTGATTGCTGCTGGTCAAAAGCTTGAGGTTGGAGACTGGTGCCAGTGCAAGAAATTAAAGCTATGACATCACTGGGAAAATGCTTTTTTGACCCTATGTGGTGGCCAAAATCTTATTGGGTGTTTCATCAATGGCCAAGACCAGCATTAATGTAAAAAAGACATAAGGAGGGGGAAATGGAAAGTAAGAGAGGTAGAGATGGAAATTAAATGAGGAGTGAGATTGATTAAGTGAGAATGAGCAAATAGGTGATAGAGGGAATGATAGAGAGAGTGTGTTTAAATCAGTGACAGCCTAGCAGTTAGCCACATTGTAAGACAGTATGCTACAGCCATGCGAACTGACACTGAGCACTGGTGCTGAGATGCTTAACAAGCATGTTTATAGCTCCCTGTCATAGTTCTTATTTTATGCTCTCACTTTTTAGGCCTTTTTCTTATTTCTTTTGGAGGAGATAGCAGTCTGATCTTCCAAGCATAGCAGAGGGCCACCAGTGACTGCTCAGCACGTCCCGATGAGGGGAGGGAAGACAGATGGAGGGATTAATGGAGAGAAAATGGGGAATGGATGGGGCATTAACATTTTAGAATTAGTTCTGAAAAAGTGAGGTGTTTGTATGGATAGATACATGGTGTATGAATACATGGATGTCTGGATGTATAAATAAATGTGTGGATGATGTATGTATGGATAGTTGGATGAATGAATGGCTTGATAGATGGATGGACGAATGGATTTGTGCATGGATGATGGATAGATTGATTGATGCATGGATGGACAGATGCATGGACGTCTTCTAGTATGATATGAATTGTATAGCTACTTATATATATCAAAAGCATCTTCTGGTAACGCACAGGCTTTTTAAGTACCTACAGCCCGTAGTAAGTAGCAACATTAAAGGCTCATAGAAGCAGCTCTACTTGGCAAAGCACAAAGAGGAAAAAAAGTGAGAAGTGAAGATCAAAGAAGGGTGTTGGGTCTGTCAAAGGTAGTTTGTTGCCTAAATCTTACCAAACTGTGACTGTTCATCAATATTAAACAGGTCTTAAAAAAGGCTGGTGGCAGGAAAGTTTTAAGGCATTGAACAGAGACACTGAAGGGGTCCCTGGTGCTTTAAAGAGAGACGGCAAAGGGGACCAGACAATGCGTCAGTGACTATCTGAGAGTGACAATGTGTCGAGCAGATGGTGGTTGGACAGTGAAATGATAGGAAATATTAAGTCCCTCTGAATGAAACATAGGATGTATGCAGCATTAAGTGGCTGTTGTGACTCGTGACAGATGAAAAAAGCAGCACAGAGAGTTTTTACTTGATTTCTGGAACAGTAGAAGGGATTTATAGGATGTTCTCCAGCTGACCGGTAGCATAAATATGTTGACGTACTGTTTTGGCCTCAGCATCCAGCTCATTTATCATTTAAAGACACTTGACTGTCATTAGTCAATATGCATAAGAATGTAAGAAAAAGCAGAATAGCTTTAGCCCAGCTGATGCTCTCAGTCAGCTCACGGCCCGTCCAGATAGCATTTCAACCTGGCTTTCAAACCCTCAAGTAAAATTCAACATGTCCATAAACACAGTCAAAAAATTCCTCCCTGACAATAACTTCTCTATGTTAAAGTACAGCTATGTCAATGGGCCTGTAAAATGTTTGTTGACTACCTGGTGATGTGTGTTCACTTTTTATATGGGAGAAAAGAGCCCATGTGTGTACAGTATGTGTGTGAAAGCTGTCATTTATAGCTTGCAGAGACGCAGGAATTCCCTCCAAAGGTAACAAGAGCAATTTAATTACCTAGCAACAATACAGTCTGGATCCACAGACACCACACACTGAAGGCTTCCTGACAAGCTGCAGAGATGCTTGTGCATTTTGTGTGTGAGTGTTTCTAAAAATCTCCCAGAGCTTTGGGAACAGTGGGTGCACTAAAAACTGAGATGAAGAGAGGATGGGAGGATAAGACCACAAGTGAAAAATTAAAGACAAACAGCTGTGAAAAACAGAGATATGAAGAGGAAGAAGAAGAAGAGGAAGAAGAAGAAGAAGATTTGGTCAGCTGTGCACATTTGCCCCGTTCTCTCATGAGAGCCATTAAGTTTCAGACAAAAGGCTGACTGTTTTGCCAGATTTCAACTCAAGACAAATCTCACTGGACCAAACCTACAAGCCTGAAGAACACAAGAAAGGAGGTTTTTAAAAAGAGGAGCGGGAAGAGTGTGCCTTTTATGTGCGGTTGCAAACTTGTGGACTTTCCTTTCCCTTCCCTTCCTTTTTTTTCTCCCTCCACAGCAGCTTGCAGGCAGAACTGGGAAACTAAAATGAATAAAACGAAGCTGAAAGCAATTATTGTCTGAAAGCAGAGCTCATGTCTTCATGGTTCTGTCTGCCTCCTGCTGCCACAGAGACCACAAGCAGACCTCGATAAGGACCTTGCTTCGTCAGAACCATAGAGGCTCCATTCCACTTAACTGGAGCTATCAGATGAAAACTTAACCAAATGAAAATAAAACAACTCACGCATTATTACAGCAGCCTAAATTCTAGACAGAGATAAGTTTTTGAAATAATAAAAAAAGTGTTTCAAGTAGTTTTCATATGCCAAGGGGTCATTTTCGATCAGTTAAAGTAAATGAAAAAAAGTCCAACTGGAGTCGAGAGGTTTTCTATGAAAGGAGTCATATCATGCAACCTGAATACCTTTTTTAAACCACCCACTTGGTTGTGTCTCTTTCTTTCTCTTTCTCTCTCTCTCTCTCTCTCTCTATCATTTTGCATGGCTGAGGGCCCACATCTGTAGCTCATTTTGGGAGGACTTCTGTGTATTCCCTGAGCCAGCACAGTAGCATTAATGTTAAATCTACTAGATCGGCAGCGCTGTGAGAATATCCATCATCCCAGCACATAGTATTATAAATATTTATGCCGTTATCATAAAGGAAAATTAGTGCTGGCAGCACCGTTGACAGACAATATAGGATTATCTACAATGCAATGTGGAAAATGAGAGGATATACAAATCATAAATAATACCCCAAATACAGAAATATCGTTTTGCAGAAATTACACGCTGTCACAGCGGCTCTAATGGGAAAATACTGCAATACTGTCAAACTAGATTTATACTCATTCATTTTTTTAACAACTTTCATAACTTTTTAAAATATCTTTTATATGTATATATTTTAATTACATGTTTCATTCAATGACACACTATGAAAAACAGTTTCAGTTGTAAAGAAAGTCTTCATATCACTTTCCAAGTAGAATACAGCAATACTGAAATAAAAGCATTAGTTAGCAAGAGTGCTTGGTGTGCCCAGGTGTACTGTTATCACTGCACTATTGTCATAATATGATTGAATGTTTTCTTGAATTAGTTACTCACATTAGCAGGTAATGGTACTGTAATGTTGTAGATAGGCATGCATGAAGTGTTTCATACTCTTGGGTTACTTGAACTAAAAGAATGGATCATATTTTAGAAAATATTTACAAAATTTAAAGGGGGAATCTTCATCTGTTAAAAAACTCATAGCTATGGGTTGTTTCATAAGTGTAATAAAATAAAGTACATTATTTGCCTCTTTAAAGTGAAGTGGAAGCTAAAAGCAGCATAGAGTAGAAACAGTCAGTAAAAGTGCCTCAAATGTATGTTTAAGTACAGTATTTTGAGTCAAGCAACTTAGTAACATACTACCAATGCAAAAAATTCAGTACACAGAAGAAATAAAAACTCTACACTTTACAACAGTGTTCCCATGACTTTCATAAGTGTGTGAACTCCAATCACACATTAATATTTTTCACTGACCATATTTACCACAGTGTTTTACAGAAGCAGTGCTGCCATGCAGAGGCAAACTAACATAAGAACAGCCTCGGTCCTGGAACACTTGATAAACACCAGGTGCCAAGCAAAACTGAGGGAAGTTTTGCAGGATGCAGAGAAGGAAAGTGAGATGAGAGAGAAATTCAGGCTTAGAGAGAGCTGAGACAGAGTTTGCAAGAGGACTGATGAATAGAGAGAAAGAGTGCCAAAAAGGAAGAAAACACGTAGCTGGTCCCCATGGAAGTGTGTGGAGTGCTTTCTAAGGATAAGGAATTAACAACTTAAATGAGCAGCTGTCATTGCTTTTTTTTATTCTGATAGTCATAAAAAATTGCTTCAGTTTTGTCCACAACCTGTTAAGAAATGTTGTATAATTAAATTACCTACACTTAACCAAACAAGACCCTCAAATAGAAATCACCTCATCAGATCCTCCACCTCTTCACCTCAGATGTCCACCGTTTAATTGGATGAATGATGACCAATAAACTAAATCCTCTGATAAAAAGTTTTAAAAAGACACTTGAGGACAGTTTAAATAGAGCTCTCCATGTTTAAATGATTAAAGAAATATGACAAAATTAAAGTCTTGCCTTACCCTTGAGAGTTTTCTTTAACTTTCTCCTCCTCTAGTCTCTTTTTCTGTCCTCTTTGTGAAGAGCTGAACGTCACCAAGCCTCTCCCTCTGCCACCTGTTGACAGGATCGGGCCAAAGCTTTAAAGACCTCTACACTGCCACTGACTTTTGCTCTCTCCCTCCCTCTTAAATTGTTAAAATCTTTCCTAAATGCCTATAGGCCAGTGGGCAGTTGGTTTGGGTGTGTCTCTCCTCTGCTCCTCTTCTCAAGTGATTGAAATAAAAGAGAGAAGGAGAGGAGGAGGAGAGAGAGAGATAATGAGCAGCATTTACTACTCCTGTCCCCCAAGCAAATCCCCCCTCTGCATAGCATGCCACTGACCTTGCTTCTTCATCATTTCAACACATTCTTCGTTTTTAAATAACTGTTTTTGTTTTTCCATGCATTACTTCAGTTACAGTAACAGCAGAGGTTGGAATTAATCTCTTTAGCAGAGGGAGCAGAACCTTAAACACCACAGAAACTGGATAAAGGTTGGATTCAAAGGGGTGAGATCGAGGCCAAGGAAAACGGAGAGGCTGCTGACGGTTAAAGGAACCACTGGGGACAGTTTATATTTAACAAAACACAATTTCAAAACTGTATTCAAGAAAACAAAAGAAGACTTGAAAGAAAGGGCAAACTTCGATTGCAACGACATGCATACAGCGGCGGCTTCCTGATCGTATTAAAGGTGGAGACAAACAGAAATTTCTTAGAATAAAACTTTGTGCGTACAAGTCCACTGAAAAAAAGTGACATTAATCACAAGAGTCATTTAAAGCATTTATTGTGGTTTGACAATATGTGGTAAGACACCGAAAAAGTCTTGATTTAATTTGACATTTATGTGCTATTCACTCTGAAATGTTCCTCAGGTTATTTGTGTGAAACCAGGCCTCCACTAAGCTTGCTGTGAAGACACATTGCAGGCTAAGTTCTTCAAACCACAAGCGTCACAATCCAAAACAGACTGCATTACGACCACTTTAAAGCATGCAAAGAATATTCTGTTTCAGTTTGTGCATGCATGCATGCACATCAGCATCTACCACCATAACCATTACCAAAGACCTCAGGTGTCAAGGTTGGCAGTGCTTTACGCTGACAGCGGCTGTTTGTCTCTAAATATACAAGTAAGGGCTCAAATTTCTGCGGGAAGACAGACGATGGTGGAATTGTTCAAGTGAAACCGGAGCTGGAGCTGGGGGGCAGGTGTGGTTGTTTACACTGAACAAATGCATCCTAAGCTTTTAATTGCACATGTTGTACAATTTTAGGTTTTTGGTTGGTCTGTCTCTTTCCTCAAGATGTGGTAGAAGGCTTGGCACCACACCAAAGCGTTTCACACACTGAAGGCATTTAGTAAAATATAAAATCATAGATGGTGTATGAAAAAGCTGTTTAACTCACTCGGTAGCGAGCGCGGCCCATGTACGGAGGGCTTCGTCCTCCGTGCAGCGGTTGTGAGTTCGATTCCCCCTCTCTCTCTATCTCCCCGTTTCAACTCTGTCCTATCAATAAAGGCCAAAAAGCCCAAAAAAATAATATTTAAAAAAAAGAAAAAGACTGGTGTGTATCAGTGGGTCTGTATGGTAGCTAAAAGGCTTAGTAACGTAAGTAATCACAGATAATAATGACACAACAATGAGAAAAACATTTTTTAAACCTACAGGCTATAAATAGAAGGTAATACAAACAAGTTTTGGGACATTTTTTTAAAAAATCGTCTTGCTCACCTGTATTTACAGATTTGTCTTTTTCTATTGGAATTCCTGTCACAGTCACTTCAGTCTGTATAATTTAATATGGCCACTTGAGGCCCCATAACAAGCTTTAATCACCATATTGATATAGTTTTACCTTATATAGTTGATATATAAGGTCTTCTTTTGCTCCTTTTATTCTTGTTTCTGTCTAACATTGACTCTCTTTTAATTCTTTTTTACTCTCCAATAAAAAACATATATGTCCTCCTGCAATATCAAAAACAAACTGCTACAGTGACTAGATTTTTCTCTCTGCTGTTTGGTGATGGGAAGGTCATGGACGCTGATTTTATCTGAGCTTTTTAAAGTTTCCTACTCCATCTGGAAACAGTGCTTCCAAGATCTGTAACACTGATTCAAATAAAAAAAAAAAAGATCTACAAGGATTTCACATGTGGACAATCATGTTCAAAGTTTATGTCACTTATTATGATAACATCTGCATTACACTTCATAATTTGTTCAGTTGTTAATATGACACTGTTAACTAGAGCTGCTTTAAAGTCTAGTCGTAATAGTTCATGTGTTGAGGATGCAGTAGTGATGATGGGCAAGTCATGGAAGAATTATGTGTTTTCTTTTAGCAATAGCATCTGCAAGTTTTTAGAACGAAGTGCAAAGGACAATGGTTATATTGTCGGCGCTAAGAGGCAACAGAACATTTGAAAGATAATATCTAACATTCTGCAACGACGTCTGCAGGGTTTTTGGAAACAAACTACACTTTGGACCAGAAACGGAGATGAATGACTCAGTGTAACGACACAGACGTTACAGACTGTTTACACTTTGTCTGGAAGTTCAATTGAAACCTTTGAACAAGGGAAGGGCATCAATATTTTATTGTTATTGTGAGATGACATATTGTCTTACTGTTTGATATTGTTTTATTGTGATATGGTATACCTGTTGTATTTTTCTTGTTTTTGAAGGCTGCATCACAGTGAAGTGATTTTCTGACTTACCAAACTGTTTCAGATGTCCTAATATTTAGCTTCAGCCACTGAGCCATTTCCACATCCCTTTCATTGATTATTTATCAAAATCTTATCATGTTAATGTTTTGTAATAGTCATCCCCACAATAGTGTTGCAATATGAATATGGATGTTTGTTAAAAAATGCTGTGATACTTGATTTTGTCTGTATTGTCCTGCTCTGCTTGAAACATCAGTGCATTTCATGTTCAGCCTCAGCTTTGGTCCTGCTGCTGAGCTTTCTAACTATCACTAATTCCTACTATCAGAGAGCTATGAAATAAGGACACTCTCAATTATAATATGCTGAAAGAACAAAGACAACAAAGACTAATTAAGTTGCCTTGAAATTCATTTTATTGCGTTGTGGGATTCTTTTTAACAAGTACTAAGCTTTCCAGTCTTTGTCATGAAAAAGAGATATCTGGAGTTGTATTAATTAACTTTGACAGAGTAGATGATAAAATCCTGGAATCAGAAGTGAGAAAAGTTGATGTGATATTCCCACTGACAGATAATTAAAAGACATTTTCCCTTGCCATATTGGCTATACCCCAGAAATCAATGAATTCAGTGTCCTTTCATTTGCCACTGCAGTAAAAAGTGCTTTCATGTTTTTCTCTGACTCCTACAGAGATTTTAAATGTACACTGTACATCAACACACAACTGCAGTCTACTGTATGTCACATAAGATCTACATAAACATAATTACATAGAACAGGGTAAAAAAAATTATACTGAAAGGCATCAAGGGTTCACATGTCCTGTATATTCGTGTCTGGCTTGTTGTTTTGCCGGACTTGCTTTATTAATGTCCATGTGTGAGTCACAGTAAATAATGGAAAAAAAACACAGTGAGGTCATCTGTTGGTTTGTACCGTTCTGAAGTGCTTGTTTGGCATTATTGGTCTTTGCCATTAGCACTGTATAGTTGGGAATTTTAATATGGGGATCTGTTAAAATTGACTTGCTTTTGGAGTCAGTCCCTAGTGGACATTTAAAGAAATGCAGTTATTGGAACTTTTGTGACTGCTTCATTTTTCAGCCACAGAGAGTGTCACTCTTGTCAACTTGTTTGTCACAAATGTCAACAAGTGTCATGATCTTTTTAAGCTGACAACTCATCCACATGTGCTTCTGCCAATTTTTGGGGATATTCAATGCATCAAAAGATCTTTCTACCTTGGCTCTTTGTGGTTTGATTAAAGACACTTGAGAAACATCCTTTCTCTGGATTAATAACTTCCTGCATTCTCGTAGTTTATTTGGTTAAGTATCTACTTTTCATGATTTGTAAAAACAGTGATGTTTATTTAAGGCAGAGTAGGGGGTCTTCATTTCTGTTCTGTTTTTCAACTTCTCTGCCCCTCACAGATTTATCAATCCATTCATCTGGATTAAAAAGTGATTTTGAACAAAACGAGAGAAGTTTGAGCTTCATTGAAGGTAGAAAATACAATGAATATTAAACCGGCACACTGGTCTCCGTTCAGCACTCATCTGTTGCACATTCTGTGTGGGAGGTGATGATAGTAACTGCTTCATTGGGAAATGAGAACACATTTTAGGTATGTCACTAACAAGAAATGTGACTGTTTTCCATTGTAAGTGCTTTTAAGTGTCAGCCAAATGTGTAAAACATTATTTTTTTACAGGGGCTAATTTTCTATTGTTTCCTGTAAGTGATGCATAATTAGTTTCCTTTCTCTGGAAAAACAAGACTTCTAAAAAGTGCATTTCCTCTTTATCCTTGTTGATCTGTTTTGGACCACAAGTTGACTGTATGTCCGGTCTATTTCCATTGATCTGGCCTGTATTTAATAGGAAAGTGCTGATTTAAAGTTCTTTTATCAACCTTTTTGTTTTTTACTGTCTTTTGCTGCCATGGAGTCCTCATTAACACAAAGTCATAAGTATAAGCACATGGTACAGAGATGGATCCATTTCTTGTGAGTTTTTTAACTCCTCGTGTTTTCCTCTAAATCATGAGCATCTTAGTCCTTGATAGTAAATCATTAGCCTCTCTTATTTTATTATTACACACTTGTTGTCACTTCTCCTATTAACACATCTGAAAACTGATAGTTAATATTGACAGAATTACGATGCACAACATTAGAAAAATGTCTGGTCTGTTTAAGCTTAGGAAAGCTTAAATGTGCAGCAAGTATAAAATTCTCAACCTACAAGTTTCATTTATAAAAAATACCAGAGGAGAGAGAATGAATGGTAATGCCATTTTCAAATTATTTCTGTGTTCTCTAATTTTTAAGTGCATTCCTGTCCCTAACACGCATGCCTTTTTTTAATAGTCATAAATGGCTTTAATGAAATCTTAAGTAACGTCAGACTGTTCATATTCTTCAATTATGCAGTTTATTTTTAATAGAAACCAATCTTCCTTCCTGACATGTACTCTGTAGCGGTTTTTTGATTTTAATGCTTGCTAAATAGAGGAAGAAATTTATTGTCCACTCCTCGACGCCAGCTGCAGCTCTTTGCAGTCATCTTGTTTCCCTCCCTGCCAGAATAAAGAACAACTCTCCTGTTGCTCATATATTTAGTCAGACCAACCACACGGACCTACAAGAATTGTTTACAAGAGGCATTTAGGCTGCCTAAAGTCCTGCCCTAATTAACATGAGACTTTAAATATAACCAGCCATGCTGGAGATATCATTACCAGGCTAATTACTGTATTATTTATTACTTAGTGTCTATTTTTTTAATAAAACAAATTTGTGCTCATTATAAACTTTACCCTGAAGATTTACAGTTTTCAGCCTCTTCTAATAAATATCTTCATTTACAGTAAAGTGCCCCAGCATCTGTGGTGAAATCCTGGATTATTGAGATCACATTCAGAACACAAAATTCATTCTTGGTAGTTTAAAGATGAAACATTTGCAAACTGCGTACACAGAGTTACGGTAACACCAGACTGGACAAGGGTGTTATTCTACCCTACCATAAATAGGATAATGGTATAAAAGTTGTCTTTCTCTACAAAGGTACAGCCATAAAACCCACCTAGAAAAAAAAGCTTTAAATTTCTACAAGGAACTATGTGCAGGATTATGTCTGTCCTTTTTTCTATTCTCAAGAAAAAGTCCTTTACACACAAGAACTGATTTAAATAGAACCCTAAAAACACAATAAACAATTAAAATGATTTCATGAGCATGCCGAACTAATAGAAAGTGACATAACATTAACCTTACAGCCATATAGGCTAATAAAAAGCCTGAAAAAAGCCAGAACTGATGGGCAAGCTGCCACTAGAGGTTCGACTGGTTCTCATCCAAATCCTGCAAAGTTGGCGACTTTGTAATCAGAGTGTATGATAGGGCATTCTGACACCACTGTTCATCAGTGAAGTGAAAAAGAAAACTTATATGTAAGACCAAACATGTAAAAAGTCCAGTTAGCAAAGTTGGCACTAGCAAGCATCATGCAAACAAAGGAGGAAGCAGCTTATTTACTGTTTTTACAATCCAAAACCATGACAACACCATCAACTGAGCTTATGAATGCTTTCACCTTGGCAGAGTTTCCTTAAAGTCTGTTTTGTGTGCCTTTCTATGTGAACGAAGGCCAGAATACACAGGAAAAGTTGCATTTAATAAATACCTGTGAACATATGGACATAGCATCAGAAAGAAAGTGAATAAGTATGTTTCCTAAAATTTCAAATATTCTTTTAAAGTTTCCATAACATTTCAAAATTTCCACTGTATTGTTTAAAGGCTAAGCAAAGATTAGCATCTATCATGCAAACATCTAACCTGTATCAGATGTAAACTTCACCTGAAGATACTGATCAGATTACACTTTGAAGACATGATGCCTTTTATAACCACTTCATGTCCTTCTGTGCTTTAACAATCACTTTCAGTAACTTAAACCTAAAACCTTCTCGGATTCTTTCAAGTAAATTTACAAAAAGCACACAGACTCCTTTCTTTGAACCATAAACATCACTGATTGTGTGTTTCCTTGCAGAGCTGGAAACTGTTGATTGAGAGGGCTGATTTGATCTGAAGAGAAGCTACATGATGAGGGGTTGTGTGCGAAATCGGAACTGACAGGCGGGGCCAAATATCACCCGCAGATATCTAACACATTAAATATGTTTCAAGACTGACTAAATGTCTGGTTTGTCTTGAGGTTATTAGGCTAGATCAACACAGACAACTCAAAGCTGACAATTTTTCCATCACTGTGGTAAAAAGAAAAACTGTTTCTTACATTCATGTCTAAAGATTCAAAAAGAGACAACATGTTTTCCTTCTGTTTACACAGGAAATGACAGTATCAGATTAGAGGAAGCAGGGCAAAAGGCAAAAGCTTGTTTCAGTGCCACACTCTGAATGTTTACTCCTAAATGACTTGGAGGCTGTTTTTTTTTTTTTTTTACCAGCATAAACTGAACGTGTGTGACTTGGGTAAAGAGCATATCAGATTAGCACCATATGGAAGTTTTGTGGATGTCTTTCCTTCAAAGCTCTTGTTATGTGTTCAGCTAACTTTGATGTCAACCGCACGGTGCACATACAAACAAACTTGTGGCACACATGATGTCCATATCTGTTCGTAAACTATAAGTGGTTTCTCTGTCTGCAGTGCTCTTTAATGTAAACAGCAGCTGAGTTTTATGTTTTCTTTCAACCACACATTATAGCAAAGGCAACGTGTGTGCAGCAGTTTGTCGTCTATGAGGCTTTCAGTTGATTTCAAATATTACTTTTACTGTGGCTTCTGTTTTGTGAGACAACACATGGTAAAAATTAATAAAGATTATCTGACAGTGTGTAAAAAGGCTGTTTTGAGTCAGACATGATGTCATAAGTACTGCACTTTCTTCTTTTTTTGCTACACATCTGCTTCAGATCGCTGCTTTAACAGCTGGAAGTTGTTTGTCACCAAATGCGAATACATTTGTTGACTCAATTTTTTCCCAAAAAACAAACTGTAGTGAAAAGTTAGGCCCTAATAATTTGGAACTTACTGTGCATACACATCAATTCACAAAATAAGATGAATCTGCCATCAAAATGATAATTAATGAGTCCTTAATCATGTGCATGGAGTCAGTGGAGCACATTAGGAAATGAGTTAAATGAAACAGACAAGGCAAGTCAAGCTGCATTGTGACTGATGAGCTGGTGTCAGCAGCTGTTACAGAACTTCCTGCATGAGCTGATGTGGATACCAGTCCTCCGGGTCTGGTCATCCTGTCATGAGACACCATGTAGGGATCTGACCCCAGGTCCAACAGCTGATGTAACTTAGAACTACTCATCCTTTTAGTTCAAAGGGAGTCAACAGTAGTTTCTTTCCGAGGAAACAACAAATTCAAAAACAAGGCAAGCTCATTCGGATAAAGTGGTGTCACTTCCCGCCAACATTTGCAGCTTTTGTTTATGGAATGTATAGGTAATGGAATAGATTGTACAATTAAGATCATAGGAAATTTACCAAGGAGGTTGATATGCATGGACGTTTGGCATATTTAAACAAAGACGAAATTTCATAAGAAACACAATCCTGCACAATCTACACCTGCATTATAAATCTGTCCAAAGTTTACATTTTTTTCCACATTATTCTTTTTTTTTTAAAGAACACACACCTTTGAACAAGCTATCAAATTTCAGCTGACAGTAAAAACAAAGTTAGGACAGCCTTTGACTGACAGGCCAATGGAAACTAGAGGTACTCAGTTACAGAGTGACAGTGACAAATAACACACTATTCATGTAATCTTGTTCCTTCATAGGGAGATCTAACAAACCCATCTGCTGCCTGTATTAATATGGTTCAAACACAAACGTTGAAGAACTGAGGTCAAATGTATCTACATTTCCTCACACTGTGACAAAAAAATGATCTTAGCTCTGTAAAACTGCACCAGGAGTTACCCTTCACCTGATTCTCTCGGGTCAAGAAAGATTTGTTCTTGAAGCTTGTGGCCTACGGCTTCCTAGAGCACTGGTGGTCTCGTGAGTAAGTAAAATCACAGATGTGTCTGAATCACCCTCCCTCCTTCTTCCTTTCTCTTTTTCTTTCCCCTCCAAAGTAATTGGACTCATTTGAATTCAGACATAACAAAAATTCTCTTCTTTATTAGGTTATCAATCAAACATTTCATTCACACAAATAGTGGGCCTGCCCCCTGGAAGGAAGAGCTCTTGATTTTATAAGATGACCCCCCCCACCCTCAGCAGAGCACAAGTTAATGCAGCATATCTGTAGATGGGACTCATCATTTTTACTTGACCCAAAAGACTCTGTTCCAAGTCCTGCAATATTGTGATTGATAATATTGAGAAGGTAAGTAGGCAGGTGTCCTTTCTGTCGGGACAAGAAAATGATAAAACTGATGCTATGAGGCAATGACACGCACGACTGATGGTCACAGTGTTTATTTCCAAAATATTAAAAACTAGGACACTTTGTAGTGAAAACCTCATTGCTGTGAATAAAAGCTTCAAAAGTCAGACAAATGTATCAGATGGTTTCATTATTATAGTCTGTGGAAAGATTAAATCGAACTTTTCTAAGATAGACTTTGTTTCATGTATGTATGTATGCAAACACTGCATTCTTGTAGCCGCTCAACTCTGAAACTACCCCGTTTTGGAGCTCTTTGACTATGAAATTTTGCATTTGTAATGACCAGGAAAAGTCTAAAGAACTTTGGTTTTCCTCATTTGCCTTGGCATTTGTCAAAATTTGGAAACATAATGAATGAACTCATTTCTGGTGTTCATTTTTTGTATTTGTATGCTTTAATTACGTGCTTACTTTAGATTTATAACGTAATTGATTATAACATCATTAATTAAAAACATTTCTAATTGAAAACAAAGCCTCAGTAGACCTGATAATGTTAATTTTATTATAGTATCTTTTAATTAAATTAGTATCTAACCCCCAAATGTAATTTTTATACATTTATAAACTCTTACATAAGCCGTAACAATCCTGTTTCCACAAAAGACCCTCGCCTTAACACTCTTCAATGTGCCTTTGGCTAAATGCATTGAAGTAAAGAGGATTTTCTGTGAAAGCTGTGATAGTTCTGTATTTGTGTGTGATTCATTGCCTTAAGATGTGTGTATGAACGTATTCATTAAGGATGTGAGTGCACTTACCTGCTTGCATGAATACCACATTTCTGACCTCTCTTTCTGTGTTTGTTTCCTAGGGGAATGCTAGACATTCCTGGGGTCTGGAAAGCAGAGACCTCTGAGTCTGTCAGGTCATGGCCTCTCACTAAATGAGCTGTATCTGCCTCAAATGGACACTGATTAGTAAGAGTTCCCATGCTGACGTGTCAGTAAAGATAACGTCTAAAGACTGCTGATTCGGTGCCTTATACCTGATGTTCATATGTGCATGGACCACACTGCTTGAATGTAGCCAAGTAATATTGTTACAGTAATATCCAAGCTATCTAGACTCTTTTTGAGTTAAAAACATGTTTGAATGTAATATACAAACAATATCAAAGAGCTAAATTTATTTATTTTTTCTCAACAGTATATTTAGCACTAAAGTGCTAGAAGGCCTAAAAGCATTTTTGTCTCCGCTAATTTTGCTGTCTCAGTTTCTCCCAAGGTGCGCTTATGTAATGTTTAAATTTACTTGCAGAACTGGATGAGTTTTCCATAATCAGAACTCGAGTCTGAATGCTTTGCTTTGTCAATGATTTATTAGAGCACCTTTAAATATTGTAACATGTGCTCGGTTCTTCTCATTTGGCAAGAAAAGCTTGTCAGAGACGTCCGGAATGAAATAATGGTCCAGTTGAAGCTCTAAAACTGTGTCTCCGCTTGTGAAGTTTACAACATTTCAAGGAGAAGGAGGATTATTTATTTTACCTTGTGAGAGTAATACAGGAAATGTCTCACTGTTACATTTTTCCTCTTTGCACCAGGTACTGTGTGGGTTTGCTTGTGGTTTCATAGAAAGAGTGGAATATTTGAAATGAACTGTAATCATTTCGCCACATTTGTATAGACTGGTCTTTCAAGACGTAACACTTTCTTGACAGTGACTGTAATGTGTTTAGTGTGGATAAAAATAGGCACACACTAAACCAAGCTAAATATTTGCAAGAAAAACACTTTTGTAAACAGATCCAATAGAAAAAAGAAGAAAAATCTCTTATACATCTTCAAATTGACTCATTGGCAGTATTTCTTTTTTTCTAGAAAAGACATAATTAATATAAAGCCGGAAACAATAACCCTATGTATTCTTTTGTTCTAACCAGCAGATGAAAAACTGAGGAAAAATTTGCGTTTTGTATGTCTTTTATGTCCTAAATGTCTGATATTTATTACCAGCTGCTAGCCAGCCGGGGCTCCTGTTTTATTCTAACTATAAAGCTGGCAAGCCTCTCCACCTATCCCTGTTAAATTTAAAGTTGCGTTTTGCCCTAAGCTTTTCTTTATATGTTAATTTTTTAAGTATCTGTAAATAACTTACCAGCTTAGCTATGGCTTTCCTTCCTTATCACTCGCTAGCTGTTTCTGAAGGTTCGATATTTATTTACCTCCAAAGTAGCTGTTGTTTGTACAGCCAGCCAGCTCTTTGACACTGTATTCAGTTGTGTGAATATTGACAGGCTGTAGTGATGGGTGAAACAAATCTAGGTTACTCTTTTATGTCTTCAGTGGTGTAGTATAATGTCTTTCATTTTCCCACATCTTCTCTATTCCAGCCTGGAAGTCCCTCTATCTTCCTCTTAATCGAGGAGAAGCCAATGGCTTAAATGAGTTAGCCACTACACAACATCGCCCCCTTGTGTAAAGTCAGTTGGTAACTGCATCTCTTTGACTGACACATCTGGTCCTACAAGACACTTATCATAACATATTATATGTTTTCCATATTAATAAGATCTTCATATTCAGTTGTTATTATAACTTGGTTATATAATTTTTAAAATATCAAGATCGTTGCCAGGGTATACAGCAAAGATGGCAATCCAAAGAGACATGAAGCCTCATTCATTTTCCAAATTCCATCATATTAGGGCCAATATAATGTCATGTTATGGTATAGAAATATAAGGGACATTTTGTTTTGGCAGTTCTCGATGACTGAACTCAAAACTGGCTTCAAATCTTGAAGGGATCCATGCTTAGATGTGATTTTATACTCTAACCCCAGCCTTCGACAGTCTAAACAGAGATCCAACTCAATCCAAAGTGCCCAAGCTTTATTGATATAAAGTCCTCTATTATTTTTCTCCTGTGTATGATTTATGTTCACAGGATGGTCATGTTGTACACATTTAGCAGGAAAGTGGAAAAAACCCACACACTTAGAAACACAATAGCCTGTTTATTGTATACAAATAAAATTGTGTCTATAAAGATGCCTGTCCGATCTGTGATCAGACATGGTGATGTTTGCCCTGGAGTTTAGACTTGTTTCTGTTGACATGTGTGCTTTTATCTGCATTTGCACACTTTTCCTGCTTCTAAGATCCAGGAGAAAAAACACGCTCTGTAAACTACCAGACACAACTGAACTGAAAACAAAAATGTGACATGTATAAATATATAACAGATGAAAAATATGAAACTATAATAACTCTGTGATCACCTTGTTTAAGGTAGGATGGAAGAATTACTAAGCAGAAGGTAGGTTTGATAATCACCAGAGAGGTCAGTATGGATGTTTAGCTGTGGAGGAAACAAAGAGCTTTTCTTAACTTTGAATGTGTAACATGCAGGGAACAGGCTTAACATCAGCTTTTCACAAGAACTCAACATGTTTCTTTCATTTGGTGTGACAACAGGCTACTAAACTGAAAGCAGTGCTGCCAATAGTCAGCGTGAGTAACATCATGTCGACCATGTTCAAACATCTGTCATTTTTATGGATGAGGCCACTTGTCTGCAGTGTCACTGACTCATCTGAACTTATCTCAGTCACAGATCAGTTTTATATTGCATGGCTTTGTTACCAAATCTCCTAAGTCTTTGCTGTGATCCAGCCTGAGGTTTTGATCCCCTGTAAGGCAGCCAACTGCACTGCTGCAAAGACACTTGTCTATAGGACACCTTTATATTCAACGGCGCCTTCAAAAGAGAGACTGCATTGATATTCCTGTTATTTGTTTTGTCCACTGGAAACTTAAAGACCCTTCTCAATGCTGGTCTGTTATTAGAAAGCATTTAGGGCATGATTGTTATGCATAGTCTAGCTTTATAGCATACACTCAGACATTTCCTTATGAAATAACTGTTATTTAAGAACTGTAAGTATTCACTATTATAATTTAAGGATCGATGATAAGGATTTTTAGCTGTTACCTATAATCAATAATTACCTGCTTCTCATGGCTGATACCAATAGGATAATTAAATATTTCCTGATATTCCTTCAATCTCTATTAAAAAGAACAACTTTAAATGGCAGAGTGAAAATGAAGTCTGTTTTATCACAATGGCCCAGTATTGAGATGAAAACATTAGCTTTGCATTTAAATATGCATCACCTCTAAAATACAGACAAGGAGGATTTTATTTGCCTCGAGTATTTCAAAAACTAATTAAGATAGGACTTACTTTAACTCCACATTTTAAAAAAGTAAATTCTTGAAGTGAGAAAATGCTGCTAGCACAGAGAACAGTGCAGAAAACTAAACCATATACTGAAGAGTATCAACTGAGCACAGAGAGAGAAAAACAGAAATGAAACAAGTGAAGAGAGAATCATTTACACAAGAAGGGACACTTAACTGAAGTGCCACTCTAAATCTACCAAGTTGTTCAGTAAAACTGCGACATGAGCACTCGGTGTGAGACCCCTCTTTTAATGAGCTTGTCTGTTTTCTTAGATACTTGTCTGTGTTAATCCCAAAAAAAGCACTTAAAAACATCTAACTTGTGATTAGTTAATGACAATGAAATTGTTAGGAAATCACAGTTTATGTTCCAGCTTTCAGTGCTCTTTGGCATCAAACTGCAAATATCTTTAAAGCAACCAAGCTACAGATTAGAAACACACTTGGGTTGAGCTAAGATATCTCATATAACAGATCACTCATCGTAGATTTACTCAATAGGAAGCAGTAATATAAAAATAATGTCTCAAACATTAAATCTTCCAACTGCTAGATACGCTACCTGTGAAATTAGCTTTTGTGCCAGCAGGAGTTGCGAAGATTATATTAATTTATTATTTACAAGAAAAGAAAACCCTGATAAGTAGTTAGGTAGCTGTATGGTGTTTCAGATCTTTTTTCTATTTCTTTATCCTTCCTCTTTTCCAGGTAGGAGAATGAAGAATGACAGTATGATGGCTGCATGTGGCTTCTGTTCATTAGTGCTGTAAAAAAAAGGGGAATAATGCATTATGCCATTAACTGTAACAGTAGCTTAGTGTTAATGTCTCTTTTTTACTAGCTTCCACTAGAATCACGTTTAGTATTTCCTCATATTTATTAGAAATAGTATGTTATTGTTAGTATTTGAATATATAATTTTTAGAGCTATTTTTTACAGCGGGAGCCTCACCATTGCATCATAAAGAGTCTTGTTGTTTACTGCAATCAAGTTGATGAAAGAATGTTTAAATTCCTCAAACACAAAGGTCTTTTTTTTAACACAAAGCTTTATTCTTGGTGGAGGAATCTGACAGGTTGGCATTTATCAAAAATTTTTCACACTACATGGAAACATAGAAGGTCACCTTTCAGATTCTCTGGAGCCTTTGACATCTCTGTGCTGTGGAGGTAAAATAAATTACAAAGGGAGTGATTTTGCCTGCCTGATGATCTTGGAACAGCCACCTCAGGGATTTTAACTGTAAGCCAAAACCAACTGAAAGACAAAAAAAAAATAATACTGCTGGTGTCTCATGACAGTACTGTTTTTTCCAAATACCAAGAACAGACCAAAGTCCTTTTCCTGGTTGACAGCCATGTAATTTTTTAATCACAGTTATTTGAAATCCTTTTGTGGCCTATCAACCCAGAAAATAAAAGATTTGTTTACCAGGTAAAGGAGAA
>JAPZDY010000004.1:11734614-11769126 GCA_029783645.1 Ctenochaetus hawaiiensis | reverse complement strand
AAACCATCAGATGACAATTCTCAACCTGTTATATCCAGTCGATGAAAAAGACAGCTATAAAAAGGTGAGCAAAGCCTAAATTTGAGGCAAGATCTGAATTAGGGCATTGGGACAATTGACTCAGAAATATAAGCTATAATATTGAATCTTAAATCTGTTTCTTAAGTTTGTTTGTTTTGTTCCAGTTCTTTATCATTGAAAGCCATTTTGTTTCAAAGATTGTTAACCCAATATCTTGCACCTCTGTGGATTATGTTTTCTGTTGAAAGTGGACTACATAACAAACTTGCAGGAAACAACCCTTGATCTATTACATTCAGTCATCAAGTACTTATAGCTCATGTTTTGTTCACAATTTGTTAAATATCTCTTAAAGATCCAGTAGTAATAAAGAAACATTGGTACTGGTAATCTTTTTCTTGCCAAAATCTGAATTTAGGCTCAGTGTTGTTTTGCTTTTACGTTTTGATTTAATTGTGGCTAAATAGTGTTGTTGGCTTTTAAAAAACACTCAAACATGTTAACTCTCTTTAACAGATAAAGACAGACATGGTCCTGGTCATGTGCAAGAAGAGGACAACAAAGAAGTGGGAGTGCTTAACAAAGGTGGAAAAGCAGTCCAAAGAAAAAGAGTAAGTGTCAAATATATTAGTTCATTATAGTTCAAGTAATTTGCTCAAAACAAGGATTTTAAGTGATGGTTTGCTTCAGCTAATTAATTTGTACAAAAATGTTTTGCAACATGATGATGCAAATCATAAGCACCACTACGACTGCTGATGCAAATTTGTCGGTGACAGCTAAGGACACAGTCATGTTAGCAGTTGTGTAAAAAGGGCCTGCACATGGACCCGACCAGAATGAAAGTTCCACATACACACTGATTCTCTTTTGTCCCTCAACAGAAAGCCAAACATAGATGAAAATGCAGACCCCAGTGACAGCCTGATGAACATGCTGAAGAAGATTTACTCAGAGGGAGATGACGAGATGAAAAGAACCATCAACAAAGCCTGGTCAGAGTCCCAAGAGAAGAAATTACGAGGAGAAGACATGATGGACTTCTAAACTGCACTCACTGCTTTCTCCACAGCAGGGCCAAGTGAGATGCAGCTGAAATGACTTGAATATAAAATGTTATGGGTTGAAAGTCCAGCATGTATACCATATATCCAAAAAATCTAGACATTTAGTATACCGCTCATAAATAAGGTGAGAGAATCTCTGTAAAGTCTGTCAAAGTCCAAGGTGACCTTGTTTTGAACCTGAAATTCTGATAATATTGGAATATTATGCATAAAATTCAGTAATTTCTACTGAATGCCTGCTTAAACATATTTGCTCTGTCCAGCAGATGGCAACCTTAACACAGCAAGCGTTTCATCACTTTTTTTTTGCCATGTGGTTTAAGTCAGATTTCATGGGTCAGTGCAACACAGTGCATTTGTTGTTTTTTGATAAATGTTTGTCAGTTGTTTTTATTTTAAACTAGACCTTAATCATTCAAAAGTGACATGTTCTATAATGTAGCAACCTAATATTGTACCTGTGCGGCTAAACTGAGCTGATGTTTAAGATGTTTTCAAGTGTATCATTTGCTCAAGTCATGTTCATATTTCTGTAAAGAAGATAACTGGCTTCTTTTAAAGTCACTGTCATTCCATAACAGGGCTACAATTAATGATAATATTTGTCATTGATTAAACTTTCAATTATTTATATGAATAATTGATAATCACTTAGTTTAAAAAATGTCAAAAAGTGAAAAACTTTAACTATAACTTCTCCAGAGTTCAAAGCGGCATCTTCAAATTGCTTCTATGATCCAACCAAAACCCAAAGACTCTTCATTTAATATCATAAATGACAAATTATGCATCTGTCCGGTGTAATGATTAGCATTAGTGCATGGCTCTGTACTCTACTCATTCCAGTCACACCGTGTAATAAAAACCACATTCTTGTCATTTGAATGTGACAGTTTCCTACTAGAATCTCTTTTAACATTTGCACTCAAAGTCGTTATTTTCCCAACAACATGTGTAAATATCTCGACTGTGTTTGAATAATATTGATGATTATACTTTGTTTTTTTGTCATCATCTTACATGCTTGTTGGTCACCCTCAGGTTGTTCATGACCTTGTCAGAAATACAGATCTTGAACTGAGTCTTCTTTGCCTCTTCTTTGTTTTTTGAGACCAGAATAGACTTTACTCAATGTTTAAAACAACTTGAATGAACCCAGAATTTCTTTAACAATACACCTTTCTTAAAATCATTTCTAATATTCATCCAAACATTAAAATACATAGTAATATAAGCAATAGACAAGATACTATTTGACAAAAGTGATCATGGTCACTTAGATTATTGTTTGTAATGCTGCACAGCCTTTGGTGGTTCTTGCCATCTTAATATTATATGAAGACATTTGCAGCAAACAAATGTGATTTGGAGAGTTAAAAATTTAAATCCTGCAGAGAATGAGCTCTATTGCTGCACCTCTTTCTGCCACTAGGTGCCACTTGCGATCAGCAGTTCGCATGAACCTCTGTGGAGATCACACACAAATTCACACAAAGAAATGGGAAATCTAAACCAAGACTTCATTGTAAAAGTATGAGTTTTACTCTGAAGAATTGTTAAAAGCAAAATAGCACTTCCTTACTGCTTCTTACCTCATTAATTACAGGAATCATTGCAATATTTTATGATCTGTAGGTCCAAAATTATTTATAAATCACATAATTATTTCATACAGACAGATGGGGGTCATGTTATGTCCTGTTGTATTATTTCTATGCTCGAAACATGAAGTGCGGTTTTCGTATTAGATATGTTCAAATAACGTGGTTAGTCATTTGCAAGACGTGTTTACATTGTAATCAGATGCACCGGTGAATGTGACAGACTGTAAATCATCACTGTCCAGGTGAGTGTTGCCTGAGCTTCTGCATGCGGTGGCATGCAGGAGCAGATGACTCATTAAGATATTATCTGATGAAGAGTTTTCTCATCGCCCATTACAGTTATATTGGTAGAATAATTCCACGCTTGGTAAGATTCGCCGCCCATCAGTTTCTTATGACACAAAACAATAGTTATGAACTCAGATAGATAGATAGATGGATAGATGGGAGATATTACCGTAAGATTTAAAAGTAGAAGAAAAAAAATGTTAAACCAAAAAGCTAAAAAAAAAATGAGAATAATATAACCAAGACTTTAATGACAACCATTCTTACAAGTGACACGCTCTGCATCAATACATCAGTACCAGGTATCCGTCCTTTAAATTCAGTCTGAAAATTACAGATGAAACCCTTTGGAAAGCCCCCCCGCCTGTCTGTCTGCCCCGGTGACAGCGCGTCATTGGCCCCGCAGCAGCACTGAGACATGATACAGCAACGTGAGTTCCACCGATTCTTTTTTCATGAGCAGTTTCATTCATGTTTCTCTCTGACTTTCCAGATATGTTTTTTTGACTGAGATTTGGTCTGAGCAAATCGTCTGGACTTTCTCCACCAGTGCGCCACTTCGCCCCGCCCCCCTGCTCCGTGACGTCGCTGCCTGCCTATAAAGCGCCTGTGTGCCGTGCCCGGACACGCCAGATGGATGAAGTTAGACGAGGTGGATGTATCAGTACGAACTAGAGTAACTTCTGAAAAATAAGCGAAAGGAATATACAAGAGCTGATTGTTTACACCGCCGTATAACAAATGGATACCGGTTGTTTCACCGCGGCGCAGCGTATGTCGTGCCACACCATGAATGCGGATTTATTTAAGCCTGTTCCGGAGCGTGTACCCCAACAGCCCTCTGCCCAGATGAAAGCCAGCAGAAATAAGCCCGAACAAACCAAACCAGAGCTGGCTCAGGTGGTGACAGACTCAAAGACAGGACGATCCTACAGCAAAGGAAAGCTTTTGGGAAAGGTACGAAGATTTAATTTTACATGCGCTTATTGACCAATGATCTTTTTTCAGGCGATTTATCTGAGGCGCAAGATGGATTTAGATTTTGTTATGAACGACTTACTGGTTTAGGTTTATGCAGAAGCTGCCGATGAGAAAAACAAGATCATCATTAGCTGTTTTTCCAGGTGTGTTTGTAATGCGGGAATATAGGGAATGACCTCGTGGTATCCAGTCTCCCTCTTTTCTGTGCGCGTCATTGCTGAATGAATCAGGCGCAAGGTGTGCCTAGCTCCTGTGCGCACACACATGATTGGCAACACCTTATGACAACCGATGATTTATTCTTGACAAGAATCAAGGCATATCAGTGGCATTACAGACATCACAAACGCACCTGTCTGACTTTTCCACGATTCCTCTCCCTCGCCACTGTAATGATTTCTGACACCGCATGTGCGATGTATGAATGGAGTGACTCTATCAACATGTTGCTCGTCATCGATACGCTGCGTCGGGCGGCCAGCCAAGTCTTTTTTCTTCTGCTGCCTGCCGCAGAGCTGCAAACGTCTCCGTCAATTTCACGGTTAATGAATGCAGCAGTTCGGGCTGCCTCGTCCCTCATGTCCTCAAGCCTGTTCAGATTGCATTAGGAAATATGCACGAATTAGCAGCGGCGATCATGGTATTAGGGGTCGATTTTGTCGGTGTTTGAAGCATATGGGAGCATTCAAGGCTGATGCTGATCAAACTGTTATTCTTATTATAAATTTATGCATCAGAATGGATTAAACCCTTATGCATATTTCACGGTTGGTTATGTCATCTCTATTCTACCTTCAAACCAGCCTTTCAGAATTGGCTAATTCATTGTGTACTTATTTTGATTGCTCCACAGCTATTGATTCGCGGACCAAAGACTTGTCACTGATGCAGATTGTTTAAAGCCATCGCAGGTTTTCAACCTGCTGCTTTTTTTAACAGAACATCCTGTTTGTCTGCCCTTAGGGTGGCTTTGCTCGATGCTATGAGATGACAGACCTCTCCAACAACAAAATGTATGCTGTGAAGGTGATTCCACAGAGCAGAGTGTCCAAACCACACCAGAGGGACAAGGTACATGATGGCGCTGTCTTAAAGAGGGACCCATGCTTAACTGGAATATAATGTCTGGTTTGTGTTCTAGGATTGAAATATGTACATAAGTTAATTGTCAATTTTTTAACAGATAACAAATGAGATTGAGCTCCACAAAACCCTGTCGCACAAGCATGTGGTGAAATTCTCACATCATTTTGAAGACCAAGACAACATCTACATATTCCTCGAGCTCTGCAGTCGGAAGGTGAGACTTAAAAAATCTCTAGAACAGTCTGCACAGCATGCATGTGTTTGTCTTGCACACACACATACACACGCAGCTCGATTTGTACTACTCCACAGTGGCACATTAGAGACTGTACACACAGTGTTCATTTCTTCTTTTTGAGTCAGACTTTAAGTATGCATACCTAACAATCTGATCATTACTGATGAAAAGTCCCAGACACCCACCTGAATTACAGCAGCTTCTAATTTCCGTGCTACCGCGGCGGTGTGTGTGATGTGTTTGTATAAGCAGCACTAATGTACAGTCCCACTGACGGATGCGGGGTTGACAGTTCACTTATTGCTCCGTCTCTGCAGTCCCTGGCACATATTTGGAAGGCGAGACACACACTCACAGAGCCAGAAGTGCGATATTACCTCAAACAGATCATATCCGGCCTCAAGTACCTCCACAGCAGAGGGATCCTGCACAGAGATCTCAAACTAGGTATGTGGACTGTAAAGTGCGTTCATGCACACAAGCATCCCAGGAATCTGCTTTGACTTTGGGCAGGCACATATCATCTGTGGAATGCTGACTAGACAAATGTTTTTGTCTCTTACAGGCAACTTCTTTGTCAACGAGAACATGGAGCTCCGGCTGGGCGACTTCGGCCTCGCTGCCAAGCTCGAGACAGTCGAGCAGAGGAAAAAGTAAGAATTTTTTAGCTTTATTTTTTGTGTATTTCTATGAATTTGTTTAATGAAGGTAGCCGCAAACAATAAGATTGAAAAGAGACAGTTATGTAAACATTCAAAATGGCAAACTCTCAATTAAAGCCTTACTCACTCATTTTTTAAAGTTAAGAAATATACTCGTACTTGTGGTGCAATCACAGTACAAACAACACAACACCCAAGAATCTGAACATTCCAGTCTTAGCCGTGTTCTTGGCGTGTAGACTGCATATTAACCTAAAACCATTACGTCAGTTCCTCCCACCACTTTCCCTCAGTAAGTACCTAACTTAACCGGTTTCCAAGTGACAGTTGACTGTAGCGCTCAGTGCAGAGTTTCAGTACCTGTTTGACACTTTCCTGTGGAATACCAGAAGAGTGAGTGTGTCAGAAAAAAAATGCTTCAACCGCTACTTCCTTCTGTTCTGTGCATGATGCATCTACGGAGAGGAAGGCAAATACGAGTAGTTCTTTGTATTAAATTTAACCTGTTTTTTTTTTCTCAGAACAATCTGTGGGACTCCTAACTACTTGGCCCCCGAGGTGCTGAACAGGCAGGGCCACGGCACAGAGTCAGATGTCTGGTCCCTTGGATGTGTGATGTGAGTTTACTGTTTTTTAATTGTTTTTTTTTTTCCTGATTTCAACCAAGACTTCCTTGTTTTGTTCAGACACGTTTATCTCTGTGTGTTTAAATGAGAACATTGTATCAAACCACTAATTGTTTCAGTTTACATTACTCTTATGTATCTTTAGTTAAACCTGGTGTTTGTTTTTCTTTGTTTAACCCATTCAGGTACACACTGATGTGTGGCAGCCCTCCTTTTGAGACTTTGGACCTGAAGGAGACCTACAAGTGTATAAAGGAAGTTCGGTACCACCTGCCATCCACACTTTCCCCTGCTGCACAGAAACTCATCTCAGGCATCCTGCAGAAAAACCCCAGCGACAGACTCACACTGGATCAAATCCTCCACCATGAATTCTTCACCAAAGTACGCTAAAGTCCCGCTGACTTTGTCAATTTACAGACACACTGATGGCATTTGATTCTTCTTTTATTGAGGGTCAATTTTGCTGCTAGCTTGAAATTATGATCCTTTTTTTGGAGGGGGAGTGGGAAATGGTGCTTTAAACTATAACAGAATATCAATATCTATAACAGATGATCCTTTTCACTCAGAATGAGCTCTGTGCTGTCTCTGTCCCTCTGGCACCGTCCTCACCTCCTTGTCTTTTGTCTTCCTCTAGGGTTTCACCCCTGATAAACTTCCCCCCAGCAGCTGTGTGATCGTGCCAGAGTTTCACCCCCCAAGCCCTGCCAAGAAATTCTTCACTAAAATGGCCAAGAGCCTCTTCGGCAAAAAGAAACAAAAAGGTCAGTAGCAGTAAAGTAAAGTGATTTACCGGGAATAAGATTAGGTCAGCTGTTTCATTACTTACATACTCGTACCTTCCCTCATGTAATAATGCAGCACCTGTCATCTTGTCCGTCTGGTTTTCACTCATGGGAACTAAAGCTTAAAAATGTTTAAACTGAAGGACCAGATTGTTCAGTTTTTCTTTTCTAAGAGAAGAGCTGCTTTGTGTACATAAGCGCTCCTGTGGTTAATATATACATATTTGTTCATGAATCATGGTTTTTTTTTTCTTTGTGCAGTGGAAAAAATTCCATGTGAGGAAAAGGACGACAAAGACATTTCCAAGCTGGTCTCAGGCATCGTTAAATGTTCCATCAACCGGCAGATCAGCTACAAAACAGTGGGAGCTGAAGAGGTACGTCTCCTCTTTTTTCTTTGTGTCCTACTTCTGTGAAGAGAAAAAAGTGGCCTTGTTTACTTAGAACAAAATAGGGTACTTCCAGCTTACTAATAAGGCAGAAAAGTCCCTCAAGTACTACAGAAGTACATATTTTCATGGTAGATCATTTGTTATGCCTGATTATTGCTTTGTATCCGGTTCTTGTGTGTATCATCTCTAGCAGTAAGTTCATAAAAACAGAAAAATGATCTTTGGTGGATAAATGTCTGTTTAATTATTAAGGAGAATTGAAGTGTTTTTCCTCTGAGTAGCGTTGCTGATGCCAGCTTTTAAGTCAGTGTTAAGTCAGACTGGCTGAATATAGGACAGCCATGTTTTCTTTTTCAACAATGGATGATGGCTTTAGTTTCAAAGTAATCCTCCTTCTTCTTAATGGTATTTAGAAATGTGTTTATATTAGTTTTTTAGCTTTATTTCACAGAGATTGCCTGGAAGATTTTATTTGTTAGAGACGAGTGAAATTTAGACAAAAAAAACTTTGCACAGATTATGTTGGTTTCAGGTGTTATTTCTGAGAAACTGTAGTTCATTTGACTCATTGAGGTCAGGAAACTGTCACTGCATGGCTGGCACAACCCAGCCTTCCCTCAGCTCTCTATTTAATTTTAATCTTTCTTACGGACGGATTTTATAAAGAGAGATTCATTGGCTGAAACTAAATGTCACAACAGCAGGAAGCTCAGTTAGCCAATCCCTAATCAGGCTGATCTAGTTGCTATTTATAGAGCTCAATAGAACTACATTGTTTGCTCTATGGTGTGAATATTTCTTTGTCAGCTACATAATGGGCCTGTGCTGAGTAACCAGGTTGTAGTCAAGAAGAGGGTATATTTTTCTCTCACCTCTCAAAGTAGCTGTCAAAATTACATCTGTTTCCTTGTTACTATGTTTGCAGAAAAACAACACCACGACTAACCACAAGTGTTTTAGAGACAAGCTTTGCGATCACATGACATTGGAAACTACACATCAAACTTGCAGCATGCTTGCAAAGAACACTCAAGGAAACTGTACTACTAAAAATAGTGCAGTGGCAGTTAGATGCATGAGATTAAAACTTAAGAAACCACTGAAGCAGAAGAGGGCTGAGTCGTGTTTCTTCAACACGCTATTTTAATATAAGTGTGCAAACAATAATAGAACATGTTCAGTGTCTCTTTTGCATCTCTATTCAAATCTGTGGTTACCTTTTTATTGACATGTGAATTTTCCATCTTGTGCTCTCAATTCACTTTTATTTTTTTAAACCACGTCTCTTGTATCTGTTCAGGTGCCCTCTCCCACCGCTCCACTTGTCAACTCCGTGCCTCTGGAGCAGACTCCTGCTGAGGAGGAATCCAGGAAGTCAATCTCCCGCTCCTTCAAGGGCACCATGGCCAGCAGCACTGAACGTAAGGCTCCGATACTTTTTCTCTGAGCAGACATTTTTCATTTCATCTTTTTCTTATGTGATCGGTGTTTTTAATTGAATTTATTTTCTCCCCAGCATGCGAGGACGTCCTGACCCCTGCAGCTGTTGCTGAATCAGCCCTCAAAGTGCTCAACAGCTGCCTGGCGACCATGCCTGCAGGTAGGAGAGCACTAATCAAACTGAACCATAAAGACTACAAGACATCTTTGCCTACAGCATAATAATAATGTTTGGCAAGTTAAATTGATCTCCAACCTCAAGACGTTTAATGGAAATGCTGAGTCACATCTTTAAATCTTTGCATCTGACATTGAGCTACGGAGCACCAAAGCAACGTGCCAAAAAATGCTGCTTCCTACAATGAGGACCCATAGCTCACTTGACGCAAAATCATTCAAGTTTAATCAACCAAATCTTTTCCTTGCCTCAGCCATCTCTTTACAACCTTTGAATATCTGCTGACTCCTGTAGCTTAGCGCACCCTTTTAAGTTTATAGCTTACTTAACATTTGTTACATCATTTTTTTTTGAGAAATACTGACTTGTACACTTTGGAAACATAAACACTTTATTTGTTTATTCACTCAGGATTGATATTATGTCCACTGAAATTGTTCCAGGATCCTGAACATTTTTATCTTTATCCTTCCAGCCACAAGAAACCCGCCCTGTTTGTCCAGACCGCAGTCCTTCCTGTGGGTGACTAAATGGGTGGACTACTCAAACAAATATGGCTTTGGATACCAGCTTTCCAACCAAAACATTGGCGTGCTCTTCAATGAGGGAACACATCTCAGCTTGTGTGACCAACGCAGGTAAGTACACAAGAGCCACAGTTTATAGTAGTAGTGTCATGTAAACTTAACAATTACACTCACTAATTTTTCTTTTTTTTTTTTACTATTCTATCAAATTTGTCCAAATTAAAATCAAAAAGTATGAGACTGAATATTATGTTTATTTTCAATGTTTTCTTTTCATCCAAACAGGACAGTCCACTACTGCTTGACCAACAACAAACACTTCACTTTCCCTGCCAAATCTCTACCTGAGCAGCTTCACAACCAGAAACAAATTGTAGAGCTCATGGCCAACTACATGGAGCAGAACCTCATGGAGGTATGAACGAAACTGCTTATTTTTGGCTAGAGGACTGCAGCCTTTAATTTGATTACTTTAATTAGAATGAAACTAAATCGCTTTAGTCCTTTAGTTTCAAACAGTTGTTGTATAAGAATTGAGTTATGCTGAGTATCCTGTGATCTAAGCAAAATATTTCCGGTCCTCTTTTCCTCAGGGTGGAGATCTGCATTGTGAGGAGCAGGTGTCAGGTCCTCCACCTCTGCTGCTTCAGTGGGTGAAGACTGATCATGCTCTCGTCATGCTCTTCAACAATGGCACTCTACAGGTTCGAAGAAGCTCATAATTCTGTACCTAAATATACATTTATATACATTATAAATATACTTAACAGTGTAAACAGAGTTATGTAAAAGTTAATCACATGCCCCTTTACTAATTTTGAAAATTGTATAGGATATTGCCCTCCTTTTCTTACGTTTATGTTCCATTTTTAATCCCATCCAGGTTAACTTCTACACAGACCACACCAAGATCATCCTGTGCAAATCATCTGACGACTCCTACCTGCTCACCTACATCAGCCGAGAACGTGTCTCATACACATACCTCCTCAGCATGCTGAAAGAGATGGGTTGTACCTCCGAGCTAAGACACCGACTGAGATATGTGGTCCAGCTGCTCCAACACCACGCTGATGCTTGAGAGCACAGCTCAGTGCCTCCCAAGGCTGCCTGGCTGGCAAATGCCTCAGAGGCAACCTGACTGGTTAACACCTTTTTTTGGCAGTCTGACTGCTTGATAAAAATTTCTCAAGGCAGTGCCGGGAAGAGGCGTCGCCTGTTCAATTGCCAGATGGAAGTCTGCTCAGAGGAGCAAATGCCCTTGTCTGAACTGGTGCTTTGGCAGCTGATTATCATTGATTGACCTTGATAAACATCAAGCAGTCAGGAAGTTGCCCAATGCAGCATTTTCCTCAAGGGTCTGTGCCTGTCCAGCTTATTCAAAGATATCCACCTGGAAGGTATTGATATCTGAAATAAGAGACATGGCCTGAAACGACACACCCCTCACGGACAGATGCCTAAATGCACACCCAAGCTCCCCATTACCCTTCCCCACTCACTCAAAACCACTGCTTCTTGGCTGGATCTTTTATAGCCACCAACCAACCCTGCAGCTTTCAGCTTCCCTTGATGGCCGATAACACAGGCATGGTTTCTCAAAGATATCCAAACACTAAAATTATCCTTATTGCTTGCAACGGAACAAAGATAACCTTGTAGCTGGAATGCTTTTTTTAGGCTCTGTTTTCTAAAAGTATTTTAGCCGCAAGGTTTGATGGCGTTGACTTGCACTGGAACTGTGATCAAACAGCAGAGATGCTTTGGGAAGAACTGTGGTTTGATTAGAGAGAGACCCTCCTACCCTTGGTTGGTTTCTGGCCTCTTTGGACTAAGGTGCACACATTAGTTTTGTTTTTCCTTTTTTTAAACCAGAATTGAGCCAGCTATAGCATCACACTACGGTCTTGACCTCACATGCACAAATAACATTCCTGGCCTTATTTGATAATGGTGATGCTAAGGTTTGGAGAAAGTCATTGCTGCTTCTGCTCCAAAATCACTTTTGTCCTTTTTTGCCTTTTTTTTTTTTTTTGTTGATTATCAAAAACAAATCTCACTGAAGTGGTACACGGCATACTAAGGGGCTATGGGAGCGACACAATTTTGCACTTTTCTTTTGTAAATTCATCTGGAAAGCGAAACCTTTTACTACCACTCGTTATATTTTATTTGTTTTTAACTAGATGCCAAAAGGCATTTTCTTTGTTGGTTTTTAAAATGATTCAGTTTTAAATTCACATGCAGTTGGTGAACGTGTGTGTGCCACAAATGTGCTGGTAAACAAAACTGTTGGTTGGAAAATGAGTATGGGGAGGGGGGGATAAAAGTGCCTTTCTGAGGGATGTCTGTATAGTGCAATAACAACCCTTTGTGAATGTCAAGCTGGATTCAAACGAAATTCGAGATGGGTTTTACAGGTGGGATTTACTTTTGTACTTTGAGCCAAGTTTAAAAGTAAGTCCAATAGCACTACACTCTCACTACCTGGTATAAGCTTTTAGAATGACTGGTATCATAAGTATATAATCCCAGTAATATCTACTATGGAAAAAAGAAAACATTGTACTCTGTTGTACTGTACTGTAATCCTTATTGGTTTACATCGCTTTCTTGACACAGAGTTGTATCCTAAAAACTGTGACCTGGAATGCAAGTATTAGCGTACATGTGTTTTCAAAAAACCCAACTTTGTGAAAGCCATCTGCCAATTCAGAAGAGTCTTTATTTTTTGGCACATAATGTCCTGTTTATTTATTTTTTATTTATACATGTTTTTTATTTATTGTTGTGTAAATGTTACGGTCTTGACACAAGGAAATGTTCAATTCCGATCACTTTTTGTATGTAACATATTTAGGGGGAAATGGGACAAATAAAGTTTATTGAAAATGAGTTTGTTCATTTGCTTGCATTTCTTCTCTACTCCTAATTTCCAAACTGACTAGAGATGAGGAGTTAAATTTCATAACTAGTATATCACCTATGATAATGCAGATTGCAGCAGTTATACCAAATGCCGCATTACTATCTTTTGGGTAAATAATATTTGATGCATAATTTTATTTATCTTTTGAAACAAGTCAAATCTTAGTTTTCATTCAAATCTGTTGTATGAAGTCAGACTGTGACTATAGCCTAAAACTCTACAGCCATAATAAAGTTTAGAAGAGTTGGTGTATATGCAGATGACACTCTAATGTTTTTTTTAAATCCGGCATCATTGGCATTTGGTTTTTATCGGTAAAATAATACTAATGTTGTCCCCTGAATTTTATATCCTTTGCTATTCTCTTTTTGTGAAGTCTTGGCAAGTAGTTTGATCTTTAACTGCAATTAAAGGAAGTTTTCTAGATCTGCTAGATGTAATAGAAAGCCTAAAATTTAAAAAGTTATGATGCCTACTCACAAGTGCAGCCTTTATATATCTAATGAAGTCTTGTTATTGGGCATGCCATGATTTTTCAGGGCTCATTGTGGGTTATTGGGTATATCTCTACCTTACTTGCTAAGCTTAATGATTTGCTGCAAGCACAACATTACTGAGAAAGCAAAAGACATTTCTACACCACTAGCCAGCCATAATTTATAATTATTACATATGTTAGGGAAGACTGGGAAAACATCTTTGTCATTGTACATTGGCATAGATTTAAAGTATCCTGTGGTTTTGAAAGTATATATCCAGTTTTGTATCAGGTGTGTTGGGAGGAACTCACATTGCATCTCACATGATGTATCGTCAAATCATCTGTACTGATTCATCAACTAAGTGTGCAAGGACACTAATAAAGTTGCAACTGAACTGCATTCAAATGCAAGATACAGCACTCATTGTCTCTGCCTATATGGGACATCTCATGTATGCTACTGACCTTGAATAACAAGCTAAAAAAGTCAGAAAACTGCACAGTGTATTTCTTGTGTGACCCATACTGTGAAGACTCAGTGTTCTTCTTGAATGGCTTTATCCTCAAGGAATTAGCCACAAACACATGCACAAACTGAATTAATAGCCTTGGCCACCTTTGTCAGCCAGTATAATTATGTTTCATGTTACACAATTGAGTTTCAAACCTGCTTTACAGCTTGACTCTAAGAGATTAGCTGTTCTTTGCAAAGAAAAGCTTCTAAAGCTTTTTATGTTGTTTTCCTGCAGCCCTGAGCAGTAACATCACTGACACCCTGGGGTGTGCTTCTAATCAAAGCATCTATACACTGGCAAGAATAACTTCATTAACTAAACAGTGTGCATAGACTACAGCATTTGAATCACTCATTAAAACAGGAACAAAACTTAAGTCTTTCCTGTAAGATGCTGTCAGTTCATTGCAGTCAGTGAGCCGAGTGTGGCTTCATTTGGTTACCAGTTTTAAAGAAAACCAACCTGTCACACTCTTGCCTCAATATTTTCAGTAGCAGTGTAATGTGTTATATTTTCTTCATTTTGGATACTAGAGGATATGTATGTTTTCATTTAGTTTGAAACCTGGCATAGAGGGTCACAGCATCATCACGACTTTTATTTAATGGAGTACCTGATGGTGGATTCAGGAGTAGACTTTTAATTAAACTATGTCAGATATTAATTATCATTTGTTCAACAAGGTATAAAGAAAGATCGTTGATGCATATTAAATTCTAACATTTATCAAAGCTGGCTTAAATAATCTGACTTCAAAGATGCTATATGACGAATTTTAGGACAGATTACAGTGCATTTCCTATCTAACAGTAAACAGCAAGTGAAAGACAAGAACTACCCATATAGGTAGTTAAACCAACTGAGTAAAAACCATGATTCCTAACTGCTGGATCACAAGGGACACACATATTATAAACACTGTTCTTTATGCTGTGACCCATTAATTAAGATTGGGTGAGAAAATTTGAAACAAAGACCTTCAATGTTGCAAATACGTGGAATATTGCACATAAATATGAACCTGGATGAAAAAGTGGTTTTGTTATCAGTCTAAATCAGATACAGTACAAGCTAAGAGAGTCAGTCTTCAGATAAGGAGAGAATAGTTGTACAGTATGACGTAAATAAGATATTTCAAATGAGTCAAACTAGTCTTAGCTAGAAAAGGGGCACTTTTTTCTCTTATATTTTTAGTAATTGTTTTGCATAGCTCTAAAAACCTTGAAGTGCAGACAGTTTTGTAAAGACTCATCCACACTCAGTTGAAAAAAATGCCTAATATTGACTTGGCTCTGGTTGAGAACAATAATAACAATAATACTCTGCACATGTGATTTAAAGAAAAGTTATTAAAGCCAGTAGGAATTTCTATAACTGGTTTCAATGGCAGTCTGAATTATAGGGGAGTACGATGACTGAAATATGAGAAAACAAGCACAGACATTGGATTTCACATAAGTGCATTTACTCACACATAAGAGCACACACTCAAACAAAATTGACTCATATAAATATCAGTAACAAGCAGATAGCTCTGGTTTTCAGCAAACGCACACACACAGCTCCCCAACACATTCTCAGCTGTTGTTATGATGCAGAAAGGCTCTTTTCAACCATGAAAAAAGTCAGAGAGGCAATAAGAGCCAATACAGCCTTGTTAGTGGGTTGTTATATGTAGTGTGAGCGCATTTATGTGCACACAAAGAGAACAACCTACAGATAGAAAGGACGCACTTGGCAGCTTCTCTGTGAAACCCCACAGAGACAGAGAGACGGAGAGAGAGAGAGAGAGAGAGAGAGAGAGATTTAAATGTCATCAAACTTCCCTCCTGATTGCACGCTGGAAACTGGGGCAGCGGCAAGAGATCACAAGGCTGCTCTGCTTTGTGACTCTGAGGGCAAAATGTGCTGATTTCACATCTTTAATTGCAGAGTGGGACATTCACTCTTCTCAGCCAGTTACCTCAGAAGTGTAAATGAGGATTTTCACTGCCAGATATCTTTTCGAATTCTATGGTACATTACACTGCATGGAGCAATTTTTTCTGCACTGCAGATTTAGTTTAAAGAAATGCACTGCCAGTCAGTGACACATTCACATTCATTTCATGTACAAGTTTAACCTTATCTGATTAAATGATGTAAATGAAATGAATTTTTAAATCGCTTCCTCTGACTAAATTTGTGATCAGTGTTTGGGTGTAACATAATTACATGAGTCATAATAACAAAACTAGGGATTTTTTATTTGAGGCAAACTGTTTTGAATTTAGCAATACGCTTACACTAAGAGTCGAAAAGCGTGAAATGTCATCATAATCATAAATCATGGTGATGTCACGCAAGCCGCGGTGATGCTGGAAGATATGCAGGCAGACACACAAGCAGCTACAGAGAGACACGTGCTAGTTTGTGCCCGTGTTGGACAGAGAGAGCGATATGGAGGTTCAGTTTTAAAGAATGACATGAACTTTTATCCTAACTAAGTGATGCTATCTGCTCTTACTGGCGGTTACAAATAGAGAAAGGAAGTCTGCTGTTTTCTGAAACTGCCCCATTATTTTCTTGTTAACTGAACTGAAGCTCCAAGAATGTTGTCCAAAGATGCTCAAAATCAGGCAAAAGTTAAACACTAAAATATAAAAAAAAATTTAGCTGTTGCTTATTCTAGTCACATCAAGGATCAGGGATCATGTCAACATTGCAAAAACAAAGTCCAACGGGACTAAAACCAAAAGTGGTCAGATGATCACATAGGTTTTTAAAGCCAACAGTACAGTCATATTATCTACCATTTTGTTTGAGGATGAAACAAAAGGTGAACACACCCAAAATATTTTTAAGAATCCCTCATTTCACAGGAAAACCATGTGTGGACAATTATAGCAGGAAGAGCAGCTCGGAATTGAACCAGAACTCTTGACTGTAAACTGTGATGGGTGTGACGCCTTTGTTTTGTCTTTCAAATAAGTTTGATCAACCTGGAGCTTTGTTTATAACCTGCATCATTATCTGACTGCTTGTGTTTCTTGTTCAATTTGACTTTATATTAATTTTGCTGTGCTCCTAGACCAATCTTTCTAGTGAGTATTTTACTATGACAGATAGAACCGAGTGACAGAAAAATGACAATAGCATGCAGTTTGTAATACACTGACATAATCCTATCACAGGACAGAACGTATGACGTGCATAAACATACAAAATCAGACATTTGTGATGTAGTGTGGAATTGTGTGTGTGTGTCCTTGCTAAAAGTCTGGGATACCTCATGGACATACACAGCATCACTTATAAAGCAGAGAACACAGTATCAGTAGGCTGTTCGGATACTGTTAGTGCATTTTTCACAACACAGCAACATGATTGATATGTTGGACCCTTTGGCAAAGTCATCTTCTTTGTCCCTTTTATTTAATTTAAATTTTCATGCCTCCAAATGGTTCACAAACCAACGATTAATAGAGTTGAATGGGTCTTCAATTATTACTGATGAGAGATTAAAATTCAGTTTTCCATGTCTGTTTATCTAATTGAGGTCACTTTGTCAGTGCGAAGGGATTTTGCAGCATTAAAGAGAGAGGCTGTGACATGTCACAACATGTCTGGATGGAGCAGCTTACACTCAGTGACCCTGTCTCTGTCAGCTCTGTTAAAAAAATGTTTGTTAAAATTTATAAGTTAACACATGCTTATTAAAACTGTTTCATTTTTCAAATAACTGCAATCTAACATTATTATACATTTGGATAATTACTATTTTAAAATGTTCCTACAGATGTAAAAAGGCATTCGTTCTGTAGTAATGTTGAATTAGGTGCTATAAGCTATAAACAGATGCCACAGGCAGATAGTTCAATATGTGAGTGTATGTTGTTTGTGTGTGTGTGAGACAGAGAAAGGGAAGTAATCCATAGCCTCACATCAACCTTAACTCCTAAATCATTAATGATTAAAAGTCATATCTCAGATATTACAGATATGATATCTGTAATGTCAAGGCCAGAGGTACTTTATTTATCAAAAAAAGTTTGGCACACAGCCTCCAAAATCTGGAGCTCTACTGACATTAAAACAGCCAAAGCAAACTTTTAACTTTTAACTGTAAGAGTATTGATCTCAGGCCACAGAACAGTTTTCTCTGTTATCATGGTCTCTGTGTCCTGAATACCTGCAGTGACTGGGCTTAAAATCATGACAGACTACAGGTTTGTCCCCGACCAATCATAGCTTGTTGTCTTCTTTCACCATGTGTGTGTCGTCACCCGGAAGGAGGTGCTGAGAACCGATTTCCAGGAACGAGAATGTAAATAAACAGTGGCGTCTGAAACGGTGTGATTGATACCGACTGAGTCTGGAAAAAACCTAAAAAGGAAAGTATAAACAACAGTGACCTTTCCTCTGTTTCACAGTTCCACCTGATGGCATCAACAACATCGATCCTCTTTGACTTTGCCATGTTTACAGTTGTGTGGGGACGAGTGTCCTGTGTTCCCATTGGTCAGACCATTTAGTTGAGTTTATTGGGAAGGCAGAACAATGGTTGGCTTTATTTAAGGACATTATAGGTGTCATTGAATCCAAGCATAAGCAATGCAATTTTTATTTTATTTTATGTAAGTATGCTTGCAGTGCCTTTCTTTCCTCTGTAAACGTTCATCACAGGCCTGCTGACGCATTTTCTCCCTTCTATACTCTATAAAATCTGTTCTTTCAAGCCTCCTCACTGCCTTTTATCACTCTCTACTTACATGAATTGGTTTTTTTCAAACTGCCTTGATTGAAAAAATATTAGTGCCAAAAGCTAAATAATAGTTTTGTGAGCTAGCTGTTGAGTTTGTGTGTTTTCTAAGTGTGGGTTTATAAGTGGCCACGTTGCTCACTTTCCTTAACCGTCAGTCTTTAAAAAAAAACTTTCAAAGTATGGTTGTTAAAGGAAATGCTGAAGTGATTATATGTTCCTGTGAGGACTGCTCACTTTGTGGCATTGTTTTCCCTCATGTTTACGGGAAAAAAACACTCATTACCGCTGTGATCTGTAAAATCTTTGAAGAAGGGGATGTGAGGCAAGACCAAGTGGGTGGTATGGAAAAGGAGTCAAAGAGACATCCTTCTCTCTTTCTCTGATACTGTTTCGCTGACCCTTGGCCAAATCTTTTTCTGGCTCTGATGTGTATGACTGTGCGTTTGTGTTGGCTGAGGCTTGTCCTTCAAGTGGGATCCCTCTGCTGATGTCACATTCCTGCCTGTTAAGGCTACATTGAGTGCATCACACATACTTAATGTGCGTCACACACCAGTCCTACAGGAAATGTGTGTTTCCTTTTACGAGTCTCCCTCTGTTTCCCATTAACGGCACAAAGGAGAATGTCATCCATTCTCCAGTGCTGCCAGACTGAAATTTTCTCTCCACATTTAAGTGAATTAGCGAGCACCATGGTGATTCAGAAAAGATGGGGAAGCCTTTTGAGCCCTGGCCATTTATTGAATTTTATCTAAAAAAGCCAATCACATCATCATGTTGGAGCTTTAGCTACAATTTACAGCTTTTGCCATACTTTTTCCATTAAAAAAATAATAATGGCCATTTCACAGACCATCATCTCTCATTCTCTGCTCTTTCACTGGCCTTGACGATCTCTTTGTACAATTTCTTAGCAGACCACTAGCATTGTTTTGTGCAATCTTTTTCCCCCGGAAGAGTCTAAGAGAGTGAAACAGAGGTGTATTAAACACACATGCAGAAAATGTGGCAGATTTACCTTAACAATGTGTCTTTTCACACTGAAGTAAACAAGTTGGGATTTACATTTCTGGCCAGCCGCAGTGAATTTTATGGACTGACATGAAAACTGTCGCTAGCAGATTTTATAAGCTGTAATAAGATAGCTTAAGCTAAGGCTAGAAACTCTGCGACTTGGCTGACAGCTCTATCTCAGGCTTACTTAATGTATATCGAGACCCTAAAAAGAAAATCCTATTTATAACCTTAATAGCTGCATACATGATGTAATGCCTTGGGACAAAGGCTAAAACTGAAGGACCTAAAACATCAGCATCCTCTCTGGCTGCTGATTCATGTAAAGGAAATGGAAATAAAGGAGCAGTGTTATTCAGGGTAGAGCTACGTAGCTCCAGTATTATGGCACTGTATGAATAAAAAATATCTAAATTTACCATTAACCTTGAAGGGTTTGTTTACTGTAGAAAACCTCACTTAGAATATCAACACATTTTTTTTGTTTGTTTTGTTTTGTTTCTTATCTTTTTACACTTTTAGACATTAGTTTTGACTGCAAAGACTGTATATTGTAAATTCTGCGCAAAAGCACCTGTGAATGTACAGTAAACACTCAACTTCACCCTGATAACTGGACATTTGGTCTATTTTGTGTTGGTATGAGCAAGTTTATAGTAAAAAAAATGCGCTTCTTAGTCATTGAGGTTTTTTTGTGCAATTTCAGTTATGTTTAGCAGATCCATATCTGAAATAGAAAACGATATATATTCAATCATCAGACTGACCATGTTTTTCATACTTGACCACAACAGACTGAAGCCACAAACAACAAGAATATCCTGGTAAAGGAGTTATCAGGACATGCTAACATTTGCACCAATACAAAACAATACATTAAAGCAGAAAGATGCACATTTTAATTAGTTTCTTAAACTTTTGCGCAAACTCTTAAGTATTGCCCTTACTTACTGCTTAATGCCAAGTGGAGTATTTTAACATGAGGACAGCCCCAAATTTTCAGAGGCTTGTTGAGCTTAGTTATTGCTAAGCTATGACTTGACGATTATTATTTGGAGGCGGGGTTTTGCAAATGGTCAGTTGTGTTTTTGGGGAATGTCCATTTCACAGTCATTTATGTTTCTTGTAGACTTCCTAGTCTAGGATATCCTATATACACTTGGAGAGCTTCAAAATAAACTAAAACATGCATCCTGTATCTCATGTTTCCTGTTGAATGTGTTTTTCCTGTTTTCTGCAGCCCCTTTGGTGTTTCAGCTGCACTCATTATTCATCCTCACTAATGATCAGACACAATATCTCCTGCTGTGGCAGCTAAACATGAAACAGCGCTAAAACCAAAGTCAATGCATCAGGAAGTCAAACATCTGGAGGGAGACAGATGGGGGGAGAAAGAGAGGAAGAATTCCACCAGACATCTAAGTGCTGCAGGACAATTTTACCTCATTAGTAACTTCTGTTTTCTCAAGAGCTTTCTCTCTTTCCCCAGCCCCTTTCAGTGTGTGTGTGCAAAAGTGTGTGTGTGAGAGAGAGTGTGAGGCTATTGTAATGCTCTTTCCTTCTTATGAATTCTAGCCAAGGCCACAAGCCAAGGCCTGTGCAAGTGTGTGCGGGTAGGTATTGGCCTTTGAACAGTTTAGCTAACACACGTTTCCTCCCAGGAACAAGCGTTTCTGAGTCATTTACATCAGTTTCATCAGACCCTTTCCCTTCCCACGACTCGGTGTTTGGACCTGGTGCATCCTAACACATTGTTCTGATCTGTAAATACATTTCCCTGATAGATTTATTATTTTTATAGCTTTCCCATCCACCTCCTTAACACAGAAAGTTGTGTCTCCCTCAGGAAGCATCATCTGTTCCCACAAAAATAACCTAGGTTCTTTCACAGCATCTCAGGTGTCACCCACAACCTGTTTCCAGGTTTCCTTCTGTTTTCCCCATTTTGGATCTCATTTTATTGCCCCTTCAGGCACCTTTGTTCAAATTTTTTTCCTTGCCTTAAGATTTCTGAAGTATCCTTAGTTCCTAAAGTTATACACTGTGAAGGTCTAGACTACCAGTATGTATTAAGTTAAGTTTTGATGAGTGGTTCCTTAATGTGTTTGTTTAATGATCATGTATATCCATGCAGGTGAAGTGATGCACAGTTTTCTTTGCTATTCCACTGATTGACAGATGGGTTTTGGTGAAAAAAAAGCAAGCTAAGCTGTTTTTAATATTGCAATTTTTTGCAAATTTGGTTTGATAGAAATAACTGGAGGCAGATAATTAAAAAGGGAGACACAGGGTGTTGACATGCATCTAACCATGCGTCCCAAACTTGGAATGTTGCAAGTGTGTTAGTTGCATCTTAACAACTTGGCTGCCATGACACCCTAAAAGCGCTGTTTTTAAATTAAAATAAAGCAACAACTTAAAATACATTTCAGGAAGGTCTCAAAGATACACATATGTTATTTTCTAAATACTGAGTTGCTGTATCCTGTAACCTAACTTTTCTTAGTGTACTCCTGATCTTTTGTTTAGCCATGTTATTTTCAGATACATGTGATGCCTCTGTTTTCAGCCAGCTTGACCGTCAATCAATCACAGCTCATTACATCTTGGCTCGAAATGGGCGGGCGGAACTGATTCAACACTTCTGCATTTTTCACAGATTCTATATTTAGACTCAATTATGTTAAAGCACTTTTGCTCTTAGAAGCAGGACATGATACTGCTGCCAATGAACATGCAGTGAGACAGACTTTAACCATTTACATGACATATGCAAAGCCTTTTGAATGAAACAGTCTAGTGGTGACAGATTGTAAACAATAAACCTACAGCAATGTGGCTCTTTGATATCTGATACAAATGTGCCGCTAATGACAGCCTGACTGTCCAGATGGCTTTCAGCCCTTTGAGCACAGAGCCAAGTCAAAACTGTGACTGTCCTTCACTAAGTGTGTGTGTGTGTGTTGGTTGGCATTCAGCTGCTAAAGATACACCCACAATAAACTTGTGCGTGCACATAGAAACAGACAGAAGAGCTATTCATAGAGTTAAAAAGTCATGGGGGGCTACAGTGGGCGCATCGTTGTTTGTGGAAAGATCATCTATGTTTATCTTACATCCTGTGGTACACACACACACACACATACACGTACACTCCCACAGATGTGATGCGCATGACTTCCTGTTTGTCGGGTGCAGAGGATGACAGACACAATGCCCACGCAACAACAAACTTGTGAGACAGAGCAAAACAAAAACACCTCCATGGTGTTGTGTGAATTTTTCCATCAGTTATGAACTTTAAAGATGCAATCAGCTGCAGGTGGAGAATTTCAGTTTATTTCTGTTGGAATATCAGTATCACACAGGTGTGACTCTAACCCTTGTTTTACCACTGATACTGTGTTAAATCGTCTTTTTGTGTAGGCTGCAGGTTTACGTTGAGAAGATCATTTGGCTACATATTAAATCCACAAATGTATGGAAAGAATTGCAAATACATTTTTTTCTCTATCTTATCCATAATCTCCATCCTGCTTTCAATGAGTCAGAGGTGCGTCTGAATTTCTGATGACACACAGTTTTTCATATATGGTTGCTGAACCACATGAAAAGTGACTTTGTAAGATGTAAATGCTGTATGTCGGTTTATTATGCAAATGTCTGCTGGGAAAAAAGCTGTTGGAGGGTTAAAAAAACACACCGACTGCAACATGAAGCTGGATTTGAATACTTCTTGACGTAAACTCACTTTCCATTCTCTGCATACAGTAACTAGACGATTAAGTTTTGCATGAATTCTTTCTTTTTGTCAGCTTCCTGTGACGCAGCATCTTTGGGAAACAGCATGTCCACACCCTTGAAAGATGTGGAGACACCTTGTGTGAGAGACTGTTAATCTGCTAATGTCTCTGTTAGGAAGTGACTCTGCTGACAGGACAGAAATGCACAGGGCCTGGAAACAGATGGAAGAGAGCGATGCAGGATGCAGTGAGTCTCTTGATTGAGTTTTATAGGGTTTACCCTGAAATGTGATGATTAATTTTGTCTGTTAAGGCAATTTAAATCAGTCATTAGGTATATAGGCCTATGTCTTATAAGAATCAAAAGCAGCAGCAACATCATCTCAGACAGACACAAGCATGTGCTTCGCCCTTATGACAAGTGTTTCTTTGTTTTGGTACATTTGCTTGGTCATAAAGAGTCATCACCACCACCATCATTACTAACTGCACTTAAAGGAAGGCTTAGCATTTTAGAAGCACAAGCAAGTCTCCAGACCACACTGTGGTCAACAACATGTGATAGGAAGTGTGATGGGACAACTCAACACTGAGCTGAATGAGATTATTGAAAGTGGACAGATCAGCAGCTCCTCCACTCATATGACAACTGGTCAAGGTCATTCAACAATCAGGTTAACCACGCACATGAGCGACACCAAAAGTGAAATCATGAATGAGCAAAATCATCAAGTGACAAGTGGGGAAGCAATTTTGCCTGTATTTGTCTGATTTCACACAGACATGATCATCATCTGAATGTCACAATACAAACATCCAGGTCATTCTGAAACCTCTGCCAAGAGTTTTATTCAGTTCTAGATCCAATTTTTATTTAGATTATTTTACCAGATTTTTTTCTCCACTCAGAAATATCACAAAAATCAAATCAATGCTGTCAACAAGATATCTTGAATTACTAATCCATACCCTTAATTTTTATGCTGTGACTCCTGCAATGAACTTTCCCCCTGTTTCAGCCAAGCAGCGACTTTCTGCCTGCAACTGGTGAAAAGCACTGCAGCCAGGCTGTAGACCATTAGTAACCATAGATCCTACATCCCCTTATCAGCTGCGCACAAAAAATAACTGATTTCAGGATGTTGTTTATTACGTTAAAGGCCCTACATGGTGTTTCCTCTTTATACTTTCTAGAATTTTTGCTTCCCTATTTTACTTCTAATCAGGTCATTTTGATCATTAGATCATTTTGACAGGATCTCTTATTAATACTCTGTACCCTCTGCAAACCAAGGAAGACTGTACTTTTGCTGTTTCTCTGGAACAGTCTCTGTTCTGTCTGTTAGATCAGCTGAGTCTGTAAACAGCTTAAAAAAAAACATTGAAAAACTAATAAATCTATCTCTCTCTGTGATAATGCTGTAATTTAATTTTTATGTGCTTGGTCATGCTGCTTATTTTTCTGTATTAGTAACTTTGTTTAAAAAGTGCTATAGCTATTTTTTTTATTTATTACTTAGCTTACTTAATGGAACATTTGACGCTCAGTATGGAGAAAACAAACACTGCGTCTTTTCAGAGTTTCCCTTTAACCCCAGGAGACAACACCACAGTGACCAAAAGCTGCTGTTCACGTTCCACACAGTATTTCCACTAATACACTGCTCTACTTTAATGAGTTTGATGATAACCCTGTAAATAAACAAAAAACTTGAAGCTCAGTCAGATGATTCAGTGTGATGTGTGACTCAGACTGTTATTGGATGAACTTTGTTAAGATTTTTTTAGCAATACCAAACAACATATGAGCTCTTTTCCTTCATCAGCTGATTTTCCTCAAATGTGATTGTGATGTGATCTGTTGACATGAGATTTCAGTGGCCACTTCAGTTTGTCCAAGTCAGTTTATGAAATATAAAAGTTTGTCCTGCAAAAACCAACTCTATTAAGTTAGTTCTGCTTCTCAGATCAAAGTAAACTTTTACACTTAGTTTCATTTGTCATAGCTCAGCATAGAAAATCCCACATGATTCCTGGGTGCAGAAAAAAATCCACATGTGATGATCATGTGGTACAAGCGTACAGGAAAACCATACAGGCCCATGTTTAAGTTAAAAATTTTGGGACTTTCTGGGAAATTAAAATGAGAAAACATGATAGCAATGTGACACACAACATCACATGGGAAGTTTGTGCCTGGATTTACCTAAAAAAAATGTTCAGTTTAATCGCTGTATGAACATAATTAGCCCTTTGATCCAGTAACTCACAAGATCACAAAGTCAGATCTAAGCCCAGCCTCTTTCAGCTAAATGTTTCCCCTTTTTACTGAGAAGTGTTGTTGTAAGCCACTAGACAAGCTCTTTTTTCTTTTCCCTATGAAATCTCTGAAGGCTACTTTCTCTGTTTGACAATCAAGACACTGAAAAGCCTCCTACTACAAGTATGTTTGAGCACCAGTCCGTCTGTTGTAGAATAAGAGCTTGTTGTAGGACAAGGCACCCTGGGCCCTCTCACACGTCTCAATGGGACACTTTGTGTTGTGTCCATGTCAGTGTGGGGGTTGTTTAAAACCCCCTCAAGAGTATTTATTAGCCCTTAATCCAAAGTCAAGACTTTCTAAAAGAAAAAAATCAATGTGACCAGAGATAATAATGCTTATTTAAATGATCTTGTTGCTGGGATTAAGAGTAAAAACCACAGATAAGATGTAAGATGATTTGCTTAGACATGCACATTGTACTTTGTACTTTTCTCTCTCCTTGTTTCTCTGCCTCTTCTCTCTTCTCTTTTCACCATTTCCCTTTCTGCTCTCCACAAAGCCAAACAAACATTAGCACTGAGGAGAGATTCCAGACCAGACCGACTGATAAGGGGGGAATTCCCACGCTGGGGATCATTTGACATGTGCTCTCACACACAGACACACACACACACGCACAAACACACACATACACACACAAAGAGCCAAGTTTCACCATGACACAAAGTTCACCTTTGATAAAAAGCTTGCGTTCACAGTCTGCTTTCAGTTAAGATTTATTTCTGCATTAGCTATAATTTTTGGAAACATGAAGGGAAAATGTTTGATTTACAACATGGGAAGTACCTGCGATGTGATTCCCCTACGTACACAGGTAGTTAAAGAAGGGAAAGAAGACTTGTTTATGAGAGGATCCTCAGCTGATTAAATCCCCATATTTTAAGTGAGTTTCAGTAAAATATTAAATGGGGCAGCAACTCTCTTTGTAAAGGTCAAAGGTAAAACAACATGAATTATGTTTATTAATTTTAAAAAACATTTGAAAACCTTGTCATGAAGCCAAATTGTGGGACGGACAGGACAGCACACTGCTTGACTGTCTATGAATAAAACCCCAAGGCAAGCTGGCAACAATGCACATAAACAGATAAGAAGAATTTAATCCAATCCAGGAGGAATGAGGGGAAAACCCACAACCTCACTGACTGACTGGAAGCAAACTCAGCGAGCTGTGATAATGGGATTACTGTGTTACATTTCAAGCTGTCCTATGCCCACAGCTAGATTAGTTGTATGACTTTGTTTACTACAGCAGAGGTCTTGGACCCCATGAGCCCCTGGAGCTGAAAGTATGATGATTGATTTTTCTGTCCAACGCCCCATTTTGGAGCCAATCTTGAGCTTTTTCTGAGGAGCAGATTGTGGATGATTGCATTCTGACATTATAGGACTTAAACCTTTAATTAAATTTTGAAAAAATATTATAGGAAATATATTAATGCAAGGAAACAACCGACATGCATTAATTCAGTACATTTAAGATCTATGTTAAAGGTGTATCTTGGATTGCCTTACAAGGGTGTTTGTCATCATGAGAAACTGATTCAGGATCAAATTTGGTCTGAAATTGGAATCACATACTTATTGTGCTGGGAGACGGTGGTATCCAGGACAAACAGGAGATATTGCAGTCAAATATTATCCCCTCTTTTTTTAAGCCAGCCACATGGGACATGTAGAAATTTGGTCCCAGACTGTTTTGATACTATTCAGATCATGCTTGGATAAAATTATTATTATTGTGATATGAATGGCAACTTTCGAGTTGTTAAAAGGCACGATGACAGAGCTGTCCTTGGAATATAATGCGACGCTTCTGCTGTTGAGTCATTAATCAAGTGCTATTATTTTTCAGTGAGTAATAAGTAATTGATTGGGATTTTCAATTCTGTTGCTTAACACTGTAGAGAGGAGTCATTAGGCCAGCAAAGTGAAAATTTAACATTATTTATACAGTAATATCAGTCAGTGCTTTTCTTCAGCAACACAAGCTAGAGTTAGCAACCTTAAAATAGTTATTAAGATTAAGATTACAATTAAAATTGAAACAATGAGCCTGTGAGTGCTCATTTTATACCTAGCACTGTTGTTAGCATTAAGATGGATGATTCTGGTTGAAGAAAGACCCAATTGTTAAGTGTTCTGGAGCAAGAAACACAAAGCTCTGCACACTAATAACAGGACGACCGAGATAATCTGAATCCGAAATGATCTATGATGTTCATACAGTTGTAGCATGGGGACACAGAGAAAATGTACTAAACATAAAAGTACCTGTACATTTTTTAACAATAACTCGTGAAAACACATTTTGTCTGGCAGCCGAAGGCCTTTCTAAGTTGCATTTTAGTTTCTGTAACTCATTTGACTTTATTTCAATGGTATAAGAGGGAAATTTAGCTAGGAGGAACTAGATAAGTCACTTTGTCATTTAAAAATATGGTAAACAGTTGTCATATAAAAAAAGTGAGTGTGGAGGAGGGACAACAATAGTCCTTTTAGTCAGCAAAACACCCAGCTACCCAGCTCTGGATCTCCCCACCACAGCCTCCTCTGCTTTTCATGTATTTCAATAAACTGCGGGGCTGTCCCACGGGTACCACCTTCATCAGAACAACCCACTGTGTGTATTCATAATTAACCTTTCTATAAGGGGATCCCAGAAAACCTCACATCTGAACTATGTCTGTGTGTGTTTGCGTGTTTGTGTATGTGTGTGTGTGTGTTTGTGGAGGTGTACACCTACGTTTTGGTGTGTGGGTGAAAATAAAGTGAGAAGTTAAGAACTTTATCTTGAAAGACCCAAAGTTTTCTCTGCTTGACGTTGTGTGGTTTACCTTTCCTGTAATCTTTTCAGGATTTACCCACTCAAACAAAACAGAGAGCCAGCAGGATAAGAAAAGGCTTATAGCAATATCATGCTGGGAAATAACACTTTAAGGACAATAAGCATTACCAGAATTGAAACAACATGTCTAAAGGTGATCGAAACCGCATATAACACATCTTATCTAAATATCTGACTAAAATACAGCTGACTATGTAAGTGAGATCGGCTAGCTTTGTTTTATGATGACTGAAAGATAAGTCTGGTATTTATTGCTGTGTCGTTTACTCATTTACTTTATTAGTTTGTTTTCGTATAATCTGGCATACTTTCACATGTGTTCATATCACATCTCCTGAAATGTCTGATCCTCATGTGATGTAGAACATTACAGTCGAATAAGAGTTCATTAGATGTTTTTTTTTTCTCTTAGGTTTTTGCTTACATCTTCTGCAACACACTCATTATTTGTACAGTGACCTTTGTGAGATTACAGAGATTCAAGGGAATAAGAAGAGGGAAGTGAAAGGGTAGTCGGTGGGTTAAAGAAAACTGCGGTGGTTACACAGTGCAACCATTAAAGTTTAAGTGAAGTCATCAGAATGTCATCAGATCCAAACCGGTTAACCAAAAATAAAATTGACAATTGAATCAGAAAAATCTTCCTGAAATCTGAACCTAACTGAAATACTATTATTCTAAAGGAAGTTTTATTGCCACAAATACAACAGTAAAATGTCCTGGCAGTGGCCAATAAACCCGATTGCAAGTGTGGACATTACAAGTGTTTTGAACAATGGTCTGCTGCTCAGCTGCCATGTTGTCTAGGTGTCCTGCCACTATTATCCCTTCCTGCCTCTACTTTCAAATAGTCAGCTAACATTGGTCTTTGTGTAGGACTTTGAAATCTATTGTCAAAAAGTTGCTATTATACATATACAGAGTACCAACAGACTGTATAAACGTAAAATGCCAACCCTTTTTTTGTTGTGACTGGGCTTTCTGTTTTTATTAGCAACAGATTTCATGTAATCCACTAGACTTTATGCAAGAATCTGAGCTTTCTCAGCAGAGAGTACTCAGGAACTGTATGAGCAAACTTGAGACAAAAGTGTTTCTGGCTGTTTGTAAAACCTCAGCTGTCACGAAAGCGAGACACAATATTCTTTGTGCTTTTTCTGTATTTTCTTTTTTTTGGAAATATTCAAAGTGTTGCGCTCGTTGTACAAATGGCAAGTTACAGAAATAGTTGTGTGAAGTGAAAAAAGAGAACTAAAAAGAGAAATCCAAAACTTGCATACTTTTATAGCCTACCTCAAAATATCATTTTTTTTCAAGAATTTTCCACAAAATCTGGGGTTGAAAAGGTCTTGAAGAAGGGGGTTTCAGATCAAATCTGACCATGTGACACACACCTCCACAGAGATTTTCCACTAGAAAATACTCAGATGAAGGAAGGTTGAAGTGACAATAAACATCACAACCATTTGGTCCCATTCATATGCTAAAACCTATAAAATAATTAATTTAAACTGTAGATCACACAAAGCCAACAAAAATATTAAGATAATCTATTCTTTCCAAGTATTTGCCATCAACACTCAATGGAGATCTGATTCCAGCATGTTGGTACTTTTCCTCTGTGTTCATATTAATTTTTTTGGTCTCCAGTATCCATGGCTTCGTGGATCTGCACACAACTATTGCAGTCTTTTCACCAGCATGAGCACCAACACACACATATACAATGGATTACATAATCATGATCGCAATGTTGTTCACACACCATCAAAAGAAAGTGTCATGGTAACTGCTTTGGTGAAATAGGAACAGAAAGGCTGGTCAGAATAATTTCCACCCACTTGTATTCATCATACTTCATTAAACCATGTTAATTATCATCCTTTATTGTTCGTCCATAAACTTTGGTATTTATTACCGTACAGATAGCGCTCTCTCTTTATGAAAGTGTAATAACCCTGTGACCCTGGGAGAGTGTAGGTTTGGACACAGTTCAGTTCAGGGAGTCTGTATCAGTCTGTGTCAAGCTGTAAAATGTTCTCTAGCACTTTTTTTTTTTTCCTGTCAGCACTCCCACTCTGAGAAGCTGCACAAAGCTAATCTGTTCCGGGACAAAATTCAGCCCCGCATTAAAGACTTATGTATTCTGATCTTTTGTGAACATTTTGCCATGTCATGAATATTTGTATCCATCTTGAATATGCATCTACGTCTGTTACGTGTGTTTCAGTCGAGGTTGTAATGAATAATCTGTTCTCACAAGCACGGCAGTCAGAGAAGATTCCAGTGGAATTTATTGCTCTGTAGTGTCGACTCAGGCCTCTTTATCACATGTCACATGTGTATATGTATCACATGAAGTCTTTACTCATACTGTATGATTACACACTGTAGCAGGACTGTCTGCATGAACAGAAACTGTGTTCTTCTAAGTGTGTGTGAGTGTGACAACAAGACAGAGATCACGGACAGATACAGAAACTGACAAACAGTCTACAGAAGTGTGAAAGTGCATGCGTGCATTCACACTGGCAAAAGCTAACTTTGTTTTTCTCATTTAGTACAAGATTACAAAATATTCTTATAAAGATTCTGGCATGTGCTCTCTCACATACACATGCATTTGCAATATACTTAACTATCTGCATCTGCATCAGCTCCTCCAGATTCCAAGCTACTTTGCTCTTTGTCTTTGCTTTATATCACAACATTTTTCATTCACTGACGTAAAAACTGCACACACAGTGACAACAACATACGTAAGCAATATGTGGTGTCAGAATATGAATGACCTTTTGAAAAAACAACAGATTAGGAAATGCTAATGGGACCTCTGAACTTAAAAGATCATTTGACATTATTTCTGGTTCCAGACGTCTGAATCAGACCTCTGAATCACCACCAGCAGCAGCAACTGGTCTGTTGTTGTTCCCACCGACATCTGTTGGACAAATAATTGACCAATCAAAGCTCGCTGGACAGTTTAAGAATCAGATTGTTGTCTTTTACTTAAAGATCTAAAAGTTTACTTAGAGATTTAACAGTTCTTCACTTGACATATCTTATGAGTGGTGTGTATATTCAAATATAATCATGCATAATTCTCTAGAAATCTTTGAAAAAGTCAGTATTGATCTTAAACTTAAATGTGGAGTCATTTCATAGAGGCTATCTCTTTCCAAAATCCTCTCCATGCAGCCCCTGTGTCACAAGGAAAGTGTCTGTGCTGTCTGACTCTGTGCAATTAAGAGCAAGTGTGACATTACTGCCACCTTCCACCCACTAATACACAAGCAAACACACACACACACACACACACACACATGCATGCGGACAGGAGGAATTAACACATTACAGGATGTGTTGCCATGGTAATGCAACAACCCATAATCACACTGAGTGTGTGTCTTGGTGAGTCACACAATCTTAATCCATATTCACAACCTCTTAGTGCTTATTTCTTTTACATTTGCATTTCTGTGTGTAGTCCCGTGGATTTGTGTTGGTTACAATTCAAAATCAATAATCTATTTTTTTTAATTCTGGAACCATTTGTTGAGCATTTTCAGATAAGGTTATTTATCACCAGACGACTATTATTGTTGTATTTTTCTTTCATCAGCTCACGGATTGGTGTGTGTGTGAGTGTGTAAGTGTGAGACTTGTTGAGAAGTGTGTCTCTAATGTTTTCTCCAGTTACCATCTGTTATTTCCTCATTCTTGCTGTCTTTCTTACTATCCTTTTCTGATGTATTCTCCAGAAACTAAGTTCCTTCTTTTCCTCTGGGCTCCTCCCCCTTGCTGAGTCTGGTATAGTCCCAGATGTAGAGCTAGAAAGCAAAGCTTGGAAAATCCTCTTGTGCAAAGAAAAAGCCCCTGACATGTTGTCAACTTTACATAGAAACCTACACATATAGACGACTCTGAATGTAATGCTATCTTGTATGTATACATATATGTAGTAAATATGGATATTTTTAGTTTTCAGAAATACAACATTTTGTGAAAACCAATCACAATATAGTTTGGAGGTAAATTTGTGTGCCATTCTAGTATTTTACAAACTTCATCACACACCTGTCTTGGCCTTGCTTGCTGGCTAGAAAACAGGATGCATGGGATTTCAATGAGAAATAGATGTAGCAATGATAACCAAGACTGCTAGATGGTGTGAAAAACTTACAAGAACGTTACGGTTATACATGAACAGAGCGCTGTTTACACAAAGAAATATTACAATTTACATTGCTCGATCAGCATCTGATCTGTGGGCAGTGAGGACCCCAGAGAGATGGCTGGCATTGACTGGCCCTTGAATAAACACTAGAGCTGGATGAACAGGTAATAGAAGAGGGCTCAGCAGACTCTACAGACATCATTTCAAGGAAAAACAGACTGAAGTAGACATTGACAAAGGAAGCAAAAAGGAAGAAGAAAGAAGAGAAAAAGAAGGAGTGATTAAATAAGAGGCAAGAGACAAGAATAACTCTGACTGCAATATCTCACCGGTAAGAACTTAACAAAATAAAAGGCTGCGAGACAGACAGAGATGTGTATCGCCTCATAAGCTCTCAGTTATCCTGATTTGTGTTCGAAGCTTTGTCTGCACATACATCTCACTGATGACGTCTTTCAAGAACCTGTGGACACATTTCTCTTTTAGATGTCATCTATTATGACAAAATCAGTTTAATAATAAAATGTCCTACAATGGATGAGTCAACCTTAAGTTGTCAAGGTGGTACTTCTGAAGTCCGATCAGGCCATGATGTTGTGTTTTCATTCAGTTTTTGCCGCACATGTTGCAGAGCTGCTGCTTCTTTTCACACATTAGGTGCCAAATATCACACATGCATTGTAACTCTATTCTGTCATGTTTTAGTAAAGCCAATTATGTAACAGACAGCCTAAGTCTGAACACTTTAGCAGACATTACAGATTTTTAGTCCAAAAAATATTTGGAATGTTTAATTATTTAACAGAGTAATTAGTTTAATATTCAGAGCGTTTCTCCATGAGACCAGACCGCCTGCAGACTTCACAGCACACTGTACCCCATGCTGTTTTATTATCAAGGCAGGGGGTATGCGGGTGTGTGTTGCGGGGGTTTGTGTTATCTGTGTGTTTGTGTTTTACACTTCCTGGGTGAATCAGGAGCCTGGCTTCATGCAGGGCTGATGATCTATGGTGGGCTGGTGTGAACTCTTCACTCTTTCAGGCAGTCGTCATATGTGATGTTGGAGGTCTGAAAGACTGATATCACACATGTTACAGTTTTGGTTGTAACAGGGCATTTATGGCTCGACTCCATTTTCAGATAACATATTGCTCTGCCTCTCTCTGCTCTCAAGCTTGGGAGTGGGGATTTCAGACTGCAGCTGTAATAGCAGTTGTCTTGTGAATGAATAGTTGTGGAAAATGTAGCTGTAAGTGCTTGTTTTTCTACAGTGTGATGACGTGATGTTCGCTTTCTCGCTGAAGGAACAGATTATTGGATGGCTGACGTGTATAAAACTCAAATTATTCTTTATTATGAACATTTTTTATTCAAAAATAAAATACTACCTTTTCCCTGCAACAAAGTCATAAACATCTTAATGTCTGTATTAGTTGTAGATTTGTCACAGTGTGCCAGTGGATGTTGTCAGTTTTGTTTTATGCAGCTTTGGAAAGGTATGCATTTGTGTTTTTTCTTTTCTTTTTAAATAAAATATTCCCATATAGAGCAACACTTTCCAGAAAATGGCTGATGGTCAAAAGTGAAGTGGGATTATACACTGAATGTGGCAGCTTAATTGAATAAACATGTCTGCACCATTCAAATGAACAGAAAGTATCTTTACAAGCATGCAAATATGTAGAACTGTAACAGCATCAGTGTCTTTAGTGTCAAATGTTGCATGCATTAAACTCCGGCATGCATTACATAACATCACTGATCAAAGTATACAGGCTGGACAGGTTGTCAAACTATCACAGGACAAGGAGAGTGCAAACATTCAAATTATGACAGCTTT
>JAPZDY010000004.1:11718559-11734514 GCA_029783645.1 Ctenochaetus hawaiiensis | reverse complement strand
TTTTTGCTATGCACATGTTATAATTTCTGTCCAGACAGAATAATCATTTCCCCCTACTGATAGGTTTATAGTCATTATCCTCCTATTAGATGCAGGGCTTTCAGGCTAATGGAGAAAGATATCTAATCTCAGAGATGGTAGGAGCTTGTTTTTCTTTGAAGATTATATAACACTGATAAAATTAACAAAGTGATGTGTTTTCATTTGAGAATAACAACCTGATTTCAAATGATCCGAAGAGGCCAAAGTCATTTATAACAAGACTTTTTTATGATCCAGCGTTCATCAGCTCAATGAAGACAACAGCAGCAGAGTATTTGAAGTTATGTAAGAAGATGGGGAATTATAAAGACAATTAAAGCTGAAGACGGTATTGACAACTTCCTTTGTCTTAGCAAAAAGTGCTGCCATGGTTTTGTCACTTCATGTACAAGGACAGGAGCCATAACATATCATCTTCAGAGTGTTAAGGCTTGTCTGATCAAATTTTAGGTGATTTCGATCAATCTGCAAAGAGAAGTACATGAAAGTCTAAAACATATCATTCCCTGTTGCCAGTAGTTAGCACTCCAACTATCACATAATATTGACATGATACTAGGTACAGGCTGGGACTCCCAACACACATGTGAAGACTGGTGAGTATCGGACAATGTCCATTAAATTTATAAACATTTTTCATAGCAAAATGCTCAAAATGGCTGCCACACCACAGCCACAAGATCAGTCATAAATAAAGCTTTTGTTAACATCACAAAGGTCTAATGAGTATATAAACCAATTACAGGACAGTCTGATAAAACCCCTAGGAGGAGTATGTTGAAATAAATGGAATAAACCAAAATAAATAAACAAATTACCAAAAATGTGCAGGTATTGCATGGTAAATTCAAAATGGCTGACATCCTGTTGGGTTAAGGTCATGGCTCCAAGGTGATTTTTTGTACATCATGACAAATGATTACAACATGATACACGTGCCTACCCCATTTCGAACATCTACTGTGAGAGCATGTCCACCAAGTTGTCAAGACTTTCTTAGCAAGTTACAGCCCTCAAAAAAGCATATCATCTGTCAGAAGAAAAAGAGTCATTCCTTACATTTCAATAGGGTCCTCACACCCTCGATGCTCAGACCCTAATCACACACAATTCTGCCCACTGAGAATAAGACAGTCGACTTGACAAAGAAAAGCACTCACGTTATATAGAAGTCCTAATTGAGTTTGGTGGGGGGAGAGTTGGAACAGCACACACAGATCAAAGTAATAAAAATGTGTCATTTATTTCAAGATGGAGGTTTGAATGACAGAAGGGAACTCAGACATTTCATATACTGTTCTGCTCCTGCATATATAGAAAAATTAGAGCTACTCTGTGTTATTAGAATGGAGTTGTTGTTGCTCTATGGACCAACTTGTGCCTGCTTTTAAAGTCACGAGGCATGTGCTTGTCATGTGACTGACCAAGAAAGACTTGGACTAACTGGATTAATGAAGTGTCTTTTACAAATAGAATCATCCAAACCACAATATCATACTATTGCTGTGGTAAATTTCTGCATAATTTTTTCCATTTTTGTCTCTACTAAAAAGAGGGAAAGGTACTAAACCACTGACGATACAACAAACAAAACTGATTCAGGTGCAGTCATTTAGTTAAGATATATTCCCTTGCAAAAAAGAAAGAAGAAAACACTAAATTTTCTGCAGAAACTCACTGGAAATGAGAAATTATAGTAGGAAAAATGCACCTTAACATCTGTTACTTCAGTCCTGCACACCCACAGCTTGTTCATAAAAAAACACAAAAGGATCCAGTTTCCATAGCAGCTATAAATTGGTCAGTAGGATACAAGTGTGTGCCACATGACTCAACATAATACATCCGGACCCTAATAACACAAGCTTTATATGCAAATCATTACCATGGACTGCTGCTTTATCTTCAAATGTGTACCGAACCATTAAACCATTGTATTCATAAAAAAATACCTTTGAGCCTTAAGGGCTTTTGAGATGAAACACATGACTCACACTGATCAATACTTTTGTTATTTTTGCATCATGTGAGTAGGGAGATCAAACTCAAGGTGTGCACATGTAGCATTATCCATATACTGCATCAGAAGCACAAAGTGAAAACATGTCAGTTATGGCTTAATTTGCAGAGACCTATTATTTGCACGTTCATCACAAGCCCACAGTGAACTTAATCCATTTTTACACCAAAACCAGCATGCATAGAGGGTAATTTGACCTGGAAAATAATGCATTGCATCCATTCCTATGTAAGAAAAATGCCAGATGTGAGAGTTTGTTACAGGTTTCGTTACAGGTTTTATTCCAGTTTTTTTTTTTACAGTGTGAATCATCATCACTTGAGGTCAGTGGGTTTTTCCTTTAATGCCTGTATTCTCATATTCCACCATTAAAATCTTTCAGAGTATACATCTGTTAGAGGTCTGCATGCACATATTTCAGATTGAGAGAACAAAAGGTTTAGCCACCATACAAAGAAGTTCAGCTAAAGCCATTGCCTTTGAGAAATGCCTAATTAATCCTACACCTGACATGGCTTAAGTAAAGGTTAATTCGTTCTGAATCACCAATTGTTTTATATGCCTTCAATTTGTTAGACAGGCTTGAGTGATCAAACTATTTCCACGTTAGGACCCTAATGAAGCACAGAACTATTTTTTAATCCTTTATCTTACTTCTAACATCATTCTTTGAGACATTTTATAGCAAAAAAGTTCATTGAGCTTTAAGTCAGAGAGCTCTGCAGGGTTTTTGGATAGAAAGCTTTTTACATTATACAAGCCTTGGTGATTTTTATTCATAATGCGTTACTGCAGGTTTGCAACAACTCCCTCATTGTCTGTAACCTCTTAAGTGTTGTTTTAAAAATGCAGTAACTGATTTCTGACTACACGGGAGTAGCAGAGACAAGCTGTGAATAGAAAATTAACATATTATTAATCTCATATGGCAAACTATTGCTTATTTACTGAAACAGAGCAACATTAGTATCCATTTGGAGTTGTGATTCCAGCAACCCAGTCGATGTTAGTCAAATATTCACTCTTCGAAAGCTCTGTTTCTAGTGTCTGCTGGCTCCTAAATGTAAATATCTGGTTCTCTTATGCCTTAACTTAAACTTTGCTTTAAATGCATTGTAAATGTAAATTAAGTTTAATTTAATTATTCTGAGTTCAATCCCTGATTTATGTGTTATTTTTTCCAAGCCAAGCAGGTTCTCCACCCTGATCAATAGCCAGGGAAGATTATAGGCATGTAATCAATACGTTCTCCAGATGATTTACGTCATACATCTGCTGTCAGAGTGGATCTAAACAGGATGAAAATCTGCTGTGAATGAATCAAGATTACCAATTAACATTCTTTCATTGGAGACAGTACAGCAGTGTTTTTTAACAGTCTTAAATGCATATAATAGTGCTCATTCCTTTCTCAATGAGCAGATATTGAGGCACAGTTGCCTCTCAATGCTCAGTGATTAGATATTATTACAGAGCAGCCTTGCTTTTGTGAAAGCCTGCTTGTTTTCTTGCCCCGGGGTTGCAATAAAAGAAATAAGCTCTGCATTTTTGCGCAATTAACTGAACTGAGGTCAGCATTTCTTCACACTGTGTTCAATGAAATCTAATTGAATATTTGTGGAGGTCCTTTCGTAAGCCCATGTTTAGTCTACAGTGCTCAAAACTGTTAAGACACTGGTGAAGACAGACTAGCTTAGAAGGGGAGAAAGCCAGAAGGAATGCATGGATGATAGAGTCGGACAGTATGACAGTGTGCATCATGCGTCTTTCAGCACAGAGGACTTGCTGTGCCGACTGGTGAGAGCGAGAGAGAGTGGAATAGCAGAGAGAAGAGAGACATATAATAGCTCCCTTTACACGCAGCCAGCTGACCATCCATGCATTCAGACACAGACAGGCGCTTCCCATAGGTACTTCTCTCTGAATAAAAATCAGAGGCAAAGATACACTATATTCCCTCTTTCATCCAGCCCTCCTTTTGTCTGCCCTCTCCCTCTGCTCTCTGCTTTGTTTCCCATCTCTTCTCTCGTTTACCCAGCCTGTCTGTCTCCTTCAGTCTTGTGGCTTCATCATAGCTTCATTTTTCCCATTTTCCTTTCTTGCTTTGCCTTTTTCATCCCCCATTCATTATTTTATTCATGCACTTTCTATCTCTTTCTCTCTCCGTTCCTCCCCTGTTTTTACTTCAAACCAAGCTGGGAGTAGAGTGATGTCTCTTGGAGTAGATGCAGCAGCAGAATACCAAATAGAGGGCAAGACAGGGAGACAAAAAAAGAGAGAGAGAGAGAGCAGCGCAGTGATGTCACAGCTGAGACGTGATCTGCCTACATAACAGGGTTACCACCACACCTGTCATTCTTGCTATCCCTAGCATCTAGTTAATGGAAAAGTGTGTCCTTAATGGGATTGATTCAGGAATGCTTGCATAATACTTGAGGTGATGTCTGAACAAAAAACATTAATGAGAACATGATCAGCTCAGAGAAGTTCATCAATGTGCTCTGCTGCAGTCAGTTAATGTATAGTGAACTTTAATGCTTCTCAGTGCCTCTAGTCTAAATAGGTCTAAATATAATTCCTCTTACTTCAAAACTGTAAGTGTCAGATGGTTGTTATAGATATTTACAAATCATTACCAGACTTTTTTCACTTTCTCTCTCATCATCAAGAGCTTCCGGTCTTCCGGTCCGATGTGCCCTTGCATACATACTGTGCAGCCTTTTGCAGATGCACGTACACAGAACAAAATGACTGTCAGGTATGTAGCTTTCCTCCTTCTCCAGATTAACCAGAATGCATTGCTTTTACCTCAGTGAACCACTTTGAATATGCCAAGCTCTGACACAATCACACTCAGAGGGGTCTAAATATTTCATATCTTTAATAAAACAAACTCTGTTACATGAGGCCTCTGCAGCTGGTGTGTCTCGTTGCTTTTAGTCACTCCCTACAAGAACAGTGACTCATCCAAGTCTGTGCGAGATTCTTGCGCTCTAATTATATTTGCAGTTTGGAGAGTTGGCTCGAAGCATAACTGGTGATTAAATGGCCTTATCTATGTGTGAATGTTGCTGTGTAATACATTAGACAATTTCTACTTACATTTCCTGAAGTCTCACTTTCCGATTAGGTCTTTATTTTATTATTTATCTCTTTGGTATTGTAATTAGGTGATAAATCATTACAAAAGTTAATGTATGATGCATTTTGACATAGAGAAGTGCTGAATTTTGCTAGCTTCAAAGTGAAGTTACGTACATTAAGTTTTATTTAAATTGTCAGTAATCTCAACACATACATTTTCCTTAAGTCTCACTATGTAAGCCATGATACATAGAGGTTTCCGGTGGAGCTATCTAAATCCAGTGTGCAGTCAGAAGGAGTGACTGCAGGCCAGACCATGCAACCAATGTTTTCCCTGTCTCATCTGCTGATCTGCTCAGGAAGCTAGCTCATGCTAAAAAACTAGCACAGAGGCTTGCAATCAAGCCTTGGGCTAAAGCTAGCTGGAGTTCCTGTAACATCAACAATACCATTATTAGCATGGGAAAACTTTTCCAACTTCCAGTTAGCCTAGCTGTTAGCCCAGCATAAAAGCCTAGCTGTGCCTAATCTAGTAAGCAAGTCTGGGTTAGAAGTTCAACTAAGCAGACAGCAATAAAGGCTAACTTCTAACACACATGACTGATGACTTCAGAAATTAAAGGTAGCCAAGTTAATGTGGTGGATTAAACACAGATTAGAAAACAAACCAAACAGGAGCAAAGTAAAAAGTAAGAGAGCCTTTCAGAACTCAAAATGTGCATTATAGAGTCACTTGGAGGCTTTAGAATATAGAAAATACGTGGGATCGGACCAGCATTAGAGGCATACATAGTTTTATTTAAACTTTTAACTGATTCCCAAAGGTTGGGAATATGCAAATATTAGTAGGGCATTAAATGTGTGGCAACAATAGCACATTTTACAATCTGTCACAAAACACTTGCAAACTGTAGCACAAGTAATTTGAATTGATTGTCCTTCTAATTGTATAGATGTCTGTGCTTCAAGCTGCAAGGGATTTAGGAAACCAGACTAAGCTTTGTAAAGGAGGATGCATAAAAGGAGCTCAAGTAGCAGCAGCATCAGTTACGTGTGCCATGCATAAATATTCATATGACCCCTGGCAGATTTGATTTAGAGATCCTTTTAGAGAAATGTTTATTGTGGTCCCAGCCGTAAGCAAAAAAAAAAAAAAAAAGAATAAAAAAAAAACAGATCTTTGAAAGGAGCAGGCTCCAAGGCAGCAGCAGGAGCAGCAGCTTTGGGGTATTGTGGCAAGTCGACACCGCAAAGCTTTGTATGGTCCTCAGCAGGTGGAATCAGCCAGAGTGCACACACCCTCCCCCCGCCGCAAGCTTGCCATGCACACTCAAACACACGCACACACACACAAACACGTGCACACACACGCATACATGTACAGATTCCCATATATTCGCATGGATGCAAGCAAACAAGCTTATTTTTACACAGGCTTAGTGTGTATATAAAAGCAGCAAAATAAGGAGTTGCAAACAGAATAGTGGACGCACAGCAGGAACAGACATTAACTTGGAAAAAAGAGGCCCACAAAAACTCCATCTGCTGTGACGAAAGCAGCGAACGCTGACTTGACACATGACCTTAAGCCTCGACGGCTGCCACTATTTCAGCCCTACAAAACCGTAACCGCTGCTGCTCCTCCTTCTTTCCCTCCTCCTCCTGCTCCTCCTGTCTTTGCTAAGTGACAACAGACTCCAGAGATTGCCACAGATAAAACCCCCATAAACCCACCAACCGTCTCCTCCTCCACCTCCTCCTCTCTGCTCAGCGATCCAGGGCCCCTCAGCTCAGCACAAAGACACGGCTGCTCGTCTGTCAACCAGAGGCACGGCATTGAATGGGGGCCCCTACTGACTCCCATTCAGCCCCACTGAATGACATTATTAAGATCCCAATCCCGCTGCGTGCATGTACGGAGGCAATAGGCTCACACCTGTCCTCTTAGCCCGCCCCGAAAAGACAAGATAAAGGGGGCACAGGAATGTGTTGATGCACCACCAAGCCAGCTGTTTTCACTGAGCAGTTTCTAAATTAGCTCTTGTGCTTTTGTGCCAAGTTTGGTGCTTTTGCTTCTCTTGCAATGTTATGTTTCATGTATGGATAAAAAAGAACAAAAACACCAAATTACATATTGTTCTACAGAAGTTGCAGTAAAAATGTATTCTAGGAGTGGCTAAATCTAAAAGTAGAGTCATTCTCCTTATGCTAAACGTGAACAGTGGGAGCAGATTTGGACAAAAATGTGGCATCCTCCCAGTAAGTGGCTAGAAACTTGAACTGCACTTTTACATTGTGTAATTGAGTTGAAAGGAACCAATTAAACATGATATACTGGCCCAACCAGGGTATTAAATATCTAAAAGCTACATTTTTTATTCAGCCTCTAAGGTTTGGAGGGCAGAGATGAGCCAACAGTTCAACTGCAAATTGGCTAAAAAGCCACCTGTTCCCTGGCTGGAATGCTGCCTGTGAGTAGGTGAAGAATGTGAGAAACTGTCTTGTGCTGTTGGTGCAATAAATGGTTTAAAAGCTTGAGGATGCATGTGTGTTTGTGGTGTGAAAATATGTCTATTTCTATGAATGGAAACTAATAGTACATTTTGCAGAGCTACAGGGACACAGTTCAAGGCAATACCTTATTGTTGCCTGTGCAGCCTGCAGCACAGTGTTAAGTGTGTACGTGTGTGTGTGTGCATATATCAATTGTCACTTTCATCTGTGTCTTTAGACAAAAGTCTGTAGTTTCCCATCTGTTGCTCCGCTCTTCCATACCCAGAGATTTATGTGTGATTATACTGTGTGTTTATGTAAATCCCTGTCACATCTACCAGACTTGAAAGAGTCGGTGTGCTCAGCACTGTGGAAAAGACTCCACCTGTTTAAATAAAAAACATTCCGGAGGGAACTTTTCCTTCCCTTTTTTTTTTTTTTTTTTTAATATTAACAGATCCTTCAAAGGGAACACTAATCATGACACACAGCCCTTTTATCTCATCTGTGTGCTTCACTGTTTTACACTGGGACTCATATTGATTTCCAGGTTGGGACAAGCCTTAAGGGGTTCAAACCAGATCAAGGCCAATCAATGTGTAGTGTTTGTCTGAGAGGCATTAGTAAAAACCTGTCAGAGAAAGAAACTGACAAACAGGTTTACTTCCCATGCTCTGATGAAAGGAAAGTGAAGTGTTTCCATTTCAGACTGTCAATAACATTACAGGAACAAAACAAAACAAAACGAAATGAAAAAAAAACTTACAAATATTCAGTAAATATATGTATATATGTATCTCATTAGCAAAAGAGCCAAAGAGGAGGGTAATTTGTTGTTCATAACATAAAACTGTAATCTAAAAGAAAACTAAATAGTCTTTATGATATACATGTAGCCTCTGCTACTGGCAGACTCAAAAATATCTTGGCCAAAATACTGAGTCAGAATCCAGACACTTGTCAAAAGGAGATAAAATGTGAGGACACATGAACAAATTGGACTTATGAACTGAAACTACCAAACATAACATTTATCTGAAGACAGTTCAGGTGTGGACGCTGCAGCTTCTCATGGCAAGAACATTGATGTATTACTGTTATTATCATTTACCTTCTCTTCTGAGAGCCTTCATAAATATAAACCTTGTAGGGTTTTTTTTTTATAATATCAACCTTGTGTTAAAAGAATTTCAGCTCTGAAGTTGTTTGACCTTCTCTGTCTGTTTTGTCTCTGAAATTTTGTTTTTAGCATATTGTTACCCTACTGTTTTATGACATGCCCTTGAATTAAAATCTAAATGTGTGAGCAAACAGAAACAGAAAGCTTCCCTGACACCCACAAAACACACACAGACACACCCATAAAACACATCCAGTGCTGCACAGACACAAGCGTAATACACACAGGTATTACCAGGATATTATAAAAGAGCAAAATCTTAAAGACAAACATAAATCAACATCGAAACTCCCTCAGGTGTTCTCATGTGAAAATCCTGTTTATAATTAAAGTAATAAAGTAATGAAAGTATATTTCTGTCTGTTTATGTTTTACAGACACTTCAACTGACAAACACCTACCTTATTTTTGCCAAAGGTGTTTTGGCTGTGGTTAGATACTGTTTTTGCCAGTAACATTATTTTCATTTTACTGACATACCAGGGTATAGCCATGCTGCAGCCAAGTTTTCTTTCTCTAAACCTAACTGTGATCAATGAACAACAGCAACTGTTTGATTACGTTTACCACATGTTTCAAAGGCTTTATGGCATGAAGGCTTTGAGGCCCTGAGGCATGTTGCACACAGATGTTAAAGGGTACCTTGTACATCTATATGAGATACAGAGGGGGTTGACAAAGTGGCATCAATATTTAATCACCTGAAATGACACAGCTATACACAAAATCTGCTCCAAAAGACATCAAGATAGGTCCTCAGTTTCAAGTGCTGGCAGTTTTTATTTAAGCAGGACTTTTTATGCAGAAGTTGGATCAAAATACTACTTTCATCAGTGGTGAGTGATTTATAAATAATAATTAGTGGAGCTCATCATCTAATTATTTGTCAGAGTAATGAAGCCCTATTTTTGAATTTGACAAGAGCATCACATTTAAAGCACAAGTTGTAAAAAAAAATAGGCACCAAATAGTATCATGATCAGCTATGAAAGGGGCATCTGCCAATAGTTTAGTCATTCACAGGCCTGGATGAGTCCCCAGATATCCCTCATATGACTCAATTTTGAGGAGGGTTAAAGAGAATATAGTTCAACTGTAATCATGTTCAACTACTAACAACTGTTAAGAGGACAATACTTGTAAACTGCAGCTGTTACACAATGAATGACTTTTCTGCCTGAGTCAGTCACAGATTTTCATCCACAAAAGTGGCTGTTTAACAATGAAATCAACAGTACCCTTGATCCCACACTGCTTCACAACCTCATCAAAGTACATCTTTTGTTTTCATTGTTTCGACAGAGAGATGTCAAGCAGCAGATATTACATCTCTGATTTTCTTCTAAGTAACAGTCCATACCAGATTTCCCATAATTCTGGCTACAAACTAATAACATAGTTCAAGCCTTACATTTACAGCAGGAATCAGTCATCAACATGATATCAGAGATACTAAATAAAGTTTGATAGCATGAATGCTATGTTGACATGTTGTCAAAGTATTTTTAAAAATACTGTGACTTGAACAACTGAGGCCATTTCTCTCTCAGTGTGTCATCACTGTCTGTGTCAAACCTTCCTAAAATGCGAGGCTGGCTGAACAGAAGCTGCCTACGCAGAAGCATGAATTTATTCCTAAGACGTACAAATCCACAGACGAAAGTGTGAAAACTGGTGCTGACAGCAAAGCACAGAGTTTTCTGAAAACAATTTTCACCATATAGCTTTCTCTGCGGTCTGATGCCAAAAAGGCTTACATTCCTCCTTCTTTGATCTCCCTCTCTCTCCATCTCTCTTCCCCCTCTTTAAAAACATGCACAGACATGTCCAGACAGGGGAGACGGGAAACCCCTGAACATGGTGGGGAAGCATTGTGCATCCTGAATTGCTAGACTGACCTGCATATACAGAGCACTTTGGATTTGGGCTGTTGGAGTTCCAAGGATTAATTGGGATACGTCCTTCTTTCTCTGAGCGGATGAGAGGAAGCCCAGACTAATCAGGACAAAACAATAGCCTGATTAGGGAAAGAGAGAGAGAAATGATGATGGGTCAAGGAAGCAGGCAGATGGACAGACAAGCATGGAGCAGCAGACGGAAACATTTATGAATATGCATGTGTCTAAATGAATGCAAGATTAGGAGCGAGCTCCGGTCCGCCTGCACGTGTGGGGCTTTGAACACGTCCGTATAAATTTATGTGTGCTTTACTTTTTCTTCCAGAGAATGTTTGACCTTTGACCGTCTCCCTGCAGCCCCTACCCCAACACACACACACACATACACTCACACACACCCCACCTCAACTCCCTATATTCTGGACAGCTGTCAGCAGGGACCTGGCCAAAGAAAAAGACCCATCTGTCGCTTTCCTTCAAAGGTCAGGGCTCAGGGCTGTGTGTGAGTGTGTGTGTGAGTGAGTGAGTGAGTGAGTGTGTGTGTGTGTGTGTGTGTGTGTGTGTGTGGAGGGAGGAGGAGGGCTTCTTTTCATTCTGTTAATCTCCTCTGCTCTCTCGCGCTCTCTGGCACACTTCTGAGGACTACAGCTGTTTTAAATGCAGACACCCCTACATGAGTGTCTGGTGTGTCGAGTGGATGTATGGCCTCGCATGTTTGAAAAGCAAGTTCCGCTGTGTGTATGTGCATCATGTAGATGATATACTGCTGATGATATAGTGGTGATAATTATTCAGCACTTTACATATATGTCATGCTGGTGGGTTTTTTGTGTCTCTTACAGGCTGCATTGATGTCACAGGTTTATTCAGACTCTTATTTCCTTCTGATATGAAGTTTTTGTTCTGCAACGTCGTCTTTGATCAGACTAATCAGATGCATCAGGTTTGAAAGCCACACTACCTCTGTTTTATGTGAATAAATAATTAATTGAGGTAAACTGACTGAAAATGCAAATGTGAACAATGTAAATTATTAAAACAAAAGTTCAAGCTCTAAATAGAACAAAATGTTTATTTTCAGGCTGTGATATACTGTACTTTATCAGAAACACCAGTACACACTGTGAGAAAGGTAGTCAGTTTCTGAAAGGCCTGACTCAAAAACTGAACTCCTATACTTTGACTTAGCTCCCCCTGTTGGTCTATAATGAAATGACTACCAGAATCACTGTTATCAGTCAGACTAGGCCCTGCTGGAGGAACAAAATGTAATTTCACAATTTGGTTGCTATAATATTTGATCTCCAAGATCTTCAGAAGATTTTGGGCTAAGATGTCCACTATGGGTAATAATGGTTAATATTGTAGTTTTAACTGAGGGTTTTATTTATTCAAAACCAGTCTCACATGTAACTGTCTAGACTTTTTTGTCTTTATAGCCACAAGTCTGCTGTTTATAACATAAATTATATTTGGACTTTGTCTTATACAAGATAAACAGACTCTGCAGAATCTTCCAAATCCTCCCCCCATTTTCAGCTTAAATCAGCAGGAGCTGCTCCACCTGAAAACTCAGGCATTCAGAAACAGTGTACACAGTCTCTGGAGAGTTCAGTTTCACCTGCTTTATTTGTATACTTCAAGTCGTAAATTTCTTTTTTATATCATGATCTCTGTTACCTTTATGTAAGGATAATATGTTGGAAAATCCCCTCCTTGCCCTTGCTATTTTACAGCATAAATGTCCGAATGTTCCTCAGGAATTACAGTATGTGCAACAGTATAATGATACTGCGGCTGATTTATCAAGGCAGCATATTACACTTTGAATTCATTCCAAGCAGTGCAGTACAAGCAGTTTAGAGGCCAATTAAACAATATGACAGGTAGAAACTTGTTTACAGTGTCATAAAAGGAGTGTGAGCGAGAACAAGAGGGATAGAGAGATTTGGACTATCGCATTAATGTTATACAAAGGGATTTAGGAAGAAAACAAAGGCATTCTGTGTAATTACTAAGGATCATAGGAAAACACTTAATCTACCTTGTCATACCCTGTTAGAATACATTGTTGGAAATGAAGACGAGAGATTAGAGCCAACCAATAAGCAATAGAAGAGTAGGCCAACACAGACCAATCAGTAGCCTATAACAGAATCATAAGTGCAATAGACTGTGGGCTAAGGAGGCTCCAATTCTTTTCATTTCACTTCAGAGTAGATGGATTGATTCTGAATCACATTTCTTACTCTACGTCTAACCTTCTTTAAATCAAAGAAAAATGACAAAGATGTTGCCATCTTTGTTATGGTAAACATAAGATGATTTCATCTGTTGTTAGGTTACTTAACTTCCACACCAAAGTCATGTAAGGACAGCTGAGCTTCATGACAACTGAGCAAACTATGTCTGAGACATGGTTGCTTGTTTACCTGAAGTCTCATTATTGACCAGTTTATTTTAAGAGTCCTTCTCAAATTACAAGTAAGCAGACTGTATGTAAGCAAGTGAAGCTTTGATATATCTACTATCTTCAAAATCCTTTTTAACTCTTTGTGATTGTTTCCTTATATTTCAAGTGCCAAACTTCTGTTTAAATCAATTTATTTTACAAAAACGCTATGAGGAGTGAAAAATTCATAGAGTGCCAATCATATTTTTAAAAGTCCTCAACATAATGCAGTGTGTATGCACTTACTGGTTGCTTAAATGTTTACCAAAGTGAAAACCTCACACGTATTAAACATTTGAAGTAGAGCCTCATAAAAAAAAACAACTGTTCTCCTCATCTACTTTGCTGGTTAACAGTAAATGTGTGAGCAAGATCATGAGGCATACTACGAAAACCATTTATCACTGACACATCCCAAAACAGCAACAGGTCAGGGCGTGCGGTTACACAGTGCTCCTTTGTTGCAACATTACAAAAACACACTGATAAAGACCTCGAAGCATCTAATGTGTGAGACGAGATGCTACCTACATGACCTGTCACCACCTGTCACCTCAAAATGTTCCACGCTCAGCTGTTTTTCCATGAATCATATCGAAGCAACTCACAGAACACAGATAAACAAACAAATGAGCCCAAAACCTGTGTGTTGACATACATTCACAAAAACACCTGATCTGCTAAGTGCAATTTAAAGATTATTTTCCATCAAAAAAAGGAGAAATTAATAATAGGTCAGTCTGCTCAATTCAAATCCTGTCATGTCCTAGGATGTCAAACACAAGCAATAGACTATAGACTTAGATAGACAATAGACTTCCCATATTTACTGTTGCTTCAACTGTCAGGCTCACGCTATGTTGTCACAGTTTCCAATAACAGTAACAGCAGATTAAGCTTTCCAAATTCACAGAAATGTTTTAGTTTAATTCACTGTTAATTTCAGACAGAATACACCAAAAGCATTTTTCTTATTTTTTGAAGGCAATTGTTAGGATTTTCTGGAGGGAGGTTAAAATGGCAACTGCCAGCAGATTTTATCCGCTCTAGCTAGTTAGCTAACTATGCTAATGTTAGCCCCCTATAGTTTCAGTTGTATCCCCATGACTTTTTACTGTTCCCACTCAACTTGTTTTTGATATACACTCACTTATGATGTGTAAAAGAGGCCAAATGTTAGCACTTAATGATACATGTAAGACAACATTGAAATAAAGAGAGGTTTTTTTTCTTTCTTAATGTGTTGCAGAGTTTGTTTGTCTCAGTACTTAAAGTGATGACAGTCTAATCCTAACTTTGCTGTTATTTCATTGTAATTTAGCAATGTTAGCTACTTAGACTTACTGTACTTTAACTGAGCAAGCAGACCTTTAATACTTTATATTGATTTTAAAATATGTTTCATTATAAGAAAAGAAAACTTTTGAGGAAGAGGACTCAATTGTATATTTAGCAAAATGGAGTGTCAACTAAAAATCAGGACAGAGTGACCCAAAACTTCGATGTAGTAGAATTCACAGCCATAGCATTCAAGGAGTGGAGAAACACAATAGCTTATACACATGATATATATAGGACATACTGTTATGAGTATTTTTTTTTTCTTATGTAACCTGTAATGCCACAATATAAAGTAAGTTAACACTCCTTTGAGGAGGCAGCAGTGGGTTTTACAGCTGTAGATAGTAAAATTAACTGGCCATGTCAATCTTTGCATATTACATCAGAGTAAATTAACCTGTTGTTTCATGTATTCTATAAATGTTTGCTCATGTGTCACTCCTACTAGAGACCAACGCACATTTGTGTCAACGTGTGGACAAATCCAAAGCTTAGCAAGTCTGATGTAACAAGTTGCAGATCATAAACTAAGACTGAACACTTGCTGTTCTCTGGAGGGGTTTAGTGAAAGGGCAATCGTCAGAGAATTTTGAAACAAATATATTTCTTGCTGATTCCTAAAGATCCAGATGTAGAGTGATAGATGTTTGGACTGCAAACACTAACATGCATGAGGCATGTCGACACACCCATGCTATCAGAAGTCTCAGACGATTGTTCATTGCCAATAAATATCAGTCAGCCCAGAACAAAAGGGATTTGTAGGGAGTAAGTAAGTGCACACAGTCTCACACACGGTCTCACTCACTCACACACACACACATGCACAACACATACACATTTACCGGAAGTGGCTTTGTAAAAGGTTGAGCTGATAAAAGATAAATGAATGTAGTAATGGAGGGAAGGAGAAGGAAGAATAAAAGATTCAGTAGACTGTGAAAAACAGTTGGAAAAAAATGGAAAAAGAGGGAAAGACAGGGACTGAATGAGACAGAGAGACAGATGTGAGGGAACTTGCCCAGAGGAGAGGAGAAAACAGAGGAGAGAGTGATGCAGTCAAGCAGCCGTGGGCGATTTGCGAAAATGCTGGGTGATGGTTTGGGACAATTACATTGCACTGTGTGTGTGTGTGTGTGTGTCTATAAGTGCTCGTGTATGCGTATGTGAGTAGTATCATCCCTTTTGCTTGCGTCATTACCTTAATTCGACTGCAGACGGGAGGCAAGGAAACCCCAGCCCTTTTTTTCCCCTCCCTCTCTTCCTCTCCCTCCTCCTCATTATCTTTCTTTTGTCTCTTTTTTTTTCTCTGCTTGTCTTTCTCTCAGTCTGACTCTCTCACTCTTACACTCACACATTTCACACCTTAATAAATTATTCCTGTAAATAGGTTCAAATAGGTTTTACCCAGAGTGCCTTTTTTCATTTTCTTGTGTCATTCTTCT
>JAPZDY010000004.1:11697416-11717815 GCA_029783645.1 Ctenochaetus hawaiiensis | reverse complement strand
GAAAATCTTCGAAATCATACTTGTTGTTGTAGCTCTGTTTTGGTCTCCACTATCATCTGAGTGAAATAATAGAAACTAAATGCTCTATAAAGTTTATTACCTAGTTGTTGACCTTGTTGCTTGTTTATCGGTGTCGAGCAGTGTGTAATAGGTCAATCATGGGTGTTTTTCTAAAGACAGCTGTGTGCTGTGGCCGGAAGTAAAAAAGAAAAAGAATTCAGTGGTAATGTTGTAAAAGTAAAATCATGCTGATAAATGCAGCTTTAAAGTGCAGCTCTGCTCTAGACCTCTCAACAAAAGTCTGGACACACCTTCTCTATTCTTTGTTATTTTTACTTTCTAGATTATTACTAGAGACATTAAAACTATTATTACACTTATGGATTATTGTAGTAACCTTTTTTTAAAAAAAGCAGCTAACAGGGCAAATTGTGTTTCAAATTTTAGATTCTTTAAAGAAGCTTCTTTTTGCTCAGATGACAGCTTTTGAAGGCTGTCTGCGTTCTCTCAACCAGCTGCATGAAATAGTTGCCAGAGTGCTTTACTAACAATCTTGAAGGAGTTCCCAAACATCCTGAGCACTTATTGGCCGCTCTTCCTTTACTCTGCGCTCCAACTTATCCCAAACCTTCTCAACTGGGTTTATAATGGGTGTCATCTGCTGCAGCACTCCATCACTCTCCTTCTTGGTCTTATAGCCCTTATATAGTTGTATTTGTTCTAGGCCATTGTCCCGTTAAGAATCAAATGATGTTCCCAGCTAGCCAAACCAGATGATAAAGCATGTCACGGCAGCATGCTGTGGTAGTTTAGTCAGTTAAGGGTGCTTTGAATTTTAAATAAATCACCACTAGTGTCACCAGGAAAGAATTCACACATACCACCACACCTCTTCCTGTATGATCCACAGTGGAAACCTCACATGCAGATACTCTCTACCTGTGTCTAGATACATACAGTCTATGGTCCAGTAGAGACTCTGCAGTTGGAACCAAAAGTTTCTAATTTGGATTTATAAGACCAAATATAATTCCTCATTGGTCTAATGTCATCTTTTATGTGTCCCCTCATTTTGTTCGTCAACCTCAGAGGTTGTTTTTGTGCAACAATTTGACCGGTTTGGCCTGACTCACACTGTCTCCTCCCAACAGCTGATGTTCTGAGGTTGGTAACTTTAATGAACTTAGCATCTGCAGCAGATGTAACTCTTGGTCTTCTTCTCCTGGGGCAGTTCTCATCAAAGCCAGTATAATCATAGCATGTGAAGGTTTTTGATGCACCTCCTACACTCAAAATCCTTGACATTTTCTTGATAGACTGACCTTCATGTCATTAGTAATGACACACTGTCACTTCTCTTGACCTTAGTTTTTTTTTTTGCTCTCTTAATTTAAGTCATTTGAGGTCTTAAACTACAATGTAGGAAGTAATCAAAATTAAAGGGATATTTTTAGCTGTCCTGTAGACAATAACAAAGTAAAACAAAGTAGTTCAACAAAGTTGTGCTTCTTAAAGTCTTTAATATTGCTCTTATCCTGTTGTGAGAATATGTTAGATTAGCCTTCTAATTTGGAAGAAAAAAAACCTTATGTAAGACAATATGAAAGAAAGTAAGTGAAAACACATACGTTGAGGGAGTGTGAAAGTGATAGAACAACCGTATGACCTTCTAACATCCTGTTCCTCCTCAACCACAGCAACACATTGCACTTTAAACAAACCAGAGAGGAAACAAACATAACCTTTCTCTGGAAACTGTGTGACGTGACAGTGGCATTTCAGTGCTTATCACGCCGTTTCTGTAGTGTTAATTTGAGTAGTGGTGACCCATTGAAAGTGATATTCAACTATTTGTTGCCCCCTCTGCCTTCAAAATACCCTCCCACTAACTCTCACTTTCAGATTAATATCATGCCTGCAGCCGCAACACATTGCTTCTCTCTTTCAAAATCAGGCAAAGTGAATCTCCAGGGTGACATGTCATAGTGTCCTCAGCATGATTGTTCATCACTTTCTGTGGTTCTGCTAGCACGTAATGGAAAGTGTTGATAAAACCATCTTTTTGAAAAGCTAGTGTACTGGGTTTGTACAAGACTTTCTTTCTTTCTTTCTGACTAATGAGACAGACAGAGAAAGACAGACAGACAGACAGACAGAGAAATAAAAGCTGAGGTTGTGGCAGCCTGTTAAGTTTAGTGCTGCTGGGGTGCTGCCAGGCAAATGAGAGAGCAGCAGATGGCTGGAATGTCAAAAATGCCAAAGATCAGAGGCCGACAGAGACACAATGAGATTAGAAGGGAAACAGAGAGCAACCGCCCAAAACTGAGCTGTAAACATCCTTGCTAGCTTCGAGGTGTGTTTGTTAGAAATAGAGATTTTCAGATATATTTTGCGCAGAGAGGTTTTGATGTCGCTGGCGTGTTTTGATTGTGCCCACATGGTCATTTGGTTGAGGAGTCATAAAACTTTCAGTTGAGATGGTTTTCATTGTAAGTCATAGTTGAGTTTTTTCTCTGGGGGTTTAAACTTAACAGAAAAAAAATTATATTGAAGTTGAAATCAAACAGGGAAAAAACATTGTTAAAAAATGTAAGAAAAAAAAGAACAGAAAGAGATGAGGAACACTGTCTCACTTGATTTAGTGACTAAGTATGATTACATAACAGTTGTTATGACATTATTGATAATTATACATGATTCCCTATGATTATTTATGGTTTCATAACAACCAGCAAATAAAATGTTCATTTTTGCCATGTATTTTGTGTTATGTGTGTTTTTTTTTAAGATTGTGCCTATCTGTATTTGATTGCAAATTTACTGTCAGACAGGATATCAACATTTTAGACCATTACGGGAAAATGTGTTGGTTTTGCACATCAAAGTCTGTTTGAAGGTGTCAGGAAGTACTTCTGTCTATGTGAAAAAAGTAGTATAAAAAGTAAAAAGTGATGACACTTGAGTCAAGGTCAGAGTCTCTCCTTGATGTACCTGGTTGGTCAACAAAATTGTTTTAAGAATACCTGATGATCAAAATTTAAAAAGATATTTTTTCCCCCTACAGACATTAACTTCAAGATTTTAATCCGACAGCAAACGCATAATTTCACCCTCCAAAACAAGAGTCCTGCCCAGCCTGTAAATCCTCTTCAAGTTGGTTTCAGTGACTCACCATAATTACACTCACAGATGCCCAAAAGAATTACAGTAACAAGAGCAGAGTCTGCTTTAAAGAAACAGTAGCAGTTTCTTTAAAGCAGCTTCAAGTTAGTTTATGAAATCATGCAATTCAGTATAGAAATATGTATACATACACATTAACAGTATGTATATTTCAACAGTACATGCAAGTTATATTATCTGATCAAAATGCCAACAAGCAAGCAAGTTTTTCTTAATAAATATGAAAATTATATTCTCCGGGTGAAGCAGTAAGTGCACAGTGACTGGTGAAGAACTCATTTCTGAAGAGCGTGTACACTGTCTACTTACAGTGTCGTGCTTTTTACTTTTACTGTGTTATTGTTTATTGCATTGTTGATTCAAAGGCAGCACCACAGAAAACAATGAAAGATGATGGAGTTTTACATAACACTAGAAAAACCATGTGTGCTTGTAGCAGAGGCTAGAAAACATCTGAAATTCAATGTTGCTTAACTTGTAAAAAGAAAACTTAATATATATTTGAAATTCAGGTGCATATCTGTATATGGGCATACACATGCACTTTGTCAGTATACTTGTGTCTGTGCACACAAATGTGTAGATAGATCCTACATACTTTAGGGATCACACCACTCAGGCATCTTTTTATACCAGAGCTTTTATCTTCACCACCAGCCCACAGGGAAAACTCCATATGGCCAATCATCCCCTAATGGAGAGATGGAGCATTGAAGAGAGTGAAAAAAAAGTAAAAGGAGAGTGTGTCTCTTTATCTAAATAGTTTAATAAATGTGCTAGTACTGTGAGGATTAGTTTCCCTACACAGTAACTCAGTGCTCAGTACATGAATCAATACCACCAGGCTAGGTTCAGTGCCATTTTGAAGTAGCCAAAGCAAAAATTTAAATACACAACGCAGCCATGATGTTTGCCAAACACTGAGATGTGTTTGAGCAGCCATTATGATATTATTTTTAGTTTCATTGGTTTGTCTTAAGGTGTTTTGCTTGTGGTGGCCATAAGTCAATCAGGTAAATGTGAGGTGGCAGCTGTCACATCTCAGAGCTGACGGCAGCCTTTATCTTTGACCCTCGTGGATGTGGATTACACATCCAAATAATCAAAAATGTATTACTATGCCCCACAGTGAATTCAATTGTGAAACAACACGAAAATATTGGGCAAAAAAAAAGGATAGAGAGGATGTAACCACAAAAAACAGAAAATGACAACAGATGGTCTTTATCAAAAGCAGCAGTTTTTTGACCAACACAATTCTGGCACATTAGCAGACAGAACTATCCTCAAAAGAATTGTAGAAAGACTGTTAACACAATCCAACTGTGAAAAGGCATCTGATAAAATGACTGCATGCTGTATTATATAACCACAGTTTAGAGGAAAATTGAGTCAACATGAAGTGGATTCAGGCTAAGATAAGCAGGAGAGCACTGTAGCCTCTCTTATAACTTCCTCTACCAAAAACCTATTGTGACAGTTTCCCAGAAATCTACAAATGTTATCCAATAAAAGGATTTGGCAGCAGTGTATTTAAGCACTAGATTAGAGATGTTGCAACCTTACAATAAGTAAACACAGCTCTTACGTATTTTGACGGAATCCGCTGCTTTTGTGAGACACGAGTTTTATTTTACAATTGAAGCGGAGGGAGACATTACAACATTATATTCTTCTTTATGAATGCGCACAAATAAACAGTTCACTGACACAGATGTACACAGTCTCCATCCTATCACACTGCCGCAGTCATGGGGTAATAGAAAAGAGAGCATGCTGGAGCACGGCCAGCTGAGTGATCAATTGACTGCAGCTCGATTGCAGTGTGTGTGTGTTGCACAGCGAGACAGAGTGTGAGATCAAATGTATGTGTGCAAAGACATTTAATGTGTCAGGGCCTACTTGCACAGAAAAGCAGCCCTATCTTTATTGTGGGACATGTGATAATGAAGGAAGTTTCATTGTTGTGCTGTGTAGAAGAGATAAATCGATTAATGTCACATGTTCAAAAAAGCCAAACATCCAATGACAAGTATGAAGACCAAAGTGAAACTATTTACTATTCAGTGACATTTAATCCTAAAGGGGGAAAAAAATTAGAGAAAAGAGGAATGTAACATCTGTGAAAACAAACAATGGCATTACTGTCTGGCAGAAGACAACTAACAAAAAATGTGGTAAAAACCATAAAGCTGTGAAATTCTCTGAAATTTCCAGACAACACAGCAGTGACTTCCTGTAAGCCCTTTACTGCAGCAGCATCCTGTTGATATAGACTAAACAGAGGCTGATATTGGCTCCTTGTTATGATAACCACTGTATTATCTTAGTGTGTCATTTCATTGTATTATGAGTCTTTTTTTATAACCAGCATAACAAAAAAATTTTAAAAACCAAGCGCAGCGGGCTGATATCTCAGCAGCTAACTAGCTAGCCAACTAATGTTACTAAGTCGATGCTGATTTGTGCACGATAGTCCTGCATTTTGACATATTTCCATACTGCATTTCACCCCATTCATGGCGTACGATGCCCAAATTTTAACCAAGTCCAAGCATTGAGGTTGCTGCACTTGTTACTGCTCCTCTAATATCAGTGCAGACAGGCATTTTAGAGACACAGGCTGCTACAAAGCAAGGCCGGTGGACCGGTAATGAAGCAGTGTTATATTTAATGACTTATTTGATCATTTGATGGTGCTAAACTTAGTCTGTAAAAGAGTCAAGACATCTGCACTTTTCTGTCCTCATCAAATAAAAGGCTAATTTTGTTTCTTTTATTGCCTTGGTAGGTAGACAAAGCAGGAAAAAAACGCATGAAGATGTTTCCTGCCTATTTTCAGTAAAGGGTTCTCTCATTCCATAGGGAAAGTTTTCAACCCCTACCTGTAACCCTGATCACTCTTGAATGAGGGATGGGGGTAAAACGAAGAAAAGCAAATTGTGCCCTGGACTCCAAAAGTATTGTGACAGTATTTGTTAGTGTATATTGTTGAATCCCTTGCCTGCTGTGCAGTTACCAGAATAGAACAATGCTTAATTAAAAGTAGGACATTGACATAAGATGAGAATAGATTAAAAAGCAGAGAGGAAAAGGAAAATTTGACACGTAGAAGTTCACTTTTAAAGGGTCGGAAACAGAGAAAATCACTGATTACATCACCGAATGGCACAGTAAGTCTGCAGATTAATCTGCAGGCACAAATGCATCTGGATTTAGCAAACTGCTAATTTACCATAAATAGAAGCAATGCTGCCATTACTAACATTAAGTACTTTTAATCTTACAATACAAAATCCAATTTGCTATGTAGCAGCAGGTTGACGCTTTGTGTCATATTTGCAAGAACGAGACAGACAGATATTTTAAAAGAGCCAGACAAATGATTCACACAGCATACACCATGTCAGCTGAGGAAGAGTGTGTATGTGTATATGTGTGGGTGTGTGTGTGTCCATGTGTACTCTGAGTCTGCCTCGTCCTGCAGGGCAACCGCCACATAATCTCCAGAGTGGGTGACTGACTGAATGCTGCTATTTTAGCTTTGCACTGTATGCGTCTATGAATCACTCTGCAGGGTCAGGGCAAAGAGAAGGAGAGGGGTTATTACTGTAATGGTACAAAGGAAAAAGTAAATGGGTTCTCCTTTTGCTCTTTTTGAGTCCAAATATGCAAACAGGCAGGTAACTCATGTCACGATGAAAGCACAAGAGGAGACTGTGACATTACTAAAAAGATCTTGTACTGTATGTCCCTTTCCACCTGCTGTATGTTCTGTTTTGATGTTTGATGGATCAAACACTAATCAGTTGTTTTTATATTTCACTGACAATAACTGCATGAGGAAGAAGCTTTATCTGTGTCTGCATGTTCTGTTTTTTATGAGTGAACTGTTGAATATTTATTTCCTGAAAGTGATTAAGCATTAGAGGGAAACAGTGTATGTAGGCCAGTTGCACCAGCAACATTTATTAGACTCTCATTAAAACAGATGAGGAGAAAAGGCAGGAAACATAATGGGATAGTAACTGGTGATGTGATGAATGTTTCACTGATGTATGTTTCAGTGTTGGTTGTTTCCAATCAGGCTTATCACTAACATCTTACAGTAGATGGTCACAGCTAGTCACGGCTGTCACTGTTTGGCCCTTTCAGGTTCTGGACCACTGGAGCGAATAAAACATGTTTTTGGTACAAGATCTGCAGAGGAGAAGAGAATGTAAACCAGCCAAAGAGTGTCAGGTTTGGTAACAGAAATGCACTGTATTGTCCTGGAATCAGACCACCTCACTGTTACTTCACTGTTCTCTATTGGAAAGCTAATAAAAACAGTTCAATAGAGGAAGGGGTGAGACAGAGGAGATAGATGGATGGAGGAGATGGATGGCGAGGGTCAAGCAGCACAGCTGCACTCACAAAAGACACTCAGACAGACGGGGAAATTACTTGCTCAAAGCTTCTCCCTGGTGCATCAAAACAGCATGTTATTCCAAAGACAATTGTTAACATCTACATTTAAATGACGAGCAGAAAAAAATTAGCCTGAAGCAGCTCCTTTGAAAATAAATCAAACACAAAGTAGGCTGCATGTTATGTTAGTTGCTTCTGTGTCTTCCTGCTGTGCAGCACAGCCTGGGATTTACATCAGAGTCCATAATAACCACTATAAAGCCACGGCTGGAATACAAAACAAAACACAGCTCAGACTTAAATGAAGGCTCCCATTAGTTATCATCAACTTGGTACTTAGAGGAGAACACCAGCTTGACCTAAATTTTCAAAGATGACACAGTGGATATAAAATGATTCTTAATGTGGTTGGTGTTCATAAACAAGGAAAGACTCTATTACTAATTACACAAATGATTCTGAGTCTCTTTTAAAGACCATGGTAAAGGTTTTCTTTATGACTCTTTGATTCATACCACTTTCACCACAGATTATGGATCCACTGCAGCAGCTGTGTGTGTAAAAGATTACACATTGAATTACAGTCAGAGAACAAGAAAGTGCCTTACTGTCAGAGATCTTGCTGTGTATTTAGATTACATCTCACAGACACAGAAAATGTTGTCATGAGCCTGAACCAGAACTAACATAACACATTTTGGATGCTGTTGTGGAGTCTCTTTGTATGACAATATCCCCTCTTTGCAAAAACTGCTTTCGAATCCAAATGTGGCACATCAGCATTCATGTTACAAGAATGTTTTGACTCCACTTGTGAAAAAAGACATTAAGGTCAATTATATTAAGTGTTTGTTTCCCCTGTGACACATTCCTTTGTTGGTGATTTGCTGACATCTACTGGACAAAATTAAAATGCTACAAGTAAAATGAGTAGAGTTGCAAAAGCTTATTTACTTAAATACATTCTTAATCTCACTTGCATTCATTTAAAAAATTTAAAATTGAAAACACTTTTTCTTATGAGAAATGTATATAATAAGAGAAATCTCATTTTGTATTTCTAATGTAAGAGACTGAACAAAATTATATATAGACAATAAAAAATCACCCCTTGTGTGTGTTTTTGAATTTTTTTTTTCTTTTACCATACTGATGTTTGCTTAGAGTTTATCAAAATGTAGTTCAAAGTCTCATAAAGATAAAGGGTAAATGAGGTTTTATGAGGTCACATTTAAGTGAATAATCTCTGGTTTAGTTAACCATTCTTTCAGTAACAGATTGGTCTAAAACAGTAACCATGGTATTAATGTTTATCTATTACATTCATGTACTGTTAGTGTAGAAATGAGAAGTATCTTCTGTATCGCTAACCATTTCCCGTTACGTTGGGTGTTTGATGATTTAACATGGGTAGTGTGCCACATGATGGTGAAACCTGACAAGCCTCCCACAGATGAGTTCATAAAAGGAAGTGACAGCTCAGCAGGTTTACGACAAGTGTCTATTTACATTATGCAAAGTTTGATGAAGTGGCACAGTTATACTGACAAACCAACCCTCTGGCAACAGGATGCAAAATGAGTCACAGAGATCATTTATGTGATGAATGGGGTTACTGAAGGTGATCCAGCCTTTAATGTCTATGACCTTCTGCCAGCCTGAGGATTTCATGCTTGAATCATCTCACTTTTTTGTTGATTCAGTTTTAACTGTAATAATTTATTTTTGTTTTATCTTATTTTCTATTGTATTACTAGCTCAGACATTTTGGATTACATATTGATTTTGTATTAATCTTTTACTGTAGTTTTTGTAATTTACAGTTTTATTTAAGAAAAATACTGATTAAATTCAGTCAAGGACAAGTATTCATGTAAAAGCCAGATATTACTGTTGTAGTGGGTTGAGGATAAGGTTATTTATTTGACAATTTGAACTGTAGGTATGATAATTTGTATTATGGGTTAACCTGTTGATTATTTCTCCATTAATTGATTGTTTTTTTTTAACCAATTGATTGATTGTTTTGTTAAAGAAATTCTGTCATAAGTTCTCATTTCCCAGTGTGACACCTTGTAAATTATTGTTTTATCCAATCAATAGTCAAAAACTATAAATTTGTACATAAGTTATATTCCACAACAACTAGCAGCTCATGTTTTACTCTTCCTGTTTCACCGTGGAGCCCCATGTGGTGGTGAGAGGAAGTAATGATAGCTAAACATAGATTTGAGTGTGACACACGAGGATTTCCCTGACAGCAAGGAAACTCCATGCAGGTCATCTGATGTGTGTTGTCACAACAAAGATGTAAACTTCATGGTGCCATGCTCAGAAGTCACATCAGGAGGTTTATCATTTTTAAAAATGTTTTTAAAAATGAAGCGTCATTACTGAGGCACCTTAATCTTATTTTAAAACTGAAACGCATTGGAAATAAACCACAGCAGAAGTTTTCTTTATGAAGAACAACGCCATCAGAAATCATTACTTTAGCCAAGATTATAAAGCTGCTGTTTGGCGCCCCCCAGTGATAGTTAGAAGATAAGGCACCACACACTGCAATGCACCCTGTTTTAAGTTCAAACCGAAAAACACTGAGAATGAATGAGGTAAATAAAACCTGTAGACTGCACCTTTTTAATGGCTCATTTGTAGCATGAGGGAATAATTAAAGGTAACTGGCATGAACACAGAATTGAACTCAGAGTGTTGAAATATTCTCTGAACAAGTTTTAATGTTTTGTATGTAAACGTATATTTTTGTGATGTAAATGTAACCTGATGTGTAGGGCTTTGCACTGCTTTGTTAAGGGAGACATCTGTAATTGCTTTTACAGCTGAACAAATAATTTTCTGCCCCCTGATGGAAAAAATGCATATAATTTGTTCTATATTAAATGCAAACTTGTCATGTTAGGCAAAATAGTTACAGCTATTACAGTGAGTTGCATACAGGAAGATAAATGACAAATATCAAGGGGAGGGATGCAAAAGAAAGAATAAGTAAATGGAAAAACTTCAGTCAAAGCTTCATGTAGTTTCAGTCTCAGAGAAATGTTCCAAATAATAAAAAATAATAGATAAATATAAAACTAGCAGGTATTAATATTGACATGAAAATCAGGTCATATTCAATATTTTCACTACATTAGATAAAAAATGTATTATGCTTAAGTTACCCTCAGTCTTTCAAGCAGTAACTTTAGTTTGAATTATTCCATTTTGAGTCATGGGCCAGGGAATTTAAACCTTGAGATATCAATCTATTAGATCTCCTCTGTATATTCAGAAGCAACCTATTCCAGTGAATAAGGGTGCAAAGCAGGCATCACCCTGGAAATGACACTGATTTATCGCCTTAGAGCTCGATGTGCACATACTCTACCGTTTGCCCACACACCTACGCACCCACATGCACACACAGGCCAATACAACAGCCGTTAGGGTCTTTTGCAGCTGAATGGCGAGTCCTTTACAGAAGGTAAGTGCTTTACATGCTGCCTCAAAAAGTTTTGTGCCTCCAACAAAAAAGTTTGTATGGTCTTTTCAAACAAGAGCTCCCACACATGCATGCACAAACTCACACAACTTCATAAGCAGACTCACACATGTACAGACACACACACACCTCCCTCACCTCCCACCTCCTGGCTTCTCTCCTTAGAGGGGCAATAAATACTTTGTAGCTGTGCCAACAGACAGCCTCTCTTTAACAGAGTCAGCCCTGAAAAGAAACCAAAGAACAATGACTTCAAGAAAACATCAGACTAAGTAGTCATGTAAAAATCTTCCCTTAAACACAATCTAGATATTTTTATTTAGAGAGCTGAAGATGGACGTAGATGTTAGCCTTGAACGCTTAATATCAATGAGACAAGAAGTGAAAAAGAACTGTTAGATATTTAAAAATGTAGTTTTTAAGTTAAAGTAACATTTCAAATCCAAACAGTTGCTCAAAACTATGTAGAATTTCCACTTTAGCTTAGCAGTGGCCTCATACTGTGAATATTTACCTTCAGCAGGGGCGTCAGGTGGACTAATTCAAGTTGTGGCCATGAACAAAATAATTTCAGCTAATTTTCAGCTTTGTGAAGAAAATTGAATCTTTCAATGTGAAATGTGTGCTTTTGTTAATATAGACTCTTGGAAACACAGTTGTAGTAACTTGAGGAAATGATAAAAGGTGTTCTTTTTACTGCTCATCTTATTTGTCTTTAAACGTTACAGTCCAGATACAGACACATACACACATACACAAGACACACACACACACACAAACACACAAAGAGGGAAGTGAACGCTTGCTGAAAGCTAAATTGAAACATCTTGCAGTCATGATGCCATGACTCGCCATTGTCTCCAGGCCCAAAGAGTTGTAGCAGGAGAATGGGAGAAGCGAGAGGAGATGAAGGAACAAGAGGAGAAAGGAGGACCTTGCCACCCATTGGCAGGAGAAAGCGAGAGGAGACTGATATTAGGCGGTCTGTTTTGAAAACTAGTAGACACCCTTTTGTATACACACACACACACACACTCTCTCTCTCTTTCTCTCTCTGTCCTATTCTCTCTTGCTCACTCACCCTCCTTCCACCCCCAGCCTCTCTCTCTCTCTCTCTCTCTCTCTCTCTCTCTCTCTCTCTCTCTCTCTCTTAGCCTCTCTCCCTCCTTCCTCCTGCATCCCCCCTCCCTGGGAAAACAGGGACAACAAATTAGCCTTCTTTTCTCGGCAAGGCCTGGGGAGGAGGACACTTGGACAGCCCTCAGAGTGTCCGCCTGGAGTTCCCATGGACCCCTCTTGCCCCTTCCCCTTTCAGCCGGCGAGGAAGCAGTCATTGTGCCAGCACCTGTCTCTGAGGAAATTGGTAAAAGTGATGGCTTTGTTAGCTGTCTCCATGACAACCAAGAGAAAAAGAGCGGGGCCAGCTAGCAGGGATTGGGGTAGAGGAGAAAGAGTTGGAGAAGGAGGGGGGTAGGAGGGAGTTAAGGGGTTTGACAATGAAGTAGCAGTTGCATCGCTTTGGCTTTGCCAGGGATCTACATTAGGATGCTGTGACTTGCTGGGTGTGTGTGTGTGTGTGTGTTGGAGGAAGGAGGGCATTGTATGTGTATGTATAAATGCAGAACTTGTAAGTAGCAACCAGTGTAGGAATGCTTATCGACAGTCTCTCTCTTTCTCCCTCTCCCTCATCCCTGTGGGTGACGCTGTGACATCCACCAGTGAAGCAAGGCGGGAGCGTGAATGGGTTGAAAGCAACAAGGTCAGTCACATCATGTCCACAGAATATCCCCCTCGGAGAGGACAGCGCACACTTTTAATAATTAGTTTCTTCGCTGTGGCCCAGCTCAGACACACATGCCAGGATTAAATGGGACATACAGAGGGATTTTGTAAATTTTAAGTTTGAGTGACATTTTTGCACAGTTGAATTTTTGTAAAATAAAATGATGTCCATGAGGGATAGAACAACAACAAGGACAACGGAAAGATTTTTTTGTTTTATGTTTTCATAATAATAATAAAAAACTGTTTCAGTGATTTTTTTTTAATGCTCTTATGAAGGGGCATTATAGTTTCAGCTTAGAAAAATTAATGACTAACTCTCCAAAACACCTTTTAAACATTGAAAACATTAAGAATATAATGCACTTTAATGCTTTCAAGATGGCTGAAATTCCTTGCCAGGAAGCTTTTGATATAAAGGGACAGGGTGAAAACACAAACATAGTCAATCTCACCTTGTGTGCATCAAAAATAGAGAGCAGGTTTTATTCACGCAACACCTAGATTAATTGCAGTACTTACTTTTAGCCAGCAGATGGTGCTCATTCACTGGTTCTTACAGAAGCAAATTTGTCTCAGAGGCCAACAGCAGAGTTTATGTTGACTTTTTAACAGCATCACCAGTGCAATTACCTATTATTTATTTCAGCCAATGTTCCATGAAACGTTTATGTCAAACATTTACATGATTAAATGACTCCTGAAAAATTGATGGTGGAATGAGAGAGGAACCAAGATCAGCTCTCTGTCAATTAAAATTCAATGCAGATAAAATGCAAAAAAGGAAACATTTTAATTAGTAAATAATATGCAAATATGTATATGAAATTGTGTACTTTTAGTATATGTTCTAATTAGATTTATAAAAGACTGCTGAAACCATCTGAGCATAAGCATGTAACACAACAATCTTTTATTTTCTAAAATTCCTGGCGTGGCCATGAAAGTGAAGAATTTCTTTTAATCCTTTCATTTCATTTCAGTTTTTAGACTAGACCACATAGAAGGTTTTTGGGTCCGCGAGTGTCTGTGTGTGAGAAACTGGCCACATTTGACTGTATGATTGATGACACCTCCTCTACTCAAAAAGGCTACAGATCGAGATGAGAAGAGAAACAACTATATTAGCGGTTAAGGCCAGGAAACTGCTGTCACTCACATGACCACAATAGCGATTTCGAATCCCCCACATGAATGAAGGTCTGAGGCTCCTCAAAAAGTGTCTCATATAGGCTAATAGCCGATGGAAGGAGTCATATTTTAGCTCCCTGTGTGTCGCCTGTGATGTTGGGTAGAGGAGAAGAATAAGGAAGAGTGAACTTTTCTTTTGATCATGGGATGAAATTCAGTTTTGTGGCCATAAATGACAGAACCCATGGTGCTTTTGTCTCCCTGAACATATGGGCTTTTTATTCTAATATGGTGTAAAGGACATGCATGACCTCTACTTAACCAGTATGAGAGCTGTAATTATATCTTAAACTTGTCTGCTTTCATATGAAGTATGTATGTATTATGTTTTACTCTTACACATCGGTCAGAATATTTCTCAAGAGGTCTGTTTATCATTTTGTCTTTTGTGCAATCAGATTTTTAAAACCCACAAAAACTTTTATCCACTGCTTCAACACCACAAATCTGAAGGCGACATAATACTTTGATTTTTAGTACATTTTGTTACATTATGTCCCTCCCATCTTTCCCATCATTTTTCATTTAAAATAACTCACTGTGTTGGAAACTTCATCTCAATATAGCAACTTTACTGACACAACATTATAATCATATACAGCTATAGCCAAACCTAAAACTAGACTTCCCTTCTTAAATTTAATATATTTAAAAACATTTATTTTAAAACAGGATGTCATTGTCTAAACCGATAATTCCAAACATGGGGTCACCAAAGATTTAAGACAAAAAAAAGAGATAATCTTCTACACAAAACCATTTTAAAATGTTGTGTATTTTCTTGTCAAGTAAATATATCAGCCTGGATTCCATTCCACTGATGTATGTTGTGTATTTCATTTTGTCGTCTGCGGCTAACTCCTGGGGTTACACCAGTCAGAGACTGAGGGAGGAATGAATGAATAAATTCCATTAGCCCGTGCATACATTACGACACCTTTACATTACTACTAACTTTTGTTTCCATTATTTTAATTGAAAAAAATCTCAGGGCAGAAATTACAATCAATAACAATTAACACGATGTTAATATGGGTTAAGAAACTTCAATGTAATCTCACCTGTGTCAGTGCTAGATGTTCATAGCCACTGCTCTAACTGACATGGTAGAAAGAGCAACATAAACCAGAGAGGGATGGATGGAGGACGGGGTAAAGTGGTGGGTAACACACAGAACTGTTGCCCTGGAGAAGAGATACCAGACGTAAAAGCAAAGAGGTAAAAACAAACAATCTTTCACTAAAACCTAATTAAGTATCCTGGTAAATAACCTAACCAAACTGAGACCATTTTACAATGTCAATCAAGTGTTAGCCATCTTGTGTAGCTGTATGGGGAAAAATGGCGTTGATACTTGACAATCTGGTTTGACAGTGTGCTGGATACATCAACCTAACATCAGCTCTGTAAATCCTTATGTTATAAAAAAATCAAGAAAGAAAAGTCCTTTCTTAGAATCACTGTTTGGGCTATACGATATGCGTAAAATATTAAAAAAAAGTCACTCCTGCTGCTGTGCATCACTGCAACATGTCAACTTCAACTGCATCAAGAGAGGAACAAGTTTTCCCACTTTCTTAGTTAGCATAGTCTTAAAAACAATAAATGTTAGTAATTTATCACTGCAACATCATACTCATACCTCATCCATATCACTTTACTGAGTGCAGTGTGTCTTATAATGAAACAGCCTCAGCATCTTGCCTTTTCCAGGGTGGAAAATAAAATTTGATGAGCAGCGTTGAAAACGATTGGCTGTGTGCACTACTACTACTCAAGCCCTACACTCTGCATGTGTGTTATTCCAAACAGCATCTGTGAATATTGCCATGTGGGAACAAAATGAATGCAGTGGGTTTACGAACGCCTCTAAAAGTGTCTTCACTGCTGCCCAGGGGCTCTGATTTATCCTCTCTCGGACGTGAGGCTGCACTACCTACGCTGAAACAGAATACCCTCAACATCTGGAACAGACGCATATGTCCGTGTGTGTTTGTGTGTGTGTGAAAGCATATGAGCCCATCTTCTTTTTGATACAGAAACCCTTGAAATGATATTCAGCCTCCCTTCACAATTTGACAATATATTTCACAAGAAACAAGAAGAAATTTAGATGTTGTTCTTTCCTCCCTCGGTGTCTCATCCTCCTTAGAGCACACATTCACAAATATTGCTGTTTGTCTGTCTGCGTTTGATATGACTTTGGGCTGATAGACCTTCTGTGCCTCTACCCTTTAGCCCACACAAACTGTAAATCACCTCAATCAAACTTTTCTTTGACTTATTTCTTTACAAGGGTGCTTTTAATTCCAAAGTGAGTGTAGTTGATTTGATGTGACTGATAGTATAACTACCTGCATGTGGCATGCTCTCCAGTCTCTTTCCTTGCGTATGAGAATTTACACTTTTATTTTTTACACACATTACATTACACACATTTTTAGACACATTATTTTTCTTTGCACTGACTGATATACAAATAGACGCAGTTTATTATGTTAGCCTGCTAACATTTGCTAATAAGCACTAAATAAAAGGTAAAGCCTAAGCTGCAACTTCCACGGCCCAAAGTCATGGTAACAATACTGATCCTCCCAAGTTCCATCCTCTTTTCAAAATATGGACACTTCCGGCTTCAAATGACCAAAATGGGGATGAAATGCCAAACTAAAGGATCAAATCGGTAGTCCACTTATCAGTGGGTGATGTCACACTGGCCACTATATAATTTACTGTCCATGACACAGCTGGAGATGACCTACTACCAAAGGAGAATTTATGAAGGTTCATCTTCTAGAGACCATGAATGTCTGTAAAAAATTTGATGGCAAGCCTCCCTCCAACTGAGATACTTCAGCCTGAACCAAATCAGTGGACCATTAAAGCAGGAGAGCCACGCAGTTAGTGTGATCTTGAAACAGAGAGGATTTAGAAACACATCATTTAGCCACAAACAACTATGAGGTGAAAGAGCGAACACCTATGATTGCAGCTCTCCTTTGGCTTTGAGAGTGAACAATGCTGAAAAAAAGAGCCAAAGTATTTGTATGTTGGCCAAAGTAAATCAAGTTTAAATACAAATAAAATTTAATTCATCACATAAAACAGACCCTGGGTCAGAATTTCACTTTATTCAAGCAGCTAAGCAAAAGTTCATGCAACCATAGTGCTATCATTTGCATCATTGTGTCCTTGCATGGTAGTTGTACTTGTGGTCATGTGTGATCGTGTCATAATGTATGCATGTGTGTGTTTGTGTTTGTGCGTGTTGTGATATTTACTTGTATAATGGTCTCTAAATGCAAACAACTGTTTCCATGTATTTTATAGTGCCTGGCATTAAAATCCTTTGGGGAATAACAGAGATTTGTAAAATGCTGGGAAGGCATGCTGTGCTATTTGTTAGTGAATGGCTTTACAGTTACTGGAGCTGGGTTATTATTGTTTTACAACGCAAGTCTATTTTATATGCAAATAAAAACATGACCAGTGTCTTATTATTAGGAGTTAATCCTGATGAAGAGGTTTTTAGCGTATTTATTTCTTCATTTTATTTCAGGGAGGGCGTGCATCATCACGGATGAGCCTGTGGCTAGTCCATTATCAGAGCTGACATATACAATCAGGCAAATATATTCACACCTACAGCCTGTTGAGTCACTAGTATACCTCATCTTTAGACCAAGGTACAGAAAATAGAAGCTATACTACATTATACATGGACAATACAGCACATTTACAGCCCCACCTAGCCTGTCATAAACTTCCTGCACACTACGTCAGCCATCTCATTCTGTTTGCTGGAGTGTCATTCATTATAAGGCCACAGTTTATCCTGACAGCAAGTCATCAATCACAGCAGACACTGCTTCAAAATGTCCTTGCCAGTAATTAATGCATTTTCTCTGGGAACCATTATTCTAGTGACTTAAGTGAGGCATTGAGAGCAGGGCAATGTTGTAGCTAGCCATTGTAACCTTTTCTTGTATTTTGTTGGCATGAAAAAAGTGTATTTGATCTAATAGGCTAGTTGTCAGATGTCAGAACTGTTTACTATTTCATCAACATGCAGGTTCTTTACAAATTGAGCTAACTCATGGACTCATTCTCTCTACATTTTTCACATTTTTTGGGACTCATTTGTTACCTTCTGTTTATTCAGTTTTGTCATGTTTAACGAACTGAGGCAAAAGTTTTTCTCATCTGATAGGTCAACGATCAATAGTTTGTAATAAGTTCGTCTAGTCTTTCAGTGCAAATTAACAGGGATAACTGGGAGCTGTCAAAAATGACCGGCTCATCTGGTATTTCAGCTATGCTTTGCAATGTATGTCTGGAGGAATTTGTAAGAAATATGCTTAAACCATATTGTAGTTTATCTTTAAAAATTCACTGTGGGCCACTTAAAAAAATGGGCAGCAGGCCACAGTTGGCCTGAGGAGGAGCTTTTAAACACCTCTACTTTAGACTGTAGTAGAATATAGAGAGCTTAGAGGAAACACACAGGGACAGAGGAATAAACAAATGCCTTCAGAGGACCAGAAAACCTGAAATGCTCATTACTGGTGTTAGATAATGTATCTTGTGACACTTTAAGATATTCAGCTGTGAACAGACACTTTTAAAGAAGCCTTTATTTGCTGTGGAAGAAATTTGGCAAATTTAAAGGCTGTTTAACACTAAGTCGACCCGAAACTGAGTTTTTTTTTTGTCAACTTTTAAAGGTTTTAATTGAACTGTTAAGCTCTAATCTCTCTACCTCCATTATTTCCAAATAAGTGTTACTGCAAAATCAACCCTGGCAACTGGCTGCACAGCACATAATCAACAGTGCATGTGTGTGTGCATCCACTGCTGGCTTCACTAAGGTCTTTGGCATTTCTGCAGCTGTATTTTTTAATCTTGGCAAATCTTGACCAAAGTTTTGTGATAAAGCTTAATTTAATAAAATCACATGACATTTGTACTCTTATTTCACAAGAGTGTGGACATGAGGGGTGTTTTTAATGATCCATCTGTCACAGACCTTTGATTGCATCCTTTTCAAATTTGACATGTCATTTTGATCACTGATATTAAAAGATATCTCAATACAGCAGCGGTAGGCCAACCAATTTGAGAACATTCAACAATTTATTACAGTAAAAAATTATTATATAATGTCCTTGTCTTTGACCTACAGCATTACCTGTACATTTGTCTCTCCATTGACTACTTTGTCATAGTTCCCAAACAGTTTGGACCAAATAAAGAAGTATTTCTTTCTAAATGCTCTATTTCTTTCTGCTTCAATAAAACACAAACATTCCAGAAGAAACAATGGCTGTTTCTCAGTTTGCCGTTACCTCGGTTCATCTCTATCGCTTTCACTCACACACAGACATCCCTGACATTCACACACACCAGCAGACAAACACCTTAACCTCAAACCTCGTGCTAGGTGCAGACAGGACCACACATACTGTCTCACACACAAAATGTTTGGAATGCTATAAACATTTATTTCGGTTCAAAAGAAGTTTTTTGTGTGTGCATGTGCATGCAAGCATGTGTGTCTGTGTGTGCATGCACTTTATTTTTGCTGAAAGAGAAGGAAAGTTTAACTACACATGCAGGCCACCAGATAGAAAGAGATCAAACACGACTAAATATTTTGGGTGTTTTGTCCATAAAACTGGACAGGTTTATATATAAAAGAGCTAAACCCTTCGCTGAGTCATTGCTTACCCATGAAACATTTCTAAAGGAGAAAGACGTGATTTATCAAAGCATCCTAAATTTGTGCATTTAGTCCGTTTAGACACTTTGGAAGTTTAATATTATGGAAGAGAAGGTAGCCTGGATGGCTTTTCTCTCATCATTTCTAAATATGTTCAGATGCAAATCCTAACAGCCCTTTATTTGTTGCATTTTTAAATTGTTACATATGATGGCGATGCCCTAATTCAATCCCCAAATTTGTTATCTTTTTGCACAAAAAGTCTTACCTATCCATGTAATAATAATTGTTTTTTGCTGATATTTTTATCTAAGCTAATAAAACTAACCCTTCCTTTGTATAGCAACACTTCTTTGAATAAATCCATTGAGCGAAAGGTTTCATTTAAATTGAAGAACACACTGTGTCACATCTGTTTGTGAACAACTATAGAAAAACTGGCTTGACAATATGCCGACAGGTGGAAGGTCATTTAAACTCATTTTCCTTTTTAATTTCAGGGTCTTTTTCAATAATCATCAATTAGAAAAAAAGGGGATATCTGTTTTTTGCAAATGAAGGCTTTGCTACTGTATCTATAGATATTTACAAAGACTGTTTGTGTGTGTGTGT
>JAPZDY010000004.1:11663339-11692674 GCA_029783645.1 Ctenochaetus hawaiiensis | reverse complement strand
TTCAGTTTAATTCTATCTATCTATCTATCTATCTATCTATCTGTCTGTCTGTCTGTCTTTCTGTCTGTCTGTCTATCTGTCTGTCTGTCTATCTATCTGTCTGTCTATCTGTCTATCTATCTGTCCGTCCGTCCGTCTATCTGTCTGTCTATCTATCTGTCTGTCTATCTATCTGTCTGTCTGCCTGTCTATCTATCTGTCTGTCTGTCTATCTGTCTGTCTGTCTGTCTATCTATCTGTCTGTCTATCTGTCTATCTGTCTGTCTGTCTGTCTGTCCGTCCGTCCGTCTATGCTGTAGTTTTAGATATATCTTCACTTCTAAGCATTGACTGTATAAAATACACTAGGAACCATTGTGAGGAGGAAGTAGTTTCCCACACGGACGTATTTCACCAAAGGCACACAGGTGTCATCATTCGATGCTAGCTGTTAGCTTCTTTAACGTAAACTCTGTGTAAGAATTAAACGAATAATTAAACTTCTGTCGCTGCCGCTTGACAGAGAGGGTGTTTGATTTTCAGAGGACGTGTCCTGCTGTTTGTGAGCTGTCGTTAAAACCGCGGCATCGTTTCGGGTCTCTGATAATCGGTCACCGAGTGCTAACAACAGTGACAGCAGCAACCAACTTGCATGCTTCTGCCGCTGCTGTCATTTGAAGTGGCAGCGGATCAACAGGATCACTGACAGGTATATTTAGACTAAATTTTAATCGTTTGAGAGAAATGGCATGATATTTTATCCGCATATTGATGCCATGTTGCGGATTGATTTGAATGTGTAAATTAACCATATGCCAGTGCGCTGCTAACGTTACTTGTATCAGATAAATGGTTGTACTGTATGAATGAGCCGTTTGATTATGACATAACATAGACAAAACAAGTGATAATATTGTGTTTTTTGTGTCTTCATGCAAAAATGATCATGTTTACGTAATTTGTAAATCCATGTGGCTCACCTGTTCAGTGCAGTTCAGACAGTACATCAGACACGCAAGTGTCATAACCAAATGCTGCGTTTAATACCGGCACATTTGCTTGTTGCCCAGAGTACACACACAGGTATGTAGAATGGATGAACACGTTATAATACAGCCTGCGACTTAAATTATGATTCGTTTGTATGATTTATAAACCTGTAAGAAAAACATTTACCGACAGGTACGTTATTGTAGTTACAGTTGAAACAAACAATGTTATGGGGAACAGGAAATATCAATAAGGAGGAAAGTTGGAGGGTTGGATCAAGTTTTAATTCCAGTACTTTTAGACTTCCAGACTATTTATAGATCATAGTGCTTGGAAACAAAACTGAAGTGAGCAAAGCATGAAATAGCAGGAGAGTACTTTTTATTGCAACAAGCATATGTTGCTCTTATTGCACAACCGAATAGTACAAAGATGAGAGCAGTCAATATTTTAACTCATTCCTGCCATACACTGTTTTAGTAGCATGCACTAACAATAAAATATATAACATCATAATTACTTGATTTGGATTTTAATATCAATATCAACTAGGGGAATAAAATGCACATTTGCTTTGACTTCTTCGGTGTAGAGTAGTCATGGAGTAACTAAGTTCAGTACTGACTAGAGTATCCAGTGTCTGCCTTTGGTGAGATATTTAACATCAGAGCTGCCTCATCCAAAATCTCTAAGCTCATAATGGCATTAAAAACCTCAAGAGCATCAACTTAACATAAATGTACACACAAATTCACAAACTACATAAAAATCTTGCAGCCTTTTGCCACTAAACGAATGGCAACTTTCCACAAACATGCATTGTTATGTCTGTGCTTAATCCAATTGATGTGAGTTGTAAAGAGTTTTCATTGTATGTGAGATTTTAATCCGTCTGTTTCTCTCTTTTAGGCCTTCCCAGCAGACATCATGGAGCTCCAGGCGGTGTTGATGGCGGCTGGTGGGGGTTCCCGTATGACTGATCTAACATACAACACCCCTAAAGCAATGCTGCCTGTTGGCAACAGGCCCCTCATGTGGTACCCACTGAACCTGCTGGAGAGGGTGGGCTTTGAAGGTGAGAGCTCATATTTTTCATGTATGTACTCCTACTATGATAACAACTGCATCTAGCACAGTGAATCTGCCTCAGTTACTGCTACCACTACTACTGGATATTTAGAGAATTGCTATTCATGTGTTCAACATTTGTATGAAAGGCATCTTCATTAAAAACTATGCTGTGCTATTTGGTTTTCTCATCAGAACCTTAAAGGCGGGCACAGACTGTGTTGAATTGACTTCTCACTCTCCTTTTAGTTTCACTGAGCCTATTTAGTGACCTGTTCATGTTTAACTTGTTTAGAGGTCTAATAAGCCAGAGAAATGAGAAAAAATGTTTGTGTGGGTCTTTAAATAACTTAAGGTGAAAAATGAAGGTCTTTCTCTCTCAGTCGTCTTGTTGATAATCATCATTATGGTATGTGTGATTTGTGGTATGTGTGGGGTACATGTGTGATTTTTATTATCCTACACGTGATTAACAAGATGAAAAATAGCTGAAAGATTGATTTTAGAAGTTCAGTGTTCTGTTAGCCAAGTCTGATTCTGGGACGTTTCCCCATCAGAGCTTCACTTCAATTGGATCTGATGACGCACGTAAGCCGTTAGCTTTCTATTCACACTGTATGTCAGTGGCAGGGATGGAAAGTGTTACAGGAGTGCACTGGCATTCTTGGTTGGTTTTCACATAAAATGTAAAGAAGCAAAAATACAGCCAGGACTCCTGGTTTATGTTTATGTGGCCAAAAAGCTGAAAGGCTAAAACAAAAAGTATGAGAACTCCATTTTAAGATCACTTTAAAAAGTGGACCTTTAGGACTTAAAGTTAAAATTAAAGTTCCCTCCTCTTCAAACTTGATAATACTCTTTTTCATTTTAAACATAAGTACATAAAAGTCAAATTACTTACTTAAAATCCCAACTTAAGATACTCAAAGACAACCAGATTTTGCAGCATTTCATCTCTCTCCAGTGATGTAGCAAGGATAGAATGACAGAGAGGATTGTGCAAATTACAGTGTTTTGACTGGTTTAACACCACACAAGAAATATATATATCAACTGTGATTGGAGAACAAAAAAATGCATTTGACATTTATTGTTGCTAGTTAGGTCAAGAACCGAGAAACTATAAACTGCGGTTCTACACACAATAACTAGTCAATTGTAATGGATACCTTTCAGAATTTAATGTTGGTGGTTGGTGATGTTTCCTTCACTCGCTTAGGCAGGCGAACACAAGCATGTTATAATTAAAGAGAGACTTCAGAATTGTGTCTGTAATTGATATATTTGAGATTAGGTAAAAGTGTGTGGGCTAAATCATGCTGAAATAAAAAATTAAGTTAAATACAGTTAAAATGCCACCATTTATAAATGTAGTACACATTCTTTGGAACTTTTACACATAAGTAACAAGACCAAATAAACCAGGTGTAATTCTTTTTTCCATTCATGGTCAGTGACAATTGCAGTGTTTGGTTCCTACAACTAAACACTGAGTTTACAACTGTGCTGTCTCGATTTCTAGACGTACTTTCACCAGCTTGTCATCACATCAGCAGCCATTGTCAGGTGTGCATTTCCTGTCTAGATTTATGGCCCAGATTTCTGCCTCTTGTGCCGCAGCCTGCAGTAGGGCCAGAAACTCTGGGCTTATAAAGGGATATCTTGCAGTATGCTTTTCTTGCCAGTAAACAGGGCTGTTTGTTATAAAAGCCCGTTGGTCCTCACTAGCCTAAATAAAACTAGCTTTCTATACATAATCATCCTGTGTGGCCAGCAGTTAACTGTGTGCAGCCAGCTAGCCAAAGCCCTGCAATTTGGTTTTACTAGGCTGACACAGCTAGAGTGAACAAATGCCCGGTATAGAACGTTTTATGCAGACAAGGCTAGTTAAAGCAGACGGACTCCGCAACATTCTGGATTCATAAAGTGGTCTGGTAGTGTTATTGCCGTCTCTATAGAAAGCAGAGCAGTGGTCTTAGACCGACTTAAGATTTAGTATGTGTCACAGTCAAATATATTGTTCTTTATGGAAAAATTTCATCAACTCTGTGTGAGCATGACTACAAATTTAGTTTTACCTAATATGTCCTTTCTAATTTAAGAAAGGATTCGATGGAAAGTTTACATTTATTTTTTCTGTAAAAACTTAGTTCTGGAAAACTGTTTGAAAAGTGCCATAACTATCTTAATATATCTCTTGTATTGGGAGAAAGATATAGTGTTCAGATGGCTTTAAGAGGCTACATAAATATTTTAGTGCTCTCTTAAGATGTGCACATTTTTTACACATTTAAGAGGGAAAATAAGAATTTTAGATGAAATGATAGTGTGTGAATGAAGTGTCAAAACAGCTTAAAAACAAAAAAGAAGAAAAGGCAACAGGTCACTGCAGCTGTTAGATATCTGTACATGTTTGCAGCTCTCCACTGTGTTGTGTGATATTTATTTTCTGCGTCCTATGTTGCCAGAGGTGATAGTGATCACCACCAAAGAGGTCCAGAAGATGATGAGCGCAGACTCTAAAATGAAATTGGATGTGAAGATGAAACTTGATGTGGTTTGCATCCAGGAGGACGGAGACATGGGTACCGCAGACGTTCTCAGGCATATCCAGCAGAAGATCAAGGTGTGTGTATTTTTGTGTGTCTTGAGAGTGTAGCCAAGACCACAACAGCTTTTCAGAGTTTATTTGACAAGATTTTGTCTTAATGATAAGACATAATTTTAGCAAATTAAAAAGGGCAAGAAAATGACCAAATTACAAGTGCAACTTTCACAAATATGATATTGTGTTTTGTGTTTTGTTTTGTATTCTACAGTTAAATAGAGAAAGGGAGTTTTATTATTCCCATATTCTGGCTTTTTGACATTAAAAAATTTCTCCTCATTGCTGCAGTGTAATTAAAAAAGTTTAATGTACAAATCAAATAATCCATATTAATTTACAAACTGAATTGTACAGGGGTATTTATAATAGACACCCAAGTACATCAACCAAAATATTCTTTGGGCAACAATGTCCATTGCTGTTCCTTTCAAACACAGAAATGATGAAGACCTTAAAATGAGCAAGATGACGCGGTTAAATTGTTTATATGAAAACTGCAACAACTGAGTATTGCTTTAGTGGTGGGAGGTCAGAGCCCAACATTATATAATACACTTACTAATATCAATAACAAAGTGTTTCATAATGAAAAGATCTGTTTTCTTGTGTAACATCACAACGTTGGAGTAGAAAAATTATAAAGATTGAGAAGGAGGGTTGGGTGGGCGTCGTGTTTTCTTCCAGGTGACCACTGATCCGTGCCTTTCCCTCCCCCGAATGTTCAAGGCTGCTAAAGTGCCTCATTTCATCTCTTTAAAATACACACAAACATGCACAGGGACACACATTTACACACACTGACATGGTATCCATGACCCCCAACCCCAATTTCCAGACCCCCTCTGTATCCTGCCTGCTGATCCCTCCATCCCTCCCTTCATCCAATTCTATCTAAACAGATGAGGTCATGGTTAAGACTTAAACTCCCTGTGCTGCCAGTTTACCCCGTGCACCATTTATTCTCATCCTGTAGTCATGCACATCTGTGCAACATTTGTGTTTGGTTACGTTGGGGTATATGTCGTCCCTCTGTATATGCCATGGTTCTGACTGACCTCCAGTGACCATGAAGACATATTTGTATGAGGATTTGTGTAGTTTATAGCCGCTGAAGTATTTCTAAAGCAATTGCTCTTGTTTTTTGTTTGACTGTTAATGATTTAATGTTAAATAGTTCTGTTGAGTTTATAGTTTATATGTCTGGACTTTGTAACAAATTACTGCTTCCTGTTTGGTTTCTCTATAATTTCTAGCAATGGGATAAATATTGTCATACTTAAGAATTGCAATTGTCCTCTCTGATTCTTAATTAATATACAAATACCAAAAGTAGTGAAAACACTTTACTACAGAAATGAAAAATATAGAAATCACAAGTCAACACAACAAGGAAGCTAATGAAAATGAATTCAGCATGTCTAGTGTTCAGTGCAGCCACACTTTCAAATGCTTTTAATATTTAATAATAAGGAATAAGGAATGAGCTTGACTTGACTAGTGGGTCTTACATGCGTCTTTTCTGATTTCAAGTGAGTACAGAGCAAAATGTGCTAATTCTACAAGAACAAGGATTTTATAAACAGCAGTTTCAAATTTCAGTTTCAGTTAGAAGGTTGGTTAAATAATAATGATCAAAGTTTATGCTGACAAAGACAGACAGTGTGCGGGGGGATGGCATGTACTGATTTTTTTTTATTTGATGCAGAAGTTATAATTTGAATTGAATAACTTATGCAGCTAAAAATATGATTAAATTGTCAATCAATTTTTGCACAAAAAAAGATTTTAAATTATATCAAATCCCAACAATGAAAATAGAGGATAAACTCTCTTAGGTTTCCTACTTCAGTTCAGAAATCTCTAAAATGTGCTGCTAGATACCTTCTCAATTAAAATAAAACCACATCAAATGTGCTTTTGAAGACATCCATGTCCCATCCATCCTGCCACTACGGCTCATTACATTCTTCACAGAAAATCAATGGGCTTTTCTTTTGAAAAATGACTCATCAGGGATTAAAACACTGAATTTGTTGTGACAAGTAAGTTTAATGTTTTTGTATTCCTCTTTGGCAAAAGAGTGAGTCTGTACAGATTTTTTTAATCTCTTTGATCACGACATTTTGAAGAGATGCATAGTAAAACCTCATACATTCTTGTACACCTATCTTTTAAGGACATTTGCCCCAGGCCCTAATCTTAACCATCACAACTTAATATCAAACCCTAACCTCCCCCTGATTCTAACCTCAAGCCCTTAAATAAATCTCAACCTTCAAACAGCCATTCAGACTTGTGGGGTTCGGTATCTTGGTTTCCAGACCCTAGGAATACAGTAAAACACACACACACACACACTAACACACACACTTAAATAGGACTTGCTACAGCATGCTCCCATTGAGAAAAGTAGAGTTCCTAATCCTTTGAGCAGCCAGCTAGATTAGAGGCATTGAGTTACACACAGTCACCCACCGGAGGATGATGAGTGAAGAACTGCAACCATGGCCTACAAAATCCCAGCAGAGAAATCACTCAAACTGTCAAACTGATGCAAGAGTACAGTATAGACACACACACACTCACACACTCACTCATCTCTTTACACAAACACCCTCCCATGAAGGGATTTGGTGTGACCTATCAAACAAAATACTTACAGGAATCAGTGTACACTCTGGGTGAGCAGAGTGGGTCATTGCTCTTGATCACTGAAAAGAGAGATTACAAGCGGCATATTTTATTTTGTTCGCTCTTCAAAGGGTGAAGTTACACAAAAGTGGAGGGATATGCGTGGTTATTACAAGGGTCTTTCACAAGAAGCCAAACTAGTGAAAGGAGTACTTAACATGCACTTTTTGCTTTGTACGCTCAAACCCTCTTTGACGTTTTTATTATTATCCGGGCTTAATCACCTGGCAGAATGAGTGTATGCATGCTGAAATAAGTGTATGTTAGATTGGAGTTGCTGATTCAAAGGTACATCTTTAGTCTTCACGATTGTCAGCTTGTCAGTTTCGAGACAAAAAGTGAAGAGAGAGAGAAGAGTAAGAGATTTAGATGAGGCTTTTCAGTTTTGAGGGACACAGCGAACATACTTAGATGAGACTTGGTTTCTTTTATTTCTGTCTTTAGCCATCTAGCCTTCCACCTTCACCCACATCCACCCTTTTGGTTCTCCCTCTTGTAACACACAACAGTTTAGGATTTTAAGGTTTTGGCACAGTTTATGTTAAAAGTGGCTGACGCTTCTTTAAGGCCAGTGTGGAATTTAATCTTCTGTGTTCATTTAACCTAAAACTAAGTATTTATCCATGTCAGATAGCCAAGTCTCTCATACATTTGGAACTGGATAAATTTAAGGGAGGAGCTAAAAGCTTTCCTACATACGTGCGGTGGAAAGGGGATATCAAAAGGAGGTCAGTGTAATTACAAAGGATCAGATGGTGGTGGAAATGCAACGTTTGATGTTTCCAAAAGACATGAAAAATAATGAAATTTGACAAGATTGTATAGACTTGTAGGAAAGAATAGACGTCATCGTGGAACATTGTATTCAGTTCTCATTATACATTCATGAGGACAACCTGGAAAGACACATTTACTCTCATAGAGTATATTTGTTCATTTCTACATACAATTTCATACAGTTTTTAACTGGACAGCTGTCCTAAAAGATAATAAATATGAGTTAATAAATAGCAAGCAGATTGCCACAGTTTTATGTAAGAGTATGTTAGAGTTGATATTAATCACATAAATATAGACCAGCTAACTTAAACTAAAAATGAGAGGAAGTGAAAAGTAAAAGCTACATAGAGCTGCAGGCTTAAGTGCTGATCCACAGAGAGATTAATAGCACCAGTTTTAGTCATTTCATTTCTCAGTTACAACAGAAATACCTAATAGAGCTTTAATTTGAAAATTTCTAGATTTACTTTGGTTGGTTTAGTTCTTAAAATGTCTCTATGACAGAGTTTGCACACTTAAAAACTCAAGCATGTGCACATTATTTGCTGATGATGTAAAGGCGTACTTCAGGCACGCTCACACAAGACACACAAAGTTAACCTGTTTATTACTATTTTTTATAGTTTTGCTCTGCTACTTTACAAGTGATTAGTTTGGGGCTATTAATCTGATTTTCACTTCTTACAATTTTCAAATTTTTCAAAAGAAATGAAAAATTTTTAAGGACTGACAGTTCTAGCAGACTTAAAATTTGCACTTGCAGACATTATTTGATGATGATGAAAAAAAGGCCTTCAGCAGGCAAATTAGGGAACAAAAGTTGCACAACTGCTGTGCATGCAAAGTTTCCAAGTATGGTTAAAGTTGGTCGAAAACCGTGCAGCAGTAGTTTTGGATTGATGTTAGCCCCACAGGGACAAGTGTGTATCTTCGTGTGTGTGCGTGTGTGTGAGCATCACTGTGTGTGGTCCTGACCTGTCCAGAGATCCTGGCTGTTGAAAGGCCAAAGTGTCTCTGTCTCTCCAGCTGACTCCACTCCACTGTCGCCTGAGTGTGTGCCTGTGTGTGTGTGTGTGCAGATCGTGAAGGCGCATGTGTTTCTCCCCCCCCCCATTTGTGTGTGAGTGCATGTGTGCATACTTATGTGCTCTGTTTCTGGACATGTGTGCGAGCTGGCCTGTGTGTGATAGAGGGAGAGGAGAGTTAAAAGGTCTCTGAGTCTCAGTGTCAGTAGATCTCCTGCAGACACCTCCAGCTTTGCTACGGCAGCTTCCTGTCGCCAGGTCCAGACCAGGTTATGCTGGGAGTTACCACTGGGTCAAATACATGACACTTGACCCAAATGATACCAGCCCCTCTACACGCATGCACACACTCACACAAACACACACATAAATTAAACTCCACTCAGCTCTTCAACATTTAGCACAGTACTCATTACTATTAAAAAGTAGAATGAGTTTCTAACTTTTACCATTTCTGCGACTTATAACCCTCATTTTAAGTGTTTCATATCCACAAGTAGTTTATATTAGACAGACTTGCAAATATATATTTTACTGATTCTCTCAAAAACAGGTTAACTTGTGCTGGATTAACTTCTGCTCTCTCCTCTGTTTTATAGTCATCAATTAAAATGTAAAAAGCAGGAAAAATGTGTGTGGTGCTGCAGAGAACTGCAGGGTTTTTTTCTGTTTCTTTGTTCTTTAGGCTGAACAGTAAAGATGATGGATGATTTATCTGAGATATAAAATTTGCCTACATTTTATTTATTTATATATATATTTATTTATTTATTTTTATATTTTTTATTTAAAGCATTATATATTTAATGAATGTATTAATTTTGTTTAATTTTGTCAGTATTGTGTTTATGACAGGCAGAGGGTGACCCTTTTTTCTTTTAATCAGTCCTCCACTCCTCCGTTCAACTTTTTTTTTCACACGTGTTTTTCTTCCTTATTTCATGCTGCCGCCCCGGTCACTCGTTCTTTTCCCTCTTTCTTCCGTCACAGACAGAGCAGAGATGTCTCTGTCATTAAGGCATCTGGTGCTAATGGTGGGATTAGCTCTCATGCTGACAGCCTTCATCACTGGACAGACAGATGGATACCGCACACAGACACACAAATGTAGGCGCACCCACATGTAAACACACATACACACATGCAGACATGAAACATCAGTGGAGGCCAGTTAAAGTGACTGATGTAGATGTTGTGCTGCCTGGTGTTGGCGGGATGTTTGTGGCACTCACAAGCTTTGTATTGATACGATGTAAAACCTGCTTTTTATGTATTATCACATAGCTTGAGTGCTGAAAATAGTTTGAGTTTTTGTTTAAGTTGGAGCTGAAACTGCTAAAAGAATATCTTCATCCCTGTTTTAGGAAATGATGGAGAGTTTTTTTTAGACTAGGTTTTTTTTAGTCGTTTGAATTTTGGAAATCAGGCACCAAAGTCTTTGTTTTCCTTGTGTCATTGTGATGTTAGTGCAGTGCTGTTTTTGGATCATTGCAAAGGACGGTGCTTAAAGTTAGCCAGCAGCCTTTTTGTTCTGGCTGAAATGGGAAGTTATTTATGTGACATCGTGTCAGTTTCTGCCAGGAGAATGATAGAAAAACGAAGCTTGCCTGGATACAAACATATTTGGACATTTACAAAGTAAGAAGTGACCTTGATTTATTTTAACCACTTATTTTTATAGCAATATGATCGCTCACACAGGCCTTAATGTGAATATATTAAATATGTCATCCATCATCACTTAAATGGAAAATTACGACTAGAGCAAAGGAGGGGATTAAGATTTCCAAAACATTGAGCAAACAGGTTTTCTGTTTATTCCAACATGTTTTTCTTAAGTTTACACAACCTGATAACATATTGTGTTTCTGTTCACATTAATCCACAAATTTAAAACAATAGTAGGTGTATTTGATACAGTTACAGAACACATCTACACCAATCATAACGTTGGCTGGGCAGGGAAAAGGCTTTGGATTTATTGCACGTTTTGTAAAAAGTAAAGCCAAAAAGTTGTTAAACTGTGATACATTGTATATTATTGCCAAGCAATATTAAAGAATGTACAGGTACAAATGATTAATTATAGGTAATACCACACAGATTTATCACTATTATACATAAACATGCAAACAGACAATGTTCCAATAGTATAACATTTTCAAACATTAACTGTTTCCTATATTATTAAGGACAAGGGTTGATAAATCTTACTTCCAACTGAGTAAGTGAAATCTCTTTAACACATAAGCGTCAATAATTTTACATTAAAAATTTTACATAAATTAAACTTATTTTTTTATAGTTGTTTGCGTTCATTGTTGTGATGTTTCTGCGCGTAAAGCCATATTTATACAGCTAAAAAGGTGACTCATGGGCAAACCTTTTTTAGTAAAACTCACTTATAAACAACAGAGTAGGACCAACTGAGAAGAAACAGAAACAGAAACATTCTTAAACGAAACAATGAAACTAAGCAGGTTTTATAACTCACTGTCAGTTTAGCTCACTTTACGGCAGACCCTACAAATGTTTGTGTTGGTTTGGCTTAAATGCAAGCAATGCTAAAGTTGGAAGAGCTCACTGTTGACTTTTCTCTTCATTCTCTTTTCTCTCTCTCTCTGGGTCCATATGTGAGCCAGTGTCTGTTGTGACAGTTGAAAATAACAGTTCAAGCTCACATGTCTTCAGGTGTTTATATGGATCATTGTCGCCACATTAATGCATGTATAGTCTACATGCATGCCAAAATGACTGTTGTGAAGGAGCAAACCTCATTTTGTAAACCTGCCCTTCAAACTGTGTTTGTGTGTGTGTGCAGGCTGACATTGGAAATGTTTTAAAAATCACAACAGGTGGAAATATTTTGTTCCAGATTAGAGTAAAAGCCAGAAATCTCTTTTTGGAAATCTAAAAATCTCTTTTTTGATGAAACAATTACAGTCCAATACAGCAGATCCAGTATTTTATGGTCATATTGTCTTAATTTATTCTCTTGTTTCTTTTCAAACTCCCTGCTTAGACGGACATCCTGGTGGTGAGTTGTGACCTGATAACAGACGTGGCACTTCACGAGGTGGTTGACCTGTTCAGAGCCCACAATGCAACACTGGCCATGCTGATGAGCAAAGCCCATGAGTTCACAGAGACAGTCCCGGGTCAAAAGGGCAAGAAAAAGACAGGTAACAGGAAAAATTAACCACAGCTACTATTTATTCAGATTTATGTGAGTGTTCTGATACATGATATGATCTATTATTGGTCTTGATTTTGTATTTATTCATGTCAGTAAAGCTCTTAACACCTGTTATGTTATTATATCTTACTCCTTAAGTATTAAATAAAAGAAACAGCCCCCCTAATGAATTTAAATGGGGCAAATATTTTGTTGACACTTGCTAAATGTGTCACTGACTAACTGTTTCTTACATTTACATTAAAGATTGTGTTTTTTTTTTTTTTTTGCCAGCTGAGCAGAGAGACTTTGTCGGAGTGGATCAGTCAGGGAAGAGGCTGCTTTTCATGGCCAACGAGGCTGATCTGGAAGACGGGTTATCAATTAGGAAGTCTATCATGAGGAAGTAAGTAATTTAAAAAATCTAAAGGGTGATTTCACTCAAATTATAAGAACATATTGTCTCTCTTTACCTCTTGAGGCATAAATCCATGCAGATTGGTTTTTGTTCAATTAGTTGAAATTTTAAGGGGTCCTCCTGCCTGACTTTGTTATTTCAGATGACCAAGATGATAAAGTATTTAACATACCTTGCTGTGAACAGTCTTCGTGTGGACTGTTTCTCCAGTAGGAAGTTGTTCCAGTGAGAACTGTTCACAGCAAAGTCTGTGGATGTCTCCACTGGAACTGTGGTTTTAGCAGTATAGAAAATTGGCCCATCAATAACTAGCGAAACATGCAGAAAAATTCTTTTTATGAGTCAATTTGAAACTTAATTAAGCAATCTATGTACTGGTAATTAGTGATTTTTGTTATGATTGTATCATTTGTACTGTTAAAACTGAGGAATAGCATCCTGTGACACCTTTTATGATTAAGTGCTTTACTGCTGGCAGTCATGCCCGAGGAGGTTATACCTGCCACCTGCCTAAGTTTTCTCAATCATATCAAATTAATATTAATTTCACCAGTAGCTGAACCTGTGCAGTGTGTTTTCAGTTTAAGGTTCCCATCCTTAGATCAGTGGAGATGATTGTTTGGGGTTTTACTGATGGTAAACATGTTCTGCACATCTGTACTTTCTAGTCAGAGGAGCAGATGTTTTGGTTTCTAATCAGAGTTGGTGTGTTTTTAGGCTGAGGTTTCTGTGGCGGGTGTGTGGGATTTTTGTTACAGGAAGAGTACTCTAGGTAGGTTTTCGTTTCGGAGTCCTAAAATGCATGTATGTGTGAGAGCGGGTGTTTTGGGAGCTCGTAAATACTTCATGGAGCCAAAGCCACTGTAAATTCTGGCCAATAAGAGGGGGGCCAGAGCAGCTGCTTGCATGCTTCCCTGCACAGGGAGATCTTCAGCCACACACACACAAACACACAGATATATGTATATATGTATACGCACACATTCTGTTTTTTCACACACACGCACATAAATGCTTATATGAACACATACAGAAACATGCAACACGATCTCAAGGTGGACAGTGATGAAGAGAAAACACTCAGACGTTGTCACAGTGCTATGGTAACACAAGCCCACAGCTAAACATTCATGGCCTACATTGAAAGATTATTTATACACACACATACGTCACACAACCAGACGAAACAGATTTGCTAAATCTCTTGACATACAGTTTTTATTGCTGGAGGTAAAAACAGAACAAATATCTGGAGTTCAAGATTTCTGTAACCTGCCACTAGGTACTGTTACAAGATCTGACTATACTTGTACTTAAGTAACATTCAGAGGTCATTGTTGTCATGACAAATCACACACACACACAGCAGGTGCCTTCCTTTGTAATCTGTACATGTGGATACTGTGCACTCCACTCTGAAGACATTTTGTGCCTTAAGATAAAAAAAAAAAATGCTTTTTCCCCCTTTTTTTGTCTAAACTCAGCACTACTTTAAAATATTTTGCTGACACAGCATTCACAGTATGGGCACATCACTTCACCATTTAAATATAACAAAATAATAAATATAAACATATTTTATATAAAATTTATTGTGTTTTAGTTAATAGTCTCTGTTGTTATTTTTCTCTTCTTTACTTAATTCTGTCTGCCATCCCTTCATACGTCTATTCATCTAAATGTTTCATACTTTCATCCTTAATCCACCTCCGTCCCGTGAACTTCTATCTCCTCTACCTCAAGGTTTCCACATGGTTTAGATGTGTTAGCTTAAAATATTTCGCACATGTGAGATTGTTTAACCTGGAAATCGCTTAAATGCTGTAAAAGGACTCCAACAGAGCTTGCCTTTGTACATTACAGCTCCACCTGACACAGCTCGTATTTACAGGCCAATTCAAAACCAAAATTATTTGGATCATAAGATAGACTTAAGCTAAAACATTGAGTTTCATGCATGGGTAATGTAATTTGTTAGAGTCAGTGTAAAAAACTCAAATTTACATCCATACTTGACCAATACTTTTCCATTATTTCTCTTTGATAACATGATAAATATGTCTGCTTGTCCAAATCATTAAAGAAACAGTCAAGAATTTTTAAAAAGTTTATCTGAAATACACTGACCTTTAAGATATTGGACATGGAGTTTGTTTGCATCTGTAAGTCATGAACAAGACAGAGAGGCTCAAACACAATCAAATCAACACAAATACCACAATCACCGTATCTTTCAGAAATCAAATAACTTTTATAGCAGAGCAACAAAGGAGCCAGATTTTATAAATGCAATGACACTTTTAAGAAACAAAGTATATTACAAACAGGTTTACTGCATAACTCATGATTATGCCTGGTACCAAATGTAACAAATATCATCAATTCAAACTATGAATGTCTTTTTGGACTTAAGGCCATATAGGGGTAATTTAGTAATTGCTATATTTTACCTACATTCTCATATAATTGTGTTTGTTTTGGCGTCAACTTTAATTTCTGGATACTTTACACTTTTTTGAAATGTCTGAATCTGTGACTCATTTGACAGGATTGAAAGTTAAAATGTAAGTGCTGGCATACATGTCAGTCTGGTTTCCATTGCCTTTTTTTTGCAGATTTTCCTCTCTGATATGTCAAAAAAATAAACAGTAAGCCTGAAATTATTTTTTATCAATCGATGGAAACATGACAGTGTGCTCCAGGTTAACGTTGAGGTGAGCAGAGTAAAAGGTTGCAGTGTGTCCAAAGTCTTGCATTATTAATTATGTAAGCAGTCTGTTTTCCCAGTGAACCTTTGTGGGTTATATTGGGTAATATTTTTATTGCTTCATCTTTTTTATACATTTATTGTTTGGTTTGTGGTTTGTAGAAGGGTCTGTGATTGAAGAGAGAGAGAAGAAAAGAACTCATTACTGACTGAGCAGTTTTGTCGTTAAAAACTTGTTGGTTTTACATTAGTAACCTAAGTTTTGCTGTATGATTAGCTTAAGAATGAAATACTTGAGTTTGAGTTAAGTTGAGTAGTGTTTTATATATGAAATTAAATGAAATCATATGTTTAAAGAAGCCTGAAGGAATCCGCCATGCTAATGTTTGTTTCTAATCAGTGTTAAGATTGAAATGAAACAGTCTACGGGACATCTTTCACATCAGCCAAAACTTAGCATCGCTCATCTGGCAGATTGTTGTAGGTTTTCTACCTCTTGAGTAAAAGAGAAATTCCGCAGAACGGTCTGTGTTTTCTATGGTCATGCAACACAATTTAGTTTTCAAAAATCCAGTGGAATACCTCCTTAAGGGAATCACAAATTTTATTTTGGAGGAGATAATTGAATGCCCTGAATAAGCTGTAAGCCCTTCAGCTCTGTTAGCTCTGTAGTGGAAACCTGACTAATGAGGGTATTAGCAATCAATCTTCTGTGTCTGAGTCATCGTCCGTTGTGGTGTTTTAGTTGTAACGAAATGAGACATTATGCTGTGTGTGTTTGTTCGAGAGCGAGAGAGATGTGACTCCTCTCTCCCACTGAGGACTTTAGTGTTACTGTAGTAGTCAGTCATTAATCCAAGGGTTGAGTCATCTTTGCCTGCAGAGGCACTAAATTCCTGCTCCCCTTGACACTGAGCTCTACAGCACTCGCAGCAACCAGAAATCACATGATGCTGCTTTCAGGAAAAGCCAGATGTTTACCCCTGTTTGGGAAATGCAAGATGTTTGTTGCAGTTGGTTTCTACAAAAAGTGTAAACTTGTAAAGTAGCTTTAGGTCAGTGCTCAGCGTTTTGAAACAGAAGGGCTAGCATAAAAAAAGAAAAGAAGATAGTTTCAGTCTCTAAACTGTCCATGTAAATATTATCCTGGTTGCTAAAAAAAATCTCATTAGATCAGGTGTTGTCGTTTGGTACAAACAGTTCATTTTGGGACTCAATATAAAAAAAATGGTTACATCAGGTTTTGGAGAAAAGCAAAACAAAAAAAAGAAGATATATCTCAGTGAAATAAAAGACTATATTTGTTCAATAGTAGAATTAATGAACCATGTGGGCATATCACAAGTGCTAAAGCAAGTGTAGACAGCATATTTTTATGTTTCTGACCTTGATCTGTGTGTTTTCAGGGAAAATTGGGTCTTTTTTGATGCATTTTTGGCATCTAGTCCGACATTTGTTTTTGGTATTTTTAGATATTAGGTATTTGTTATTTGCATCATTTCTCACAGCGATAGTTGCTGTTGCCACTTCAGGGTCTCCTATCGTGTTTTCTTGTGGAGGTGCCCTGCCTCACCAAAAACAAAGATTGCCTCTGCTATCATCTATTTTATGAAAAGTAATATTGGGATTATTTATGTTATTGATTGTTTAATGGCATTGTACTTTGGCCTCGCATTAATAAACCAGAGCAGCACACTGAAATGAGTTTTCAATTGTTGTGAAAAACAAAGAAAAAAACGGCCTAGTAAGTCAGTTTCAAGTGTTGATGTGTGAGAGGAAAAAAAAAAATCCTTGTTGTTGGACACCAGGCTTATGTTAATTTGATAATTAACAGCTGGAGACACGTTTTCTTACCCAGCAGGGTTTGCATCCAGCTGAAGTTAGCTTACGATCATGTTGACCAGCTGGATGTATATCATCAGTGGCTGTGGTTGGACTGAGTGGGTGGAACTGGCCCCTCATTGCATGATCTCACTCTATTGTTAAACATGTTTCCGTTATGAATTAAAGCCCTCAAGTCCTCCACATACATTTTCCACATACCTGTTCTTCACCATGCTGACTTTTAAGGGCACCTGTTCCTCTTCTTGCTCTTTCCTCCCAGCTCTCTTTCTCCTGCCCTCCCGCAGGTGCCGAACAGTGATGTCACAGGCTGGGTGTTCCCATAAATTCCTCTTTAACCCACAATACACACTCACAGGCGCACACCTGGGAAATGTTGTATGAATAAATACATTTGACAAACACCCACAGAGCGTGTCTGTGTGTGCACTCACATGTGTTTTTATGCTTTTGAATAAAATACCTTAACACAGACGGACACACACACAGTTTGATTTATTGCTTTCAGCATCTGGTTGTAAAATATGTGTGACCAAATAATTCTCCTGAGTCACTCTAGTTACTGCAGGCCTGGTAAAGAGAGAGAGAGAGAGAGAAAGAGAAAGGGTAATGAATGGAAGGGAGAGAAAAGAGCTGGAACATTGGAGACAAGAGTTTTTGATGATACAGAGAGGAAGAAAACAAGCTGAGTTGAAGTAGAAAGAGAGAAAGAAAAGCTTGAAAATCGTATTATGATTAAGCTTTTCTTCCATCGTGTGCCATTGTCAATATTTTTTACTGGATTTTTGCAGCTGTTTTATTTGACATTTACATAGTCATTATTGCTAATTTAATTGTAAAGAGCTGTTAAAAAGCTTTCTAGCTTTAAGGTGTTTATTTTTAAATTCAAGTCTTATTGTAGAATCTTCTCATCTTAAATATGTGTGACCTTTTTTTAATATATAGACACATACTTCTGGCATAATTATTATTTATTATAATTTTTGTACTATAGTACTATTGGCTTTCCATCACAGGTAATACTGGTATTAATGTCTAGCTGGTTCAGTTAGCCAATGCTATGGCTCTCTTAGAAAAATAATAATTAAAAAAAAACCCAAATCGATATGGAAGTTGTTATAAAATCAACTAATATTGTCCAATCACAGATTTAACAGAGTCATATAGATGAAGGTGTATGTTGTCTGATATAAAAACTGTGTCTTTTACATAACAAAATGCTGAAAAAGATGCATAGGATATTGTGTAATCATCAAATTGTGAAGCTTACTGTTTCTAACACATAATATAATAATATTAAGAAATCTGCTGATATATTAATGTGGGAATTTCTTTTTACTCCCTGACATCTGTGTTGTCATTAGCCTCAAAAATCCAGTTTCAGTTGGGCTCTGAAATAATAAAAAAGTCCAAACAATAAGAACAACAAAGGAACTAGTTTGCCTGGGGAGGATTTCTGGAAATAAACAATAATTATTAAAGACAGCTGACGAATTCAAAGACAACCTAAAAAGAAGTGGAAAAAACATAATAAAAACAGTTGCTCCCATTCAGGACATGATGGGTTAAACAAGGAATAAATCAGAAGCTTATAAATCACCAGATATCAGACAGACAAGCAATACTTTAACCAAAAAGCTATTATGCTAAGATATTAGCCAGAATTGTGGTGTTACATAAATAATTTTGGCCTACCACAGTACGTGCAGAGGGGAGAAGTGTTGTGATTATTTCGTTTTGGCTACCGACCAGGTTGTGTTGATTGTACACATAATTTTCCAAGCAGACATGAGTTTCTGGTGATTTCAGGATGAAAATAACAAATCAGCTCACTCAGGCCTGAAAGTTACTATGAACAGTGAAACTAATGTCTGTTTTTGATTTTGTTGAAGTTACATTACTGTTGTGCAGTAATGAGACACAGTCTTTTTAAATCGCTCTGCTTTTTACAACCTAAAAAAATCGAAACCACTGCAGCATGCTTTTGAAAAATGGCTAGCAGTAATTGGAAGGTATATATGATTTGTATTAAATGAACTAAAACATGTAAAAACAGTGGCATGGTCCTTTTTTAGGAACAATGCACCCCGTAGTTTTTATTGTGTACTGATTGACAGGGCAAAGGAAGAGGAGGATGGGTAGAAGGAGACGACGAAGGAGTGAGCGGGTGGATTTGTTTATTGAGACCTGGAGGACGAAATGTTTTCCTTTGGCTCTCGTTTCGTAAATGTCACATGTTCACATGTGTCTGTGTGTGAGTAAATGTGTGAATGAGTGAATGCATGCCCCCCCCCCCCCCAAACCCAGTCAACATAAAGCTGTCCACTGGCAGCAGCACAGTGGGGCGACATCTACAGTAGCTGAGAGAGGACAATAGACAGATGTCACTATTCTCCGACTTTTATGTAAGCTTATGGCCGTGTCTGGTTTCCATCAAATGTTCCTGTCACATGTGCAAAGCGGAGGTAAATTAAAAGGGGTTTCAGTAAATGAGAAGCAAACATAAAACATAAAAACAGCAGGTGATGAAAAGAATCAAAGCAAATTGTCCTGCAAGTAGCAGCCAGAGGAAAGCTGTTTGTCATGAAATTGGTGTGTGTACATACACTGCAGTGGGACTCCACAAATGTGTATTTTGATGAAAACTCAGGTCAGTTCTTTCAACGACTGACTCTAAAATGTCAAAGACATTTATTCTTAAGTGCTGTGTGAGTCTTTGCAAAGCAAGTTATCTTGATGCACGGTTAAATATTTGTATCTGATTTTTCCTTCAGACATCCGAGGATGCACATCAAAACAGGCCTCGTGGACGCTCACCTCTACTGTCTGAAGAAAGCAGTGGTGGATTTTCTTGTTGACAACAAGTGAGTTGTTCTCTTATGTCTTTCTATGAATATCATTGAGGATGAATTGATTAGATTTGGTGGTCAAAGGTTACTGTGACCTAACACACAAAAATAAACTCAAGAATTCATCTGAGAATTCTAACGTATAGAGCAAAATTTCACACACATTTCAAATAGAGTGTAAGGATGAAGTGAGGAAATTTTATATCCTGAAGATCAAAGGTCAACTTCCCTGTAACATTCTGCAAAAAACAATTCTTTGGCCTTTAATCAACACCAAAACTCAGGAACAGAAGAGAAAATTGTGCCCATATTTCACATTTGGTTGCATACTTGACTGGTGAAACAAATTTTGGGTGTCCGCCTTTAAGCTGTGCTGATAGTTTTGATCTTCTGTTCTGCTGGGTTGAAGGTGTGTATGAAGCATCCACATTCTTTAAATTTGTAGCTTCTTTGCATCAACATCCATGATTGAAGGATTATAGTCCATCACAAGCTCACTGGTTTCGCTAATATTAAGTTTAAAATGATTGTAGTTGCAGAATGTGATGAAGCTCTCTACCAGTCTTTTATACTGAAATGGATGGATGTAAACAAAACTTGACTGATTTGCAGAGTAGTACAATAGTGAGGAGGTAATTGTAGTTCAAAATAATGTGAAAGGGACCAGTTTTTGTCTTCAGTGTGAGCTGTGTGGGGATCAAGCACATGCAAACACGTGGACATGAACCAACACAGTCAGACAGACATTCGCATTCGCTGCTTAATCTGTAGCAAGTGTTAAACATGGTTACATGGTGCGTAAGGCTTTGAAAGGTCCTGTTAGCAGAGAATTCTAGAGAGGTGTTAATTTGTTTTACTATGTGCCACTGAGGCAGGCTGTTAGGCCTTTAGCCTCTGAAGTGGAGCAGTGTCACAGGGAGCTTGTGTTTGCCGCCCGCATTATAGATGCACTGTTGTACTCTGACACATCAAAGCACCAATATGATCTATATGACATGAGCTTGTATCAAAATGTTATGCACTTTTGCAATAGTACAGTCACCTGATTCAGCTCAGTTTAAACAAGACCTAATGGGTTGACACACTCCAAAACATTCATCTGATACTCTTCCTCACATGTATTATGTGCAAAAACCGTGTTTCAATGCTTTTAACATGAATGATCCCATAGTAACAAAGAACAAATATTGGAATATGTTTGGCTAAAATGATCAGAAGTTTCCAAAGCAAATAAGACAATGTGATCTCAAGAGGTGGCATGGTTGCCAAAAAAAAGAAGAAAAATAAGACATGGCCGGTAAGTTTGTAAATCTGTCTGTCTGAGCTGCTCGTCATCACAGCAGACGTCCGCTGAAGGTCTCGACAATTGACTGTTGTGGCCAAAAGACACAAACTGAATAACCACTTAAGCAATGAAAGGTGGTCTATATGGAGCAAGATCATTATCTTGTCATCTAGCAAACTGATGGTAATGCAGTTCATATGTAAGCACTTACAATATGAGCACATTTTATATCTGAAAATATTGTGCCATGAACACAAACAGGATGTTAAATAGTATTGAGATGTGATGAGGAGTCCTTCCATGCCTGCCCTACACAAGATGTTTTGTCAGAAAGTGTCTCCTCTTTGTTTTTGGCCATTCCTTTAAGTTTTTGGCAAACTGCACTGATAAAGAGGAGCTCAGGGAGAGAAAATTAAAATAATTCTGACAGAAATATACATTATTAATAAGGGGGTCTGCGTGATGATACATTTCTTATGAATTTTTTAGCTTAGAAACAGCACAACGCTCAATTTCTCAGAACAGAGTTGCGTTTTCTTTGCCAACAAGTGTGATCTGTTTTTTGAGAATTTTCCCTTCGAAAAGTGGGCGCTTGGCTATAAGTTATTTTGTGGAAATGTGTTATTGCCCAGTTTTACTTTTTTAAATGTTTTTAATGGAGTGTGTCCTCACCAAGCTAATTTTAGTTGACACATAAATAAATCCAAAGCCAAGCCAACAAACACAAATTTCGCAGCTATTCTTCATCCCATCACTCCTGTGGAATAGTTTTGGTTAAGGCGAGGGACACACTTGAGAATAGAGCTTCGCCATAGAGCTGGAGATATAAATCTTACCTCATTGCATCACTAACCCACCCTCTGCCGTTACCATATATCATCACTGTCGTTAGATGAGTCATTTCTTTCTTCGTCTCTTTTCTTGGACTTTCTTTTCACAGCTCGTCCCTCTTCCTTTCTCTGTCTCATGCTCAGGGAGAGGAATGGACAGAGTAACTGTTGTTTTTCTCCTGTCATTCAGATGGAAATTCTAATCTCCTTTAAAAGAAAGTAAGAGAGTGCAAGTGAAGGTGGTGGGTGGGGTGGGGAGATGTGGTGGTGGTGGTGCAGAGGAACACTGAGCACGGTGCAAAGAGGAGGAAGACATTAAGACGGGGAAGTTACCTCATGGTTTACAGAGACTTGAAAGCAGGTTTCAGCTCCGTCTGCTTTTGTTTTAAAAGTCAGCATAAGAACCTGAGGTGCCAACTGTCATCATTAAACCCTTCAAAGATAAATAGTCAAATTTAATTGATTAGATGAAAGCTTATTTATTTTATACAATGGCAAAAGTCTGATGCACTCATTTAACCCTCTAAATTAACAGATTACTAAGACATTAATGCTCTGTGGTCATGACATGTAGTAGTGAACTTGAACTGCAGCCGCCAAATGTATCAATCAATATCAATTTGGCTTAGAATCTGTGTTTCTTAAAAGGCAAACCCTTGGCCTTTTCTTCTTTGTAGAAATTGAATCAGATGTTAAGTACAAATGACAGTACAGCTTTTTGCCAAGGAGACTGCAAGTTAAAGAGGAAGTGAAGAGGGATAAAACATGTGGAGTCAGATAATTGCAAGGTCGCAGTAATTGTGTTAATTATCTTAGCTGTCTTTTCTGGGTTTTACCATGTAAGAGCATGTTAGAAGATAATTTCCTCACTTGTACTTTTAGCATTTGATTAAGCTCTTTCTTTACCAAATTACAAACTGGAAATACATTCTTATTTAAAGGCAGAACATTATAAACATTTATAACATTTACTTTTTGCTTACGTGTGAAGCTGATGACTTTGTAGGATGCTTAGCATCTGCAACAAGATGAAAACTTTTTTTGATTTGTTTTATCTCTCCTCTTCTTTTATAGGTCCATCTCATCCATTCGAGGTGAATTGGTACCATATTTGGTGCGAAAGCAGTTTTCCAAAACCACCAACAGTCAGAAAATCAAAGATGACGCGGAGGATCAGAGCCAGAAAAAGAATGACGGCTCTGCGAGCCACGGTCAGTGTTTGCACAAAACACAACCTGACACATCAAAATTGTAAGAGAGATGACATTTTACAGCCACAGCACTGCATCTATTTAAAGATCTTATGATTTTATTCAGCAATCAGCATGAGGAGCATTTAGGTTTATTTTTTTGCCCTAAAAGAACACTGATGAGATCTCTTAGCAAGCTGAAAAAGTGGTCAACTCTGTCTCTCTCAAAGCACACAAAATCCTCTAAAACATGGTTTTAGCTCCTCATTCTGTTCTTCCTGCCTTCCTTTCTCTTTTTATTGTTCCAGAGCTCCTCATCTCATCACGAGACGAGCCTCTCCTCCAGCTGGCCCAGGAGCGCTCGTGTTGGAACGACCACCGTGGCGACATGAGCGAGGCTTACCACGGAGGAAAGCTCCGCTGCTATGTTCACATTATGGACGAGGGCCTCTGCTACCGTGTTAACACGTTAGCCGCTTACATAGAGGCAAATCGACTGGTAAGTCTGACATATGTACACATAAACATTGCTTTATTTCATTATATAGATTAATAAAGAACTTCAATGTTTAAAATTGCTTGATAGTTAAGACAAAAAAATACTAGACATTCTCTCTCATGCAGCTACTGACTTTTTTGGTGCAGAACAGCATGTTTGTATGAATGTTGTGTTTTAGCCTCAATGGTCTGGTTCCTCCAAGAGGATTCAGTTAAGTTATTTAATCACATCTTTTTTATTCCCTGGGCTTTTTATCTCATGTCTCCCACTTTTCTGCCTTCTTCCCACTAGGCCCCAAAACTGTTTGAGGAGCCAGCAGTTCACCCAACAGCTGTCATTTCTGAGAGATGTCAGGTACTTGCAGTATAGTAGAAGTGTCATCAGTCAGTCAGCTAATCAGTTTCATATAAGTTCAGATTTCTGTTATTGTACATTTCCTTCTCAGTTATTAGTTTCATTCATTGTCCTGTGTCACATAGGACTTGCTCTTATCTACCTCAGAGTCTAAGGTTACACACAAACTACTGTTTTTATTTTAAAACACTTTTGGGAGTTCTAAAGTGTATAAGCAGTGCAGACACCAGGCACACATTTTGCAAAAGTTATATGTTTTGAAAGTAAGACGTAGCAGTGTGTTTGTAGCCCAATTTTCACTAAATCATTACTGGAGACGCTGGTTTTCTACGTTGATGTTTGAGTAATGTCACTATTTGTGGGTGTGTTTTTGCTCTGCCTTCAGATGGGATCAGACAGTATCATCGGAGCACTGTGCCAGGTAGCAGATAAGACCTCAATAAAGCGCTCCACCATCGGAAACTCCACCACTATAAAAGAAAAGGTCAAAGTCACCAACTCCATCATTATGCATGGAGTTAGCATCGAAGAGGGGTGAGAACACGCACATGCATGAATTTGTTAATGTGTTCTGAAAACTCAGAAATTTTAATCCTCACATGTGGAAACATTTATTTGCTGAGTCTCACTATCTCAAAAACCTTTTCCATCATCTGTTAACAACATTTGGTCTCCACACATAAAAGCAGTGAATGGGTGGCTCTTTATTCATTGCACATGCCTCCATTGAATTTTCTAGGTATTCCTATGTGCCAACGTGTCTGTTTCTGTGTATGTGTGTGTGTGTGTCAAGCAGATGCTTGTGCATGTGTGTGTCCGTTGATGGCAGTTTTTGTTTTCTAGGCTCTGTGGGGTCAAACAGGGAGCCCTGAGTTAACAATGCATCTATTTGTGTGCAACCAGCCAGAGATCAGTTCCAAACAAACACAAAGCTGCTGAACTGAAACACACAACATTCATATATTTTATTTGGCTGCTAATTTACTTGCCCGTAACAAGTTTCCCATTGGCTTTGGAATATGTGGAGCACAACTAGGGCTTGGACGGTGTAATCCAGACTTCACAAGTTTGGGCAATTTCGTTATTCTCTTAGGAAGTCAGGTAACATCAAAATGATCCTTTGGTTAGTTTCCCAACTATCAGCTTATCAAATGTCAGAAAAAACGTCAAATTCCACTTTGACAGTCTGTTAAGTTATTTTTAAGAAAAACCCTTTCTTCTTCGTCTTCTTATTAGATTTAAGGTTATCTGTTTGATATTTACTGAAAAATAATAAAAAATGAGCAAATGATTTACATCACTTGAGCTGAAATATCACCTCAATGAAAGGGAATAACAACTCAGAAAGACCATGTAGTACAAGTCAGGTGTCATATCTGCCACATTATTATATCCCTTGAAGAGGCTAAGAAGCCCAGTCTAAAAAGTGATGCTTCATGATCAGCCACATTATTGCACATCAGGACTGTCAAAAGTGGCCAGTCGTTAAAGTGGACAAAACTGACTGCTTTGTTGCAACAAGAGCGGATCTGAAAAGAAGAAGCCAGTAGTTACTGTAGAATTAGCATGTAGATTGATCAGCTCAGTCTCTGAGCCAGAAACCCTGGTGGAAAGAGACTCATCTTGGCCTCGAGTCTGGATTTAATGCACTCATTCACAGGCTCCTTTTCTTTTATCTCAATTTCTTACTCCTCCCTCTCTTTTCTCTCCATCAAGGCCATCTTTCTCTTCTCTCCCCTACTCTCTCTTTCCATCTCCTTTTAAGCCTTTCGGGAACCCCAGCCAGCCAGCATGGGGACCCTCATCATACCCATGTAGGTGCACGCACAAAGGCATGAAAGAACGAAAGAGATGGGAGAAGAGAAGAAAGAAGCGAGGGGAAAGCAAGCTAGCACGCAAGAAAGAAATTGCAATTCTTTCTTTTCTTTTTTTTTTTTCTTGAGGACATAAGAAGGAAGGAGAAAGAAGGAAAGAAAGAGCCAGTGTGAGGGGATTAGCAGACCCCGGCCATGTCGCAGAAACCCCTCGCATTTCTGGTTTCTTTGTTTGGAGCTGACCAGAACTTGTTGACAAAGCGCTGCGTGTTTGGGAAGGGGGGTGGTAGGGGTCAACTTTACAGGGGGGTTGGCACAGGAGGAGGGGGTTGACGTGTGTGTGTGTGTGTGTCTATGTATTTGTGTGTGTGTGTGTGTAAGGGAGAGAGAGAGAGAGAGGGAGGATGGGGGGGTCACTGCAAGGAGGAGCCCTGGTGTTAGTAATTAGTGGTGTTTCAGCTCTGAAGCTTCTTTGGTGGTCTCTCTCTCTCCCTCTCTCTCTCTAATGTTACAAAACTCTGAATCTTGTAATCTCCCATCACCAACTACCACCGCCACCTCCTAGGTAGTCACTTAGACACACACACACACACACACACACACACGCTCCTTTCTCCCTCTCCCTCCAGGCTTAACCACCTGAACAGAATGGGCCAATACAAACCTGTCTGTGTGTGAGGTGCAGAGGGCCAAGTGTGTGTGCGTCACTGCCTGGGCAAGACCAACATGTGTTCTCCACCGGGCTCCCCAAGCCACTGACGCACGCACCCTCAAACACACACACACTTACACATACACGCCCTCCACGGTTAGCCGACACAGAACACACTGTCTGTGTCAAGACTGTCTGTGTCTCCCCTCCAAGAATTTTATGGTGATGGTTTGGCTGAATGAGAGTGTGCACGGTGGGTTGGCACCGCCGGCTCAGGTGGGACTCCAGGATAAAGCCAACAATGTCAGAACACACACACACTCACACACTCACAACACAGTGCAGGCAGCTGTTGTTCTTTGACATTTATGCTAATGTCATGTCATTTAGCCCAGTTAATTTGATACGTTTGAGTTTTGAGAGCAGGTGGGAGGAAACAGGCTGGATGTTTCTGTTGTCGGTTTGACCTCCAGCGTGGCACAAATCTGCAGGTCAACTGTGCATAGCTGTGCGGGTGGAGAAGCCCAGCAGCATACAGTGGAAAGCAGTGGCTGCACTGGGCAGCTCCCAGTGTGAATGTTCTAAACAGTGCGTTCGTACATAATGTACGAGTACCAGGAAGAAAAACTGAGTGTGAACGATCTCGAATCTTGAGCGGGTCCAGAAAGCAAATAGTGAGGTCGGAAAATCATGTTTCAACACCATCAAACCTATCCCAGCAAAATACGAATCTCTAATTACTTTGGAGTTTGTGAAGCCACTGACCCACCACTTTCAGGTCCACGTCTAATAACTCAACGGGTAGAGATGTTATTGATTGACTGTGAATGTGTCTTAAACTGATGAATTTTTTTCTGCATGATAGAACTAAATCAGCTCTTCTTAAAAACAATGAAGGTAGGATTTATTACAGGTCTGTATTAAACAGCAATATTTTTTTAACCAGGTGTACCAAACTGGAATCTCAGTGTTTATCAGCAAAACCAACAGACCACTGATTCCCAGTGATTTTGGCTTGTGTCACCTTAAGCAGCAACGTCTTCCCTTGACCCCACATCACTGGTTATGGCCTTAATATGGACAAGAATTATGAGACATTGTTTTATTTGAAAGCATTTTAGACTCAGAATAAGTGAAAAGTGTTAAATATGCTACAGGGAAAAAAGTGTATGGAACATATTTTTTTTTTATTATTATTCTTTTCCCTTTTGTTAGCTAGTAACCCATCAGATTTATCTTGGAACCTGATGTGGACTCCTGACACCATGCAGTTTTGGAACCACTGCTGTATATCATACGTGTAAAATGTGATTAATGTAATTTGTTTCTGTGTGTATGATCTTTAGGTGTAACATCCAGGGCAGTGTGATCTGCAGTAACGCTGTCATCGGCAGAGGAGCAGACCTAAAATACTGTCTAGTGGGAAATGGACAACGGATTGAGGCAGAGGGTAAGGTCGACTCACATGAACACACACAAATAAAGAAGTAAACCCACTAAATAAGAATCCTTTCCCATTGCAATGAGATGAATGTGCTTTCTGTTTTTTTGTCTTGCGTGTCACTTTCAACATCTCGACCTCACCAGGGAAAACAGGAAACAGTGGAAAGCATTGCTGAAGCCAGTGACGATGTTACAGCTGTTACTTTTTTATAACTTGCGCTTCAGTTTATCTTTCAAACTCAATGCTGACTGAACTAGGTTCAGCTGTTGCCTGAGCAGAGATAGATGGACAGTGTTGTTGTTTATTGCAGCGTCTCTCACAGGGCATTGACCTCTCTTCTTATTTTCTCTCTGCTCTGAAACAGAAGAAGCTCTTTCACTTCACTGTACTGCCAGTGTCACATCATGCATGAAACAAAGAACAAACTTGCCAATACATTTTGTTATCACATGTACATACATATCATGTAAAAAACAGTAATGATGTACAGTTTCAATGCCCATGCGGATGTTAGCAGGTGTTTTCTATCCAGGGTGAAATGGGTATTAAAGTACATTTTTAGCATTTTATAGCAAGAAAAAGAGTAGTTATCCATTTTGCATCCCAAAATCAAATCAATAGGACACTCATAGAAAATGACAGAAGCACTTAACATTATTACACCACTCACTACACTAACTTTCCAGATAAACACACTTTACTAACTCATGTAATGTTCATGTTTTGTTGTTGCTGTTATTTTGTCCACGCCCAGCACTTCTCTTCTGCTGACTCAGATGATGCGCTCGTGTTTGTGTGTGGTATCTGTTTGTCAGTGCCAAGCGTACAAGCTCACCGGGGGAAGTTTCTTAATTCTGAAGTTTGTGTGATAGAGAGATTTGTCAGAGATTTTTTTTTTTATTTCCTTAATCCTCTTGTCGCCAAAGCTAGCTTGGGGGGTGTGTGTGTGTGTGTGTGTGTGTGTGTGTGTGTGTGTGTGTGTGTGCACGGGCGTGCGTGTGTGTGTGTGTCACACATTGATGGAGAGGTTAGAGAGCAGGGCCAGAACAGGACCACCCGGAATTCAACAGCAACAGCCTCTGGCTGCATCCAGGACTCTCCCTCTCTCTCTCTCTCTCTCTCTCTCTCTCTCTCT
>JAPZDY010000004.1:11639082-11658534 GCA_029783645.1 Ctenochaetus hawaiiensis | reverse complement strand
GTTCCTTAGTCACGAAGGAAGAGGATGAGGACAGGGATGTCTGTAGGGGGGCTTTGCGTGTACATGTGTGTGTGTGTGTGTGTGTATGTATGTGATTTAACGTCCTCTGTTTCCTATTGTGTCTGTGGCCTCGCAGGAGTCACTTAGACTGTCTCCTGTGGCCTGAGTGTGTGATGTTGTGTGTGAGAAAGAGATTATGATGTCATGTTTTCCTCTATCTCTACTGTTCTGTAGAGGTGATTGTTAGTCAGTTAGATGGATCTGTTTTCATGAATTTTCCCTAAAAAATTACAATGACTAAATTATTTTTTGTACTCTTCGTTGTTTACATTAATTAAAAGTGTACTGCTTTAGATTTTCTAAAATTCAAGGTAGATGTAGTCACGAACTCGATAAATTATCATTTAGATTCATAAAAAGAAAATTTGGGAATTTTTTTAATTAAAAAAAGTTTATTTTTGTTTATATGGAAAAGATCACTTTCCTTCTTTTAAGGGGCGTTTTATTCATTTTACACATCGGGATCAGTTCATTCTTGTGGGAAACTACACAACCTCATATAATGTAATGCCATATTGTCTCTGTGGCTTTCTAAAGTCTGGGTTATGTAAGGTTATTGGCAACATTTTTCAACTTCATCTCCCAGAGAATATATTTAATCACAAAAACTTGCAACAGCTTATCCTTTCTGGGACAAACATAATGCTGACTGTGTTGTATATTTTCTATTGAGCTGATCAGGAAGGTGTTTTTAATTAATGTGTCTGGCAGGTTACAAAATGCTGATACTGAACATAACTGTAAAATGTTCTCTGACACATTTCACTTGTGTACAGCCAAGGCATCAAAATGTGCATTACAGTATCTGCCCTATTTTACGGTCATGTTTTGGCACAGAAGCACTTGGTTAAAGCGAAGGAGAAATCATAGTCTGGTTTATACAGAAAAAAAAAGTTTGCAGTGACTCACAACAAGAAACACGACATGTTTATTAACATTTAACAAAAACGAAAGACTTTTTTTTTCAAACACTGACCAAAGTGCTTTTGTTGTCTAAATCTACAGGCGGGAATCCTAACACAATTTAATTACACATAAACATAATTTCTAGGAGACTAGGTCACAGTTTAAGAAGTTGACCCACAGTGGGGGCCCGGTTTGCCGTTTTCGTACAACCTACAGGTCTAAGTAGGGTTTGAGTGTGTTATTCACACTGGAAAAAGCACAAAATGATGTAAACTCAGGGCAGACAGAATGCTTACTTAAGTGGGTTGTTGATGTAGCCTTCATTTTCCCACAATACAATGCACAAAGAAAAAGCCTCTCACAGCTGGAAATTTTTAGATTGTGTGATGGTGGTGGTGGGACAGCTCCACCCACAATCCAAATGTCTTGAAAAACAAACAAAAAAAAGGTTTTAAGAAAGCTATTTTGTATCTTTTTGTTAAGTTTAAGTAGCAATAATAAGCCCATATGATCTTTTCTCCATTAATACGTTTTTTGAAGGCTTAAGCATACAGTGATGACTCGTATGAAGCATGGATTTGGGAAACAGCCGGTGGTTTCTTGTCATAGTTGTCGATATCCAGCTGTTGAGCAAAGTATTAAATGCCTTTGACTTACTTGGTAAGTATTGTGCAAATATTTAATCTTGCTTGATTATTGGCAATGTGGACCAGAGCAGGTGCAAACCTGTTAAACACGGTGATTTTAACAAGTTGCAAAACATCACAGATTTTAGTTCTAAACTACTCAATGGAATGTAAAACACAGAGTCGTACTTTCATTCGACTGGTTTCCTTTACAAGAATACATTCCATAAATGTGGGTCTCTCGCTGAAAAGACGAACTGCTACAGAAACACAGTATTCTTTATATGGCCATTTGGGCCCCACCACAGAACCGTCTTCCCAGTGTGTTTACTGTAGATGTGGCTTCAGCTCAGACTGAAATACTTCAAAGTTCAGTACTTTTCCATGCCTTTTGTCTTACCTGTGTTCATCTCCATGTTGTCTTTTACATCATTTCGTTACTGATTTCATTATTAGGTATATTTTACTTATTAATGTTTTGACCCACATATTTTAGAACAACTTACTTATAGTCGTGTTTTTACTCTTCTGTCACTTTTCTTAACCATTTCTTTCAGATTGTGTACTTATAAACTCTAGATTCTGGATTCTGAATAAACTAGGTTCCTGATTTCTACTCTTCCACTTATTAGTTATTTCCTTCTACGGGTGTTTTGCAAATAAATCACAACAAGCCTAATCCCCTTTTTTTTAATTTCCATTCTGGTGTAGTAACTTTAGTCAGATAAGAAAAGAGTCTAGATTAGAGGATAAAAGTTGACATTTGTCACCTTAGTTTTAAGCTGGAAACAGTCAAAAACCACAGTTAAGGTTCACTTTGTCCTCGCTCTTTGTCTTGGCTGTGTTAACTTTTTAGTGGTCTCACACTCTGACCTCTCTCTTCAACCACATGATGAGATCTGGCAGCCGGGTGTGTTTGGGTAGGGGTTTGTATATTTATACAAAGACCCCAGAGTCCCCTCACTACAACGCCACCGTGGCTGAGCCCGCTTTCCAGCACATACGTGTGTTTGCTGGTGTATGTGCACATGTGTGTAAGCTTACCTGTGTGTGACCATTGTTAATCCTCTGTCACACAGACTAATCAACGCTATCTAGCACCCCTTTGGGTGCATGCATGCATGCATGCGTGTGCACACATGCGTACACAAATGTGCGTGTTTGCTTTGCAGATCTGGAGATCAGATGTCAGGCCACAGATCGTATATCAGGCTGTCTGTCGCTCTTTGGTTCTGTAGCCTTATGGAATTTTCTTAAATCACTGCGGAAGATTTTCGTCTAATTATGCATCCCAAACAAATCTATCGAACACCAGAGAGAATTCGTCTGTAAAAGAAAACATTTTTATGCACAGATGATAATCAGTTATCCATTTTTCTGGCTGCACATTTGCCCACAAGGTTTGTTTTAACAAAGGGGAAATCTAGCATGGCAAATTACTGAAGATGCTCTTGCACCATATGCAGTGAAGTTTTAAAATTGGCTTCTTCAAAATATGAACCCATGAGCTATGATATGTTTCTCTTGCTCTTAATGTTGCAAGAGCAGTTCTGTTTCTGTGGTGCCTGTTTGTGTGAAATGTGTTTTCTGCCGTCTGCGTGCAGTCAATCACCAAGACATCACTTTTCAAGGACAATAATGTCATGGTCAACAAACAATTTGGCATAGGGTTTTATTAGAGTCTGGGAAGAGACATAAAGGGGGCTGCAGAAAATTCAAATAGGTGTCAACTTTAACGCTTTGCAAAGATAAATCCATTATTTGACATGTTAGCTTGACAAAGTCTCATGTCTCACATCTAACTCTAAAACACAGCTTTTTAAATCAAATACAGCTGGTTAGTTAGTCCTCAGGAGGGTCAGTTCTCCCAGGTCACAAAGAGCATATTTCCCACTTATAGTAAGTGATGTCTGGCCTTGGAGAATTTGGTTTTATGGAGTTTTGAGATATCTGCCTACGCCACCTTAATTAAATGTATGAGAATGGAATTTTATTTTTATTAGACAAAGTACTGAAAAATGACATTTAAAAAAATCTGTATTTTTTCAAGTTACAGTGTTCCAGGTACTCCAGATAATCCAAAGATGCAAATGTCTGATGGTTAATAGTTTCTCTTGGAACTGCTTTCTAATGAGGAAGAAGTTGCGAAGAAAACTGTCCAAAGTAAAGTCTGTGGATTAAAGTTAGATAGTAGGGAGGAAATGTTTGACCGTCCTCAACTCTGATTTATGACATGGACTAAAACAACCAAACAGCACAACCAAATAGTTTGGCTGGTGTTTCTATTACTTTCATCGGCCGGTTAAAACAAGCAAAATTAACCCATCATGCATCTGTGAGTCGATCGTTACAAACTCAACCCTTGCAGCCAAACATTGCTGTAATCCAACAAAAGCTTACCACAGTTTTAATGGAGATCCCAAAGCTTCCAAATAAACTAAATATGACATTTTGGAATTTTGAAGAGGTGTGTATAAAAATGATTTACAAGAAATAAAAAATATTCCCATTTGACGGAGGGTTGCAACCACAATACACGGAATCTCGGGTCTGAATACATCATATAGCTTTGAACTGGATCTTTGTATATGAGGCAATCAATCTATCAGTCTGCAGTGAATTGGTGGTTTCGACATCCTTAAAGTTGTGTGTTTAAAGGAAATAACATGAACATGTTGACGACTTCACACATGCTGGTTTCTGACACTTCCTCTGTGAATACATGATGTCTCACTTTTTGCTTCTGCTGAACCTTATGAGGGAAAAATATGAAATACAGAACCATAGCTCCAGTTAGATGGATTAGATGTGTGGTGGAGAGAAACGTGTGATACATAGACATACACAGATGCACAGAGAGGTGGGGTGGAGTTTCAGCTCTGGGTTGGGGGGGGTTGGCTGAGTAGCTGGGTGGCTTCATGGCTTGAGGGCTGATCGTGGGTGAGCGAGGGAGAGAGAGAGAGAGAGCAGGCCACCCAAGTGGCAGTCAGTCAGAAACCTGTGTGTGTTTGCTGCTGACCCCTACACATTAGCACAACACTTCCTCAATTTGTCTTCTGTGTTCTCCGGCCACAAATGAATTTCCTCCCTCCCTCTTTTTTTTCCACACACTACCTTTCAAGATGCCACCCCCCTCCCCTCCCAACACACACACACACACACACACACACACACATACACACACTCACCACCCATCTCTAACTTAATACATACACACACAAACACTCTTTTTACAAGCTTTAGAAATACAACAGTTGCTTATGTTGCTTAGCCAACAAAGAGTGTGTGTGGGGACACAGATCCCATGTATGGGATAACAACCTCAGTGACATGCCTTTCACACACACACACACATGCACACTCACACGCACTAAGCCAGATATCCCTGTCTGTCATTGTGGAGGCCCCCAGCTAATTAACTAAACATTGACTGGGTGGCTGATTGGGATCACATCTTAAATGGTGTTCGCAGTAAAATCACAGGAAGAAGCAAAAGACTGTGCTGTTTTACACCCTCAGGTGACCTTTTCCATCTAATCTCATTAGACAGATTGTTTAGAACATCTACAGCTGTAACTGCGAACAGATTTGCTATTCCAAATCATTAAAAATAAACATTTTTCCTATTTCAATTATGTTTCTCTCTCTTTTTTGGCACTACAATCAGTTTCCCTTAACATCACTCTAACTTTTTCTAGTATTTTTACACCAGTGCTTGCAATGACCTTAAGTGGATGGAGAATTTTTTTTAATTTTAGTGGATCCTGACTTAAGATATGAGAGCTTTTGTATTAAGAGGTTGATTGTTTGGAGAAATTTCCTGTATGATTTAAAATAATGTTCATTTTCATTCTTTCTTACTACAGGTTTTTAAAATGAAATCATTTCTGTGTAAAGAAGGCAACTGCATGTTGCCTCAAATCATAATGGAGCTTTTCTGACAGGCTTCTTCGTTTGTAACAGATCACAATAGTGCAGAGCTTTTTTTGAAAAGCTATACTGCTTCGGCTGTGTTTGCTCACGTATACTTGCATATGCACACACACTCACTCACACACACACAGTGGTGAGATTCTCTGCTTTCTTTTAAAGCTACAGGTCTGAGTTTGCATTACCACCTGCTAGCTGCGTCTGACAATACCGCCGTTACAACCGCACAAACAAAGACTTAAAGAAAAGTGTGTTTCTCTGTCTCTCTCTGTGTTTTGTGTGTTTTTCCCCCAGAAAGGCAACCATTCATTACGATGACAAAGGGGTAAAGAAATGCATTATCATAATTAATCTTGTGTGAGGCTGTGGGTGGCAGCTTCAACTCTGCTCTCAGACTGACAGAGGTGCTCAATGCACACAGGGTCTCCCTGCTACCGGGCAACTTTTCTGCCTTTTCACTGATATCTGGCAAACATGTGTAATTATAGACAAGTTTAAACATCTTATGGGTTTTTCCCAAAGACATGTAAGATGACTGTGAACTTAAAATTAAACACCAAGAATGAAAAGGTTTAATGGCTGAAAAAGTACAAAGGCTTTGGTTTATTTGGTGTGTTTTTCACTCCCAACATCAAAACACGCAACTCTTTTTTGCCTTTTGAACAGCTTTATTTGTCCAGTCAGTCAGCTCACAGCCAAGTATTCTGTTTGGTTATCAGGGAAATGATTTGTTCATTTGTATAAGACGTGGGCTTGTATTTGGTTCTCCTCTTTATTTTTACTTTATTTTCAGAGAATTTTTCGTTACATCTCAGTCTTTTTTAAGAGCTTGGTGGGGTGTTTTTTGCTTTAAAGTGGTTTGCATATTGGAATTATGGTAAATTGCCCTCACACGTAGATAAGTATACATGGGGTTTAATGAAAGGGTGAAAAATTATCATCATACCACCTCAGTCGCCTTCAGATTGCTCACTGATTGTATGGTCTAAAAATGGGTCTTTATCTTCAATTTAGACCTGCATCAAAAATCATTTATTTACTGCTGCAGATTAGAAGAGATGAGGCTTTTATTGAAGATGTTAGAGCTTTATAACTGTCTCATTCCTCCAGTCTTGTTGAGGCATTCAAAGTCACTTTGCCATTTAGATTTCATAATACATTTTGACAATTAAGTTACATTGTAGAGAGGTTCTTTAAAATATTCTTATTTTTACCTCACGATTTCCGTCACGCTGCCAAATATATGTATGATAAACGTCAAGGCCGGCTCGAAATGGACATATGAGGGCACATTGACATCATATTGCACAGCTCAATGAGACACAAAGGACTGACATTAAAAGAGGAAAGCAAAGGACTTTAAAAGAGAACCACTTCTGTTAGTTTGGGTTTTCAGATGTGGAACCAGCAACATGTGCCAATAGCACAAATGCAACATAACAAACAACAAATCGTTGTCATGTGGTAACTTAGACACGATTTTAGGCATTTTTGTTTCCACTTGTTCCATTAATCAGCTGAGTTACTTGTTTTGCATCTTGTTTTAATTGGAATGATTCACTTTTTTCCGAATTCTGTCAAACATATTTTCCTTAACTCTCAAAAAACTAAGGTTAATTGCTCTTTTAGTTAATGGCGTAAACAATATCAAGTCCTTATTCTTTTCTTGGAAGGATCCCATTACACCAGTTTCTTCTTATCCTTTTTGTTTCTTTGTTTTTTTGTTGCCCACAAGCTAAACTTTTTGTATTTCTTTTTATTTCTGCCTTTGCCTTGTGTAACCTTCTCACTGTTCCTCAGGTACACCGCACTGTTGTCTGCATTGGCATACCTTTTTAAGTGTTTTTTATAGTTACATTTTATTTTTACTTCAATTGCAATGTGTGTCCTGAATGATGGCAACTCTCACTGTACTTTACTACATATGCTGTATCTCTCCTTTATTCTACTCATTCATCTGGCTTTACTTCTTCCTTATGAGAGAAAAAGAAGAAAAGCAGTCGTGAGCAGTCTCCCAGCCTTTCTCCTTGATAAATAAACACTTTCTGGGCCTGAACCCTGCGCGTATCGGCTGGTGTGCGACGGCTGAGTGCCAGAGCGGTTCCGTAGTTCTGCCTATAGCACAGACAGAACCCCGGTTGGACAGCCAGCCAGCCACGCATGCATGGATGAACGGATGGATGGATGAAGTCACTGGGGAGACATGAAACGGAGGAATGGAGATGGGGGGGAGCGCAGGAGTGAAGAAGCAGATGAAACAGAAAGGAAAGATGAAGGTGTCAATAAGGAGAGGAGGAATAAAAGGAAGGGTGGGAGATAAATTGAAGAAGGGGGGGGATAAAAATAAAAGGAGGGAGGGGGGCCATGTGGGACATGGGACATGGGAGAGAGAAGGAGAGAGGGCTTGGGCGGTTTGTGTTTGGAGGCCGGGGCGGTGTGATGGCAGATATCTGCACAGCGCATGGTCATCTCAGATGGTTTATTTATCCAAGGCCTCCAGACCAGGCCTCGGACCTCCCTGAGTTTGTTAGGCTTGAAGGGGCCCCCTACCACACAACCCAATTCCTCACATTCCACATTAGCTCCCATTTCCAGCTGCCTGTTTCCCTCTACCACTCAAACCGACCCAGCCCAGTCCAGACACACTATGCCCACTTCCAGCAAAGCGGAAAAAACCAGGCCAGTGCCACTCTCCAAACGTGAGCGGGGTATAGGAGAGTATTGTCGCCTCCGTTTGGACAGATGGATGAATGTATTTAGGTGTCTCTCTTCTGTTGCAGAGAGATGTGGTTTGGAGCTACATGTGAAGTAAAAAGAGATAAGGATCTGAAATAAAAGTTCAACGGGACACTGAGAGAGTCTTTGAATTTATTAATCAATTAATCTTTTGTGAATGTTTTGAGTATTTGGCCTCCGAGGTTTGTCTGACTGGTGATTTGTACTCTGAACTCTCAAATGTGGTTTCAGTGAAAAATTGTGCTATTAAATAAACACAAACAAAACAAATTAGGGCTCAGCTTTATCATTGTTTATTATTATCAAGAGTGTTTGAAGAAGTATTCAGATTATTGCCTAAATAAAAGTACCAATGCAACAAATGCAAAAAAAAAAAAAAAATCATGGCAAGTAAAGGTTGTGTGATCAAAATCTTACTTAAGTCAAAATACAGATTGATTATCAGAAAAAAATGTACTGAAAGTGTAAAAACAGCTGTCAAACAAATGTAGCAGAGTACTCAGTTCACAATTTTCCTCTAAAGACTTAGCATAAACCAGAATATTAAAGGTTAAGCACCAGTACCTCCAAAGTTAATTTAGGCAACAGACTTAAATGTACTTAATTACTTCCGATACTGATAACTATTTTGATTTGATTATAGATAGAATTCATTATTTATTATGACCTCAGAATTTAGCAATGACAGACACAGTGGATACTGACTGCTGGTTAACTTTTCATGGCTGGAATCAAACAACGAACGATATCCATCACCAGAAAGTCTCACTTTTTACTCTCACAGCCACCTCCACACAATTTCTACACCTTCTGCTATATATTTAGTACTGTATGCTATTATTACACTATACATCTATTATGTAAGGTTTGAATAGGTCATACTAGAAAAACATTTTATATGGAATATATATGGTGTATTGAACAACTGCATCAAAAACATTTTATGTAACAGTATTTAAAATCAGTGATATTAATAATAATCATATGAGACAAAATGTACACATATACTTTGGTTGTTAATTAAATGAAAACCGTTAAGAAAGCTGACTTTGTCTGCTCTTTAGCTTTGATTAACAGACACTTGGTCATTGTCTCTTTCCTTACTGTGAGTCAGATAATTATAATTCTTCTTTTTTGTAAATGTTTGTGCTGCAACAGGAAGAAAGACGTGAATCATCAGCACCTTATAACAATGCATTACATCATGCATATACTTCCCCATGAAGTTGACACTGTGACAGCAACACATCCACAATCTGCTTCTAATGTTCTCTGTCTCCTTGCCATGTAAACAGTGATGATGGATGTAACGGCTCAGCAGCAGGTTGTGACATCGATTGAATTTGCTGTCACAGACAGAATGAGCTTATAGCACCGACACCTGTATTCAAATTGCTTTACTTCAGCCTCAGATTGTTTTACAGTCACTCGGAGTGGCCTCAAATTAGCACCAGCCAGCAGACAAATGTTCTACGTGGCAGCACAGGTTGGTGTTTAGGCAGAGAACGACTGTGTAATCTGGTTAAGTGTTTGTTCTTCACCCCCATACTGTCATGAGTGGTGCCAATGGGGGCTTTCATTAGCAAACCACCAAGACACCCCAACCTCTTTTTTTTTCAAGAGATTAGAAAACAATCTGAGAAACCTCTGTCTTTCTTTTTTTCTTTCTTTCTTTCTTTCTTTTACATGTTGTTCTTAGATGAACTGCTCTCTGAACTCATGAAATCATGCATGGCCAGACATGGAAAGTTTCCAAGAGAGAGATAAGGGTGTCACACTGAAACAAGGCGGCTCTGAGGTGTCGATGAAAAAGGTGCATGTGGAATAATTCCTATGTTGTTTTACAGGGATGAGAGGTCATATTTGCTGGGGTGTAAGAAAGACCTAGCCTACTTTTAGAAGCATTTGGCCACAAGAGTTGAGGTTACAGCTGTTAGTGCTAAAAACCTACACACAAATATCTTCTCCCAGCTGCCTTTAACAAACTGCACTCACAGCAAAAGACTTGAGAGGGTAGAATATGTCTTTTTAGGCTGTTTTGTAACAAATGTGAGGCTCCAAAACCGCATCAAACATGAGATGCACTGCAGTGATATGAAAAGTTGTTGAAAGATTTGTAATTCTCCCATAGAGAAAGAAAAAAAAAGAGGAGAATCGCGCGTTTACATTATTGCCTAAAAACTCAATTAACTTTTTTTTTTCCAGTCTACACTGATGAAACCGAAGAGCTGGAAATTGTGTGCGTGCGTGCGTGCGTGCGTGCCGCTGTGATATCAATAGATGGCATGTGTGATTGCTTCTTACAAACTGGAGGGGCCAGGCCATTGGGAATAATGTTCAGAGAGCAAGTGAGGCGGGCAGGCAGCAAGCTGTGTGCGTGAGCGTGCGCGCAGCTGTGTGTGTGTGTGTGTGTGCGTGCGTGCGTACGTGCGTGCGTGCGCGGCTGTGCAGAGTTTATTGAAAGAGTTCCTCTCTCCCTCCTCCCCCTCCTCCCTCCCCCCTCGTCCTCCTCCTCCTCCTCCTCCACCCCTCCCCTCCAACACAGGCAGCAGCCTGGGTGGTCCCCCTCTCTCTCCACTTTGGTGAGCTGTTGCTTAGCAGCTAATAATAGGCGATGTTTGCAAAGTAATTTGCCTCTTCCTTGGCCAATGGGAGCCGGAGCACTTTTCCATCAAACCTCCCTTTTCAGGATTTGCCGAAAGGCGAACTTCTCCAAATGTTACCGCTACGGGATCGGAGTTAGACTTGACACGGACGGCTCAGACATAGGCTACTACTACTACAACTACTACTACTCCTCTCTGAGACGTCGTTTCACACACTATCGGGACGAATGAAGACTGAAGGATCTATACGGATTTCGGCGCATAATGTTGGGATGGAGTTTCGAGACTTGTTTGGCTCCAAGGAAGACTAGAAATCGTTCCTATAACTTGTCGCTGGCGCTGCTGGATGCGCTCCTCTTCTATGTTGGATTATTGTCGCTTTTTCTGAACTCGCACCGATTCTCTGTCGCTTCGCTCTGCGCCCCGTTCACCCTCTTTGGACTATGGCCTCGGATCGCGGGGTCCCAGGGGCCGGCGTCTATGGAGATTTACCCCCGAGTTATACGCGCTCCCAGCCGCCTGCGAACCCAGACCTACTCCGGAGACCCAGCTACTGCCACGCTGCTTTCGCACTTAAACAGATCTCAAAGGTGATACAACGCTCGCAGTATAGTGTGGATTTACTATGAAGGCAGCTTTCATTCAGTCGGCAAATGTGAATGAAACGTCTTCAAAGGCAGCTTTTGATTTAGCCGTTATCTAATCGCGAGTTGAGAGCGCATGTGGGAATGTAGAGTAAGCTGAGGCAGCAGCTCTCAAACTGGGGTCCGCTGTGGACCACCACGGCGAAATCAGGAGCAGTTCACTTTAACTGTTTATAACTCAGAAAGAATGCACAATGTCATCATAGATTTATTAAGTCAACAGAAACATGCCTTTTATGTTTACTACGACAAAACTTTGTAGAAGTCTGATCTTGCGTGACATTTTGGGAACCCCCTGGAATAAAGTGATAACAACTTAACAGGCGTTTTCATATCTGGCAGCATGTTAACTGTGCTGTTTGTTTGAACAGGCACCGGGCTCTCATTCATTTATGTTGTTGTTAAAGCCACCGGGAGGGAGTTGAGTTGAGTGAGGTGTTTGTTCCCATATCCCGGCCGTGTTGTGCGTGTTTTTGGCTTTGTGCAGGCAGCGGAGAGCGCACTGGCCCGGGGTCTGTTTGGAAATGTGGTGGGTCCTGTAAAGGAATTCACTGATTGAGTTTGATCTGACAAAGCATCTTTGGACCGCCCGGATGCTTGGACGTGTTTCAGCACTGCTGAGAGAAACCAAAACAGCAGTGCAATGTCTTCTGCAGCAGAGACATATGCGGCACCGGGGCTCAATGGTTTCTCTCCAGAATAGAGAATCTGACAGTTACGTTAAAATAAAACAGGAAATATGTAAAATGTAGATTACTAGAGGGAAAATAGATGTCAGCTGAAACTCCGTTTGTAATAGGCTCAATCTGCCAGGGTTTGTGATTGTGAAAGTGATTGAACAAGGCTTCTCCTTAGCCAAAAAGTTGCAACAACAGTCAACAAGTAATTTTCTATTTAACAGCAGGATACATGGTGACAACTTTGTACTTAATCTCTCTATTTGCTTAAAATCGGATTAACAGAAAGTATCCAAACTAGAGTGACACCTTTTTGTGTAGCAGTGTTGTTTTCCTCTGAAACTGCAGCAGTAATCTGGATTTTCACTCTTCCCATAGCTCTCATTAAGTCTTAGGCTTACTCTCTACCTACGGATGAAAATGATGTTTTTAAGCTCTTGTTTGTCTGTTCTTCATGACCATGTAACTTAAAACTTCTTGGAACTAGTTTCCTCGAAAGCTGAACAAACTCGTACAAATCACTGCCGTGACTGTGCAGATTAAATCATCTAAAACATGGGAGATCCAATCCTGGGTCTGGATTGAGTTCAGGTGACAGATGTGAGGTTGTAGCAGGAATGTGACAGCACACTTAATGTAGGACAGCACTGGCATCAACTCTGCGGTTACCTTGTTAGCACTTTGAGTTGTCATCATCTTGTACAAAGCTTAAATTCCTGTGAAGGACACGTCTCCCTGTGAGCAGATGCATGTGTTATCCAGTGTCACACTTGAGACACAAGCTATGAAACCTCACTTTGTGGACAGTTGTGCAATGGTGCATTATTTATGTGTGGTAACATGGTGATAACAATACTGTCCTTTTCTCGCCCTCCCTCCTGCTTCGAATCCAGGGGAAGGCGGTAGGTCAGAAAGCTCCTCTGTGGATCCGGGCGAGGTTCCAGGCCCTCCTGTTCTCTCTGGGCTGCCACATCCAGAGGCACTGTGGGAAGGTCCTCTTTATTGGACTCTTAGTGTTCGGGGCTCTGTCTGTGGGACTCCGAGTCGCAGCCATCGAAACGGACATCGAACAGCTATGGGTGGAAGGTAAGTTGGAGATGTCTCTGTTGATCTTTCGAGCACTTTTTTTTTTCTCGTGAAGCAGCCACACAAACCACACTCTGGTCTTGTTAAAGTTTCTCACACAAAATATAGCATCAGTTACCCTTCAGGTAAGCCATCTTTCTGCGAGGTCAGTCTTAGGTTCATGGCTGGATTCATTGATTTATGCTCAGATTAGTCAATTCAGAGTGGCTGGTACATTTTGATGAGCTTGTGTTTTCCCACTGAGTCTAACTGGAGTTTGAATGACAATAGTGAGTGGTGGGAAGATGCAGGGTGGCCATGTTAGTGTCATCTCAGTGCTATGGGAGGGCACTAGGTGTTCAGTGACTGACTGCTTGTCTACCTGAAATCCTGACTGAAGCAGCAATAAGGAAAGGGGCTTTTTGGAGCTGCTTTGAAGTTGTTTTCTCTCATATTTGCAGATAGAGAATTAACTTCCTATTGCGCAGTGTTCCTGTGTGTTATAAATCAGTGTTGTTCACTCATGTCTGTTCATGTTTTAATAAGTTGCAATTTACCTGAAAACCCAAACACAACTCAAACACATCTGACAGGACCGCTTCACAGTACAATTTCTTCTTCTTCTGTCACACAGACACTACCTTGTGCTTGTCCTGAAAGCGTGGCTGTGTTTGTGAAACCTTTCTTCCTTTTTTTTTTCCCCTCATTCTATGCATTTCAGATTTAGGTTATTTGTACATTTTCAGGAGCAGAGGCAGCTTTATTTGGTTTTTCACACTGGCCGAATTCCTTTTAAACCCCCAGGCTTTCAGTGCCGGGGCTGATCCCCGCAGCAGATGGACTGTGTGAATGGTTAGCCATCTTTGAGGGCTCTGACCCCTCCCCCCCTCGACTCCCTGTGTGGTCCCTAACTATTCTTGGATTCCATTCAACAAGAGGCAAGCAGGCAGGCAGGCAAGCAGGCACCACCTCCCTAAAATCCCCCCCTCCCTTCCCCTCCGCCTCCTCCTCCTCCTCCTCCTCCCAAGAAGAAAAAATATAAGTGAATGCAGCTGAAGTTTACCCACCTGTTTTGCACACTCTAAAAGCGCTACAGCAGTTGGTGAATATAAACAGACTCTATGGGGTTTTTTAAGCCCACCATGTCACCGGAGGACGGGAATAGGCGGCTCCTACAGGAGCTGCGTGGAGGTGTTGGAGAAATCAGGAGGAGTGTTTTGGAGGCTGTTGGGCTTCGCTCGCACTGGAATTTAAACAAGCTCCTGTATGAGGCGCAATTAAAAAAAAAAAACAAAAAAAACGATGTCTCTTAATTTGGTCGCTGGAGGTTGCAAAAGCCTGAATTTGCAACAAAAGCAGGCAACAAGAGTTTGAATTTCCACAGTCTCCTTTCTCTTTGGTTTCATTCTGGTTAGTGTAAAAGCTTCAGGATTACCTCTTGAGCTAATTGGCAGATCCGACTCCTAAAGGAGATGTTTAGATGTTTGTGTGCCAGTTGTTTTGCTGTGGGATTGAGAGAGTTGAACAGGGGGGGCTGAAAAGGAATGCTGTGCCTTTAAGAGGCCGTGGCCATGTTTCTAAAGTTTCTGCCTGCCTTGTTTCCACCAATAGCCCATTGACAAAGCTGCTAGGGCCTCAATGGAGAGTAAAGTGGTTCGGTAACAAGGAGAGGTTAGTTCTCCCTCTGTCTCTCCCTCTCTCTCTCTCACACACACACACACACAAACACAGAAGAGCACACACACACACACACACACACACACACATGCACCATTGTACATAAGCCAGAAGAGGGAGGAATGATATGCTCTCTAATAAGACAGCTGATTTCATATTAGGGCACTCAAATATTTTTCTACAGTAGTTGTCAAGTTTTATTTGGCTGTTTTTTTTGTGTATATGATGATAACTTAGTAGAAATGTAGTTTCTTATGCATTCCTGCAAGTATTTTTTTTTCTTTCATTTTCAACAACAATCTTATGAAACAGCTCTTCCAGATTGCAGCATAAACACAGCTTTCACACTTGTTTCCTAATTTGTTCAGAATAAACTAGCTGTGAATTGACACCGTATGTGTTAACACTACCAGCAGGGTGTAAACTGTGTGTGTGTGTGTGTGTGTGTGTGTGTGTGTGTGTGTGTGTGTTAGGGGCATATGCTTCACATCATATATTCATACTAGAGGCTGCCGTCACGCTGCCCACGTATGCACAAACACATACAGTTGTCAGCTTTGCCACCTTTGGTGCGTACAGATTGCTGTCTGCCTGCCTGAATTTCCTGACTGCTTGCCCGTCTGTCTGCCTGTTCTTTGTGTATGTGTTTACATTTCTACCTGTCTGTCTGTCTGTCTGCTCTGTGAAGTCAGGCCACCAGGGCTTTTTTAATTGCTTCCTCCCTCCTTCAGCACCAAAACACTGTGAAGTAGAGCACAGCAGTGGAGTCTGTCAAGAGCGAGTAGACAGAAAAAGACAGAACAGGGAGATAGGAGAAGTTAGTATCTACATTTCCAGACAAACATACTCCACTTCATCTATAATGCTCAGTACTAATATGACAGCCTTTTCTTGTATCATTTTTGTCTGCATTTTCTTGTGCATTTTCAAGGAGGCAATGCAATGAGAAAATAAAAGGGTTAATCATGCCTTCAGTCCGCACACCTGTGCTGGTGAGAATAAAAGCCCCTGTATCAGGGTGTTTAGTCTGACAAAGGGATTATGGACTATTTGTGGCTCACTGCTCAGTCATTGAGAAAGACATCACCCATGAAAATACCTGAAACTTGTTTAGGAAGCTGCTTTTTAAAATGCTGTGTGACAGAGAAGAATAACTCGGAGAGTGACTGTATTACTGAGGGATGATACTAGATAGGTAATGTATGGGGACATTTTTATTGTCAATTTAAGAGAGGCTGAATCACATCATATTTATTAATCCCCAAGTTTCTGTCTATCTTATGCTGTTAATGCTCATACAGCCTGCCCACCTTCAAGAGTGTGAAAGCTGGTGTGAGCTGGCCAACGTGTGACCCAATCCTTATTGTCCGCAAGCAGAAAAGAGAGAGATCGTAAAAAGAGAGGTGCAGGAAGAAGAGAGGGATGAGAGGAGACACTGGGGGGTTGGGGCAGGAACAGGGTGGAAGGTTTATGGCTAGCTGACACTTTTTTTTTTTGGCCCCATGTTTTTGCCTGTCTCACTTGAACAAACATGAAAAGTGTGAGACTGTCTCGTGTGAGTCTTTCTCTCACCATAAAGGACTGTGGGAGGGTGTGTAGTTTCTCACTAAAGCTTGAATCTTTTACTGAAATCAGATTTCTTGTATTTTGTATTTTAAGCTCAGAATATTCAGCTTTTTTTTTTTTTTTTTAATGGTGGCCAATTTTTAAAGCTTGTTTTGGGAAGGAGTGGAAGAGAATTGGCCTCCATGTAAACGTGCTGGTGTTTACTCTTACATTAACTAAACTCATCCTTCTTGGTAGAGTTTGGGTGAAGCAAGACAGACGTGTACACAGACTCAAGCTGTCCAAATATGAGTGCAGTGAGACAGGGCCTATCCGGATAGCAGGCGCACCACATGTCCCATAAAAAGACCATGTAGAAGGAGGATAGTAAAGGGGGAGGTAAAGACCATACAGTCCAACAATGCATAGAGGCTGGAGTGCTAGCTCAGCCTCCTAGCATTGAAATCAGACAAGATCTTCTGCAGATATGAAGAGACCAAGTAGTAGATTGATTGAAAAGTAAAAAAAAGATGAGAGAAAACACTTCTGAGTTTGCGCAAATGAGCAAATGCACACGTGGGCATTTCGGTGTTAGGAGCAATTTCTCTAAACAAACCTCAGAGCGGCACAGCAGGTAAATGCTATAATTCATCGGAGCGCACACTGCGCCCCAGTTCAGACAGAGAAAGGGAGCTCTATCAGGCATTATTGGAGGTGAATAGTGCGCGGTGGTGCCCCAGCTAGATAAATAAACTCCCAGTGCTCAGGGCCCAGGACCTCACTGGTAGAGAGAACAAACAAGACCAGAGTCAACCTGGGTCACTTCTAAATGTTTATTTCACCCCCCTCTCCTTCCCACCATCCTTCAATCCAAGTTTCCCTCATTCCATCCCCTTTTTCAGCATCCCCCCCCCCAGACGCACACACTCTTTAACAGAGAGACCAAGACCACCCCCCAACAAACAAACACAGATTGAGCAGCTATGGACACATGTGCATATGACAGACACATGGCTTCTGCTTCAGTGATATGAGAAACACACATACCGCTCCCTGCTCGTCTCTTTCAAGTAGAAATTTTAAAACAAGAGTATTCATCATGTTGACATACCCCTATGCTCTTATTTTAGGGCCAAAACTGTGATAAAAGAGGGCACTGTACTGTCAGTCTTTTGCAACTTTGAATGCAATATCCTGAGAAAGGCTGCATTGCAACTGAAAACAGGATAATGAAAACTCAATCAATATAGTGTGGCACCCTTTCACTCCGAGCTGAAGAGCAACCTTTGTCTTTGGTCTGTGCGAAAATAAAGCAGCACCAGTCACCTCAGAGTTTGCACCATTTGCCTCTGTCTTTACACCATGAAAGTATAAAAAAAAGTAAAGGGAGTGGGAGATGGAGAGAGACTTAACATTTTCTTGGTACTTGGGAGGGAAAAAAGAAATGGTTCTTGGGCTCAATAAATTCATTTCTCGTCTGAATGAGACCAGCAACGTGGAAAAATTTTGCCTTTCAGGCAGGGATGAATGTATGTTTCAACCACACATTAAGCAGTATTAGCGGTCAGTGGAGTGTCTAATGTGACTATTTTTCACAGTGGCCAACTCTGCCCATGATTAGCATAATTAGCAGAGGCAAGCCTATACATATGGAAATAGAAAGTGTCTAAATGCCAACCCTGGTGGAAATTTATGTGTGGTGGCTAACACCACTGGCACATCTGAATAGAATGTAAGTGAAACTGATTTTTCATGTTGTTTTCGCTGTTTTATACTGTTTTTTAAGGTGTGAGCGCAGGGTGACTGCTTTTTTTTTCATGATGGCAGGAGCTGCAGAGTGTAAACACATTGACACTGATCAGTTTTGTCCCTGCGTGTTCACACATTAATTAGGATTTTCTCCTCCTAAAATAATACAGCTGTCTTTGACGATTGATGAACAGATACAGCGTGCGTGTGAAGACAAAAACACACACACACACACACACACACACACGCACACACGCACACACAAGCGCACACTGTATTTCTATAGGTAAGATACCAAAGTGCCAGCTTCTCTTTCTTGCCCCCAGCCTCACCCTCCCACAGCCAACTCTGGCATTGTTTTACAGGCTGGGAAAGTTTTGGTCCATTTGCTTTTGTTTTGAAAAAAAAAAGCGTTCCCTCTTTATTTTATTCTGCTGTTTGTTGGGAAACATCTGAAAGAAATTGAAGGGTTGAATGACAAAAGGGTCTGCATTCAGTCTGGAGCTGCTGCACTGAAGAATTGAATGGAGGAACAGCCCATCTGCTGGGGGCAGCCTGCTTTAGGCGGTGCCCTGGCTAGGGAATGCCACAGGGCAGGGCCGGGCTGAGGACCCAAAGTGGGGCACAGTTCTGATTCTGGTGGGTCCACATGTGACAAAAGGACCATTAGGTTTTTCTTTTGGTGACACTGGGTGCCATGCCAAGAGAATGAGTTTCTCGTTTGGCTCTTTTACTGAAAAATCAAAAGAAATAAAGGACTATTCTATCTTTTGGAGGACATTGTGAAGAAGTAAATGATGGATAGACGATGGCAGCCAAGGTATAGTTTTTTTATATTCTTGCTGCTCGTTGGTGGTCGGATTTTTTTTCTTAATTTATCTTTTATCAAAGGAGTTCCTGTGTATAGGTCATTTGTCTTCTTCTCTACAAATGATTCGTTCTGTGTAAATCAGGAAGAGGTAACTTCCAATGCACCATATAGCAGGTAAAAGCATACATGTCACTTTCAACCCTCTTCGTCTTGGGTCTTCCTCCATAGCAGCGTGGGGCCTTTCAGAGGCCCCCTAATCCAGCTAATCTACCACACTGAACTTTGAAGGTGGCCTGGTCTGACCTAGCATGGCCTGGAACTGGGACTAGGCCTGTAAGCCATGAAGACAGAATAGAATAGAATAGAATAGAATAGAATAGAATAGAATAGAATAGAATAGAATAGAATAGAATAGAATAG
>JAPZDY010000004.1:11604431-11638982 GCA_029783645.1 Ctenochaetus hawaiiensis | reverse complement strand
AATAGAATAGAATAGAATAGAATAGAATAGAATAGAATAGAATAGAATAGAATAGAATAGAATAGAATAGAATAGAATAGAAAACTTACATTTGAAACACAGACTTTTGAAGGTGGCCTAGAAGCCAGATGTGAGAGGCCGCACATATTTCACCAAGTAAAGAGAATCTGGGTGTTCGGCTTCGGGGATGGAAGGGTCAGGTGGAGAGGAAATGACTGAGGTTGGTGGAGACAGGGTCCAGTGTTAACACCAGTGCACACACCCAGTCGCATGCACACACACACACACACACACACACACACACACACACACAGAGGCACATATACTCATTTACACATTCACACAAACGTTACACTTGTACCCCAACAGCCATGAAACTATTTCATTGCTTTTTATGATATTTTTCATTCCTCAACAGCTTCATTAAAAGAACTGTGGATGTGATTTAGAAGAAGTTGTGATCACTTTCTTTTTTTAAATTCTTCATGTTTTCCAAAGGAATAATATTTCACGATAGAAAATTGCTCGTGTAATAAAATTGACAGCCTCTGGGGCGTTGGAACTCCAACTTCCACACTCAAAGGCGCTTTCTTCCCAGGGTGGGAAAATTTCCGGGAACTGTCTCTTTAAGGCTGTGCGGAGCGCCGGCTGAGTGCAGGGAGAGGGTAGGGGGGATTGAAAAGGAGCGAGAAAGAGGAAGAAGAAGAAGAAAAAGAGTAGGAGGGAGGAAAAGGAGATAGAGAAGAAAGACAGATAAGAAAGGGAAGGACAGGGTTCCTTGTGGAGCGAGCGGTGAGTTAAGCAGAGCTGAACCGAGCAGACTTGTCGCGAAAGCTCAGAGTTTGGTGGTTGGGGCCAGACCAGGGGTTGAGGAGAGAAGGCGAGAAAGGGAGAGAGAAGAGAGAGGGCTGACTGCCTGGGTGGTCCAGATGGGAGGAACGAGACACAAATAGCTATAATTTACTTCAGGAGGCCTGTAATTACAGAGCCAGTCTCTCCGAGCCACCCAGTTCCTGTTGGGATCAAAACCCCACACTGCAGAGGTTAACATACGAAATGTCAAAAAAGGTTTAACAGATGTCAAAGAGGTCCGCAAACGGAAAGTGTTCCATTTTGCAGTAGCCTTTTTTTTTGATTGGCAATCTGTCTGACAAGTAAACTGAGCGGAGGCTGGACCGTTACATCTAAACATGGTCTATGACTAAATCAGATTCTGTGGAAACAAAATCAAAAATCTCACACAAAAACTCTTGAGGAAATTGTCCAACTTTGTTTTTGTTGTGGTTCAACAAAAGCTTTGTTAAAAAAAAACAAAAAAAAAACTTCTGGACTTTAAAATTTTGTAGGACCAGATGTGAAAAGGATGTCGAACAAGAACATATCTCATTTAAGTGTTTTATTTTTTTCTTTTTGTGACGCACTGAACCAAATACTTAAGGGAAGACACCCATGACTGCAATTAAATGAGGTGACCTTATATTCCAAATCCCCCGTGTAGGTAATTAAAGCCTTGAAAGCAAAGCCCAGATATATTGGACTGTGTCTCCAAGGCCCAGAGTTTCTAACCTGATCTCACACTTTGACGGCGAAGGCTGAATAGTTTGTTTTTTCTTTTCTCCCCATCAGTTATAGGAGCCTGCTCTGGGCTGGGGGAGGTGCAGAGAACATTTGGGGGAAAGAAAGAGAAAGAAAGAGGGGGATAGACTGAGAGAAAGACAGAATAAAGGAGCTGTAGAGAGCATAAAGAGTATGAGAGGGATAGTTTCATCAGGATGGAGTGCAGCATAGGGAAAGTGGGTAAAGGAGTGACGAGAGTTAGAATTAAGAAGGTAGCCCTTGCCCCCCCACTCCAATCCTTTTCCTCCCCTTCCCTCCCTCTCTTTCTCTCTCTGGGGTTGTCATGTAGTGGGACAGTGAGAGGGGCAGACGGGCCCTCTGTGATCCAGCGCGGCATGTTTCATGTCCACTTGGCACAGGCACAGATCCCCCCGGCTGGCAAACTCTTTTCAGGGCAACCTCCTGTAATTAGGGGGCTGGAGTCTACCGCACAGCACAACATTGCTCTCCCTCTCCGCTTTCTTTTTTTTCATCCTTCTCTATCTCTCTTCTGTTCATCACCACCACTGACATCCATATTTATATCTCTGTTAATCTATTTACCTTCTTTATCTGCTTGTGTCTTCGAGTTCTTTGATGTCTTTCATTCCCAACTTTGGCTTGCCACATCAACACCACCACTGCCTCGCGCTGTTCCCCCCTTTCCCAACTCTTCTCTTCCCTTCCCTTTCCTTCTCTTTTCTTCCTTTCTCTTCACTTCTTTCCTCTCCTCTTCTCTGAAGACATGAGACATGATGATAACCCGTCATGATCTTTCCACATGTCTTCAAATTGTCTTTGTCGATACATCTGCTGCCCGCGCGAAAGAGTGGCAGAGGGTTTTGGGGCATCAGAAAGCTGGTTTCCCCAACTAACAGGGCACATCTGTTTCACAGAAGGAGCCAATGAGAAGCTGTATTACTCATTTCTCTTGGCCAGACGCTGGCTTGTGTGAAGTGCCTTCAAAACCAACACTGGCGAGGGCCAAGGGCGTTGGTCGATATATGTGTGTGTTCTTGTATAAGTGTGTGTGTGGATATATATGCACGCGAGACACTGTTAAAGGATCCAAATGTGTGTGCGTCTTTGTAATGTTTTAAAGATATTCCATATGAAACCCTTGATATTATACAGCACCTATCTATCCATTTATCCGTCTATCAGTCTATTTGTTTAGAATTCAGTGTTCATTAATCGTTAATGTTTTGTTTTCCAGCTGGCAGTCGGGTGAGCACGGAGCTTCGTTACACCAGGGAGAAGCAGGGAGAGGAGTCAGTATTTACCTCACAGATGCTTATCCAGACCCCCAAAGAAGAGGGCACCAATATTCTTACCCAGGAGGCTTTGCTGGTTCACATGGCAGCCGCCCTGTCTGCCAGCAAGGTTCAGGTGTCACTGTTTGGAAAGTAAGTGGACCACGACACTTAATGTGAAAGAGCTTCTTGTGCTCACGCTTGTGTCAACAATGGAGGTTGTAGATTATTGCTTATTATTGTTTTCTCTCTTGTAGATCGTGGGATCTTAACAAAATATGCTATAAATCAGGAGTCCCTATTATAGAAAATGTCATGATTGAAAGGGTAAGTTTGCAACAGCGTGATGTTTTAGTACTCACATATTTTCCACTGATTTGCACTGTTAAACCATGTTTCCTTTCTGTTTCCTGATCCCAGATGATTGACAAGCTATTCCCCTGTATGATAATCACTCCATTGGACTGTTTTTGGGAAGGGGCCAAACTACAAGGAGGCTCCGCCTATTTACCGTAAGTCTTGGAATATTTGACTCACCTTCCCTTTTTTTTTTTTTTTTTGCATATTAAAACATCTCATAGAAGGTCTTGGCTCTCCCTCTGCTGTCATTGCTTCCATCTGACTTGCGTTGCAGACTTTTGGAGGGGTCTGTAAGTTTTAACACATGCACGATGGAGACATACAGTTGGGCTTTCAGTAGTCTGTCAGTGGGTGCTGTGACTGACAGCGGTGGTCAGTAATAGAGTTCTTTTAGTGCCCAGAGAGGGACTGGGGAGGGGGTGTCCTGACAGAGAAATTCAAAGAGAGAAAGTGAGGGAGAGATGCAGCAAGTAAGGGAGGGACGGAGAGAGAGAGAGAGTGAGAGAGAGAGGAGGTGGCTGCAGCGGCAACTGGGTGGTGGGTTGGTAGAACGGAGGGCGGGGAGGCGGCGGCGGCGGCGGTGGTGGTGGTGGTGGTGGTGGCAGGGGAGCCCTTTGGGTCAGACAATGGTAAGCATTCTTTCAGTTTACGAGTGAGTGTCCATCAGTGCAGGGGCCCCGGAGGAGGGAGGGGGGCCGGCTTTGTCAGCTCACGGCTAACACTCGGCATTCTCATGGTAATGCCCCGGGCTCCCAGCTCCCAAGTTGTCCAACAAATAAAATGGGCAGTATTCAAGCCTCAAGTCCCTCGAGAAAGACAGAGAGAGGCTACAAGACGGTTAACAGTGGAGTCGGGGCGTATTTGGGCATTTTGGGGATTCATTTTTTTTTCTCTCCTTTTTTTGCAGGACAAAGTTCTCTTAAGAAATTGAGTCACTGAAAGAGGGCTTTTTAATGTCGTCAGAAGTGATATTTCAATTGAGTCCTCGGTTTATAGAAGATAGTTTAGATCATAGCAGATGTTTCTTTGCAAACAAATTGTTTATATTTCTGTCCAGAGCTGACTGCAGCATGTTGCATGAGAAGCCAGCACAGACAGAAACAAATGCTCGTTTCCCATCCTAAGCATCTCCCAGTTGGCTTGTATGAAAGCTGAGCGTCAGAAAAAGAGAGACGGGTGTCTTTGATGATTCGCAAGTCCTCCGAGTTGGCCTGTAAATCACATAAAGTGTTCAGCATCTGTTGTTATTTATTAAATGCTTTTTACTCGTTCCTTCATGTGGCGCGGTGAGGGGAACTTTGCGGCTGTCACTGAGGCCTGTGTCCCTTCAGTTTCTGCTTCACTTCAGCTCTGGTTTTTAATACAAAAAAAAAAAGTGAGATAGAGAGAGAGAAGGGGGAAGAGGGAGAGAAGCAGATTGGGAATGAGAGTGAGGAAGAGTGAAGCGAGAGAGAAAAAAAAACTTGGGAGAACAAAAAGCAGCAATCTATGAAAAAACAAAAGGGCCCAGGCCTGGTTCACTCAAGCAAAAACTAGCTGATAAAGGAGTGTGTCTTTGCAAGCAGCAGCAAAAGGGACCCTGGTATGTGGGAATAGGAGAGGAGCTCTCTTCATGAGCCATTGGAGGGAGATTGGGCCCAAAGTTGAGATACTTTGGTATTCTTTTATTTCCCACTCTTTCTTTTTGTCCTCATCCCTACTTTGTCTCACTGCAGAAGACATCCATTTGAAGAGTTTTCATCTACTAAATTGCAAAATTTGGGCAATAATTGTTGGATTTCAGTTTTTGATTTAAAAAATGCCATGTCAAAGAAGTTTATGCCTTTCTGTTGTCATAGAAGAGTTTTTTCCAAGGGACTGAAACCAGGAAAACAGTAGAGCTAATTTACTTTTTGCCCTCCTTTACTTTGAATGTCTAAAAAAAGTCCTATAGTAAAGACAAATACATAATAAATGAAACTACAGAAAGCTAAGCCAAAGAAAGATCTCTGCCTGTAAATTGATGCCAAATTATTGGTCAAGACATAAAAAACACTCCAAAGACAGATTAGTCCCTTCTGAAAGTTTTCTATTAAAGCCAAACCTGCTAATTTTAATAATTTAGAACACTAAATTTGTAGAGCAAATTATAAACTTATGGTAGTGATACAGATGAAACTCATAAGTAGGCCATTTGTCTGTTAACATGAGACAACAGACTTTGTCCCAAGTTCCCCCTTTTGCTTCTTCCCTCATCCCTCACCCGTTACCCTCCCATCCATCCTCCCAACCTCTCTCCTCTCCCTCCCTCCTTATCAAGATGTTTGGGAGGCAGAGGTAATCGTTATGACTCAGTGCAGGACATTGAGGAATGGAAGTGAGCAGGCAACCACCGTGCCTTTTCCCCGGGCATTGTGGCAGCGTGAAACAGGATAATAAACGCTATTTTATCCTGTATCTGCGGCTAGCCTCCTGCGTAGCCCGGAACAACAAGGGAGAGAGAATTAAACTGAACTGAAAGAAATGCAGTTTTTCTTTCTGCTTGCAGTAAAGATTAGCAGGAATGCAAAGCCATGTAGCCTCGCAGGCATTATGTGATAAAAGTTTACAGTCTTTTCTGTAAGTTGTTGATGAAGTGTTTGGGTTGATGTTCATCATAAATGTGTCTTCGCTCTGCAGAGGTATGCCAGATATCCAGTGGATGAATCTAGATCCAGTCAAGCTGATGGAGGAACTGAGTCAGTTTACCTCATTGGAGGGATTTAGGGAGATGTTGGACAAAGCCCAGGTAGGACACACAAGTGAACGCTGATATGGACAAACCTTTCATTCTACTAAACAAAAAGTTTACCCATATAAACAATTATTCATCTAACTGCATGATTTTCCTCATACTAAGATTTTTGCATATTGTTTTATTACTTAGGTGGGACATGCCTACATGAACAGGCCATGTCTTGACCCCTCAGATCCAGACTGCCCTCTCAGTGCACCGAACAAGGAGCAAGGAGAGGTAAACTCACAGCTCAGTCATTTAAATACATAATAAGAAGTTGCAGGTAGATGAAGGCAGTGCTCAGACCTACAGAGACACCTTACATGTTTCCCTGTGTTTTTCCCTCTGTCCCTGCTCGTCCATTCAGAGCCCTGACATTGCTGGGCGTCTCCAGGGTGGTTGCCATGGTTTCAGCCGGAAGTTCATGCACTGGCAGGAGGAGCTGATCCTGGGAGGGCGGATCAAGAACAGCCAGGATACTCTGCAGAGGTGAGTGTTTATTACCGAAAAAGATCAGCCAGTGCTGTATTTAACGAATCTACAGGTTATAAATTTGCTCTTATCTTGCTGGAAGATGTAATAGTGAGGGCAGTGTTGCAAGATCGCTGCCAGCAGAGCAGGCAGCCAGTGAGCCCATCAGCTTGTGAGCCGCTGTGACTGTGGAATCTGTGTAGCCCCTAATAACCCAACAGACACATGCTAGGAATGCCTCACACCGAGAGGGATCGGTTTCCTGCATGACCTCGGTCCAGGATAGGCCAATTAAACATGATTGACAGCCACATAAAGCCCCCCCAACCCCCACCCTTTTACACATTTGTTGTGCAAGGCACCAAAGAAGAAGATATAGAGGACAGGAACACTTTTTAAAAATATTATTTCAAGACTCTCCAGATTTTTTCTTTTTTTTTTTCATATTGACTACAAGTGGATTTAAAAGCATGCCAGCATAAATGGAGCGATAGCGCTGGGTCAGAGCCCAGATTATGACCCACTCGGGCCCAACAGGGCCTTGAATGAAAGAGGATTTCAGTCCTGTCTGAAAGAGCCACACACTACTCTCGGATGTGATTTATGATCATTTCTTTCACCTTTTGAGCGCCGCTGTTGCTTGCTGTGGCAGTGCCAAGAAAACCTGAGGACATCTGGGATCACAGCCGAGAGACCGGCAGACAGACAGACAGACTAGATAACACCTGCTTTTAGCTGTTTACATTGGCAGACAGACAGACAGACCGGCAGGCAGACAAACCTGCCCTCAGTCATTCACAGAAAAGCATGTTCCCGTTCAGGTTAAGGGATACCAAGAACATCAAAACTGTCTGACTGGATGATTTTTAATGTGCTGGTTGTAGATGATACAGTTGAGGTTTCCACTCGGCTCAGCACATAATAAACCATGTTTGCAGGGGGAGTCTGACATTTCTGACATGTCCTAAGTCTACATTTGTGTGTTTTTGCAGTGCGGAGGCTCTCCAAACCATGTTCCTGTTGATGAGTCCTAAGCAGCTGTACGAGCACTTTAAAGACGACTATGAGATCCATGACATAAACTGGAATGAGGAAAAGGCCACCGCCATCCTTGAGTCCTGGCAGAGGAAGTTTGTGGAGGTGCGAACACTCACTCACACACACACACACACACACACACACATTTAAAGTCTCCTAAAGTGCTCACAAACATACACACCAGATAAAACAAATGTACTCATAAAACTTGACAGAAGTGTGGCTTTTCATCAAAGTCACAAGAAGAAGCAGGAGGAGGAGGAGGAGGAGGAGAAAAATGAGGAGGCATTTTCAAGTTTTGTTTTGCTTTGGCATGCGCAAACACACTCACACACACACACACACACACACACACACACATTGCATAGGGCTTATTCTGCAGTGTCTGAATTCCATCAGTCTTCAGCTCCCTTGTAAAGCGAATCCGGGGCAGAACAGGGCAGTAGGTGTGTGTGTGTGTGTGTGTGTGTGTGTGTGTGTGTGTGGTAGGGCCAGTCATCTCTCTCTGTCAGAGCCCTAGTTATAGGAACAAGCTGTTGCTGTGATAGCTGACACCCACCACAGTGAGGGTAAGGAGAGAGGGGAGAGAGAGAGGTTTGTAAGGGAGGAGGGGTAACAAACTCAAACGTAAACTGACAGAGACACAACGCCTCCTGACACACCGAAGAGCAAGAACAGATCTATTTGAGATTGCGAATGATGACTGTATGCAGACAGGTAAAGAGCTTTTGGAAAAGTTTGCTCCATTCGTGGCGCAGAGAGCAGAGAGCAGCCTTCTTAGGCCATGTGATCCCATCCCTTTCACCTCTGACCTCACAACCTCTGGCATCTGTGCTCATTACTCCTCAGTTGTCATACATACACACGCACTCACACACATGCTAGCACATGTAAAAACACGCATACGTCCGTTCACACTTCAACACACACACACACATTTTAAAGTGACAGGGAGCTTTTTCTGTTTAAAAAGGGGCTTGAACTTTCAGCATCAGCATTTTGATGATCTAACGCTCAGTTATATAAGCAATGTATTAAAAAGTGTAAATTGCAGTTGCTGCTGCCAAGTGTTTTGCTAAATTTATTGATGATTTATTATTTTTATCCTTTAGGTGGTTCATGAGAGCATCCCAGATAACTCCAGCCAGTCCATTCACGCTTTCTCCACCACCACCCTCAATGACATCATGAAATCCTTCTCTGATGTCAGCGTGATCAGGGTGGCCGGCGGATACCTGCTCATGGTGAGCATGATGATTAATTCAGTCACTTATGGCAAGAAAAAATATTGAACTTTAGTCTAAAGTTACGCATATTTAATGTCTCCTCTCTAGCTGGCCTATGCTTGTGTGACCATGCTGAGGTGGGACTGTGCCAAGTCCCAGGGGGCTGTGGGGCTGGCCGGGGTGCTGTTAGTGGCTCTGTCAGTGGCTGCAGGGCTGGGTCTCTGCTCCCTGCTCGGCCTCTCCTTTAATGCTGCCACCACACAGGTAAAACATGAAGAAAATTGCATAAATTTACTGTGTTTGCTCTCTAAAAGGCTTATTCTTTATCTTTGATTGAACAGCAGATTTTTTTAACATACTACAAATGATGATTTTAACCATTTCCCATCCTAGGTGCTTCCCTTCCTGGCACTGGGGATTGGTGTGGATGACATGTTTCTGTTGGCTCATTCCTTCACAGAAGCTGGAAGTAACATCCCCTTTAAGGTATTTTTAAGACCCTCTACTCCTCTTTTCCTCTCTCCCCACCTCTGTCTTTTCCTCTCTTCTGAACGCTGTTTTGTGTTTGTTCTTAAAGGAGCGAACAGGAGACTGTTTGCGTCGCACTGGCACAAGTGTGGCCCTGACTTCCATCAACAACATGATCGCCTTCTTTATGGCTGCTCTCGTACCCATTCCTGCCTTGCGAGCTTTCTCTTTGCAGGTATGTTTCACACAAACGCACCCCCTCAAACACATGCACACAGGCAAAAAACACATGTACACAATCGCACACCAAGAGGCCCGAGGCTCCTTTGAAAAAGAAAGAGATAACTTAAGAGAGGTGACACTTATTCAGAGCAAGTAAAGCCTTTGTTCCCTGTTTTATTGCTGCTGCACCTACAGAGCCAACATTTTTTTTTTTTACTCTGCATGTGTGCGTATATGTGCATAAGAGTGTTTGTGCATGTGTGTAATGTGGAATAATCAGAGCAAAGAGGGTGACGAACAGACAGAAAGAGACAGACAGCGAGAGAGAGAGAGAGAGAGAGAGGGAGAGGGAGAGGGAGAGGGAGGGAGGAGTGGATCAGTATATCACTGGCCCGTCAAGGCGGTTTGCTCTGATCTGTGACTAAACTGTGGGTGGTCTGAAACACACAGGCACACATGCAAATACACACACATAGATGCAGACACACTGGAAACCACAGCCAGTTAGAATGTCAGCTTCAGGGGCTGGGGTGAGTGAAGGGTGATGGTTTTTGCTCAGACTCACAACATATATATTCCCTCCCTGCTCCTTTCTATCAGACTTTCTAGTAGTTCTTTCAATCTGGCACTCTTTTTCTCTCTTTTCTTCTATGTCTCTCTCTCTCCCTCTCCCCTTCTGGCTCGCTTAGTATTCCTGGCTGGTGATTTAGAGTGAGGCTTTTCTTTACTTTCTAGGCTGTGGTCTGACATGCTAAAAAAAAAGAAGGCCTGACTCTCCCCAGCTGGAGTAGGGTGTCTGTAATTTTACATACTGTTCTCTGTCTTTTCTCACATTGTTTTTCCTGCTCTGTTTTCCTCCCCAGGCGGCCATTGTGGTCGTGTTTAACTTCGCAATGGTCCTGCTCATCTTCCCAGCCATCCTCAGTTTGGACCTTCACCGACGGGAGGACAAGCGCTTGGATGTCCTCTGCTGCCTGTACAGCCCCTGCTCCGACCGCGTCATCCACCTCTCGCCGCACGAGCTGTCAGATGCCGGAGAGCAGCCACACACGCCTACCACGGCCACGGCACACACGCACCAGTACGCGGCGGGATCGACAATCACCACCAGCACCCAGATCACCACCACGGTGCAGGCGTTCACGCAGTGTGATGCAGCGGGACAGCATATCGTCACCATCCTTCCACCTACCTCACAGATCTCGACCAGCCCTCCATCTATCATCGTCTGCCCCACCTCACAGCCTCAAGGTGAATATGAGCTGTGTTAAGTCTCTGACAATTACGTTTTATTATTTAAAGTCGGTATTTTAAAAGTTTCATGATACCAAACACCAATTTCCTGCTTGTATTTCCTTCCTCTAGCTATCACACCTTCACCCACCACTTCTGTGCCAGACCCCTATGGCTCCCAGCTCTTCACCCCTACCTCCAGCTCCACTCGGGACCTCCTAGCCCAGGTGGAGGATTCCAAATCAGGAAAGAAGTGCGTCCCACTCCCTTTCTTGCATTGGAACCTGTCCAGCTTTGCCAGGGAGAAATACGCCCCTCTGCTCCTGAAACCTAAAAGCAAGGCCATTGTGGTGGTCCTCTTCCTGGGCCTCCTGGGCCTCAGCCTGTACGGGACCACCATGGTGCACGACGGCCTCTACCTGACCGACATTGTGCCACGAGACACCAAGGAGTATGACTTCATCGACGCCCAGTTCAAGTATTTCTCCTTCTACAACATGTACCTGGTGACCATGGATGGATTTGATTACGCCCGATCACAGCGGCTGCTCATCCAGCTGCACAACGCCTTCAACTCGGTCAGATACGTGGTCAGAGACAGCGACAGCAAACTGCCCCGCATGTGGCTGCACTACTTCCAGGACTGGCTCAGAGGTACAAATTCAGGCTCAGTAATGTTATTCTTTTGAGTGAGTCAGGTAATAAGTTGCCCTCTGTCCCCTCAGGGTATTTAATTATGATGTCAGAATCCGGCTGAGGGGGCAACAGGTTTTTTCAGGTGTGCTTTTTTTTACTCAGGACATGAGTGAATGTTTTGTGTGTGTGTGTGTGTGTGTGTGTGTGTGTGTGCAGGGGTGAGAATGTGTGAAGGGTGAGTGAAAGTTCAGTCAGGCTGTTTTCCCCCATCCACCTGGGCTCAGGGGCGGTGCAGTAGACAGGTTTGGGTCATAGGTTATCTTTGCATGTGTGTGTGGGTGTGTGTGTGTGGATGTGTGTGTGTGTGTGGATGTGCGAGTGTGTGAGTGTGTGAGTGAGTGTGTGTGTGTCCTCAGGCTAGGACATGTCAAAGGCCCAGTCAGGAGGAAGTGATAGCTAATCAGAGCCAGATGAAAAAAAAAAAAAAAGATGTAAAAAGAAACTTGATATTTCACATTTTCAGCATCGCTGCCCACATTGACAGACTCAGGAAGACTTCTATAATTTTATGATAATAGACGTCAAAATATTTATAAATGATATAACCACAATAATCCTTTCTTGTCTGTGTGTGCTTTACCTCACACGCAGGTCTTCAGGCCTCTTTCGATGCTGACTGGCAGGCAGGCAGGATTACCTCTGACAGCTATCGTAACGGCACAGAGGATGGAGCTCTGGCATACAAGCTCCTCATCCAGACCGGCTCCAAGAAAGAGCCTTTTAACTACAGCCAGGTATGTGCACAGGCTACGAGGAATACTTTAAAACAGACTCCACATGGCATTCCTGTGTAGACACTGTGTGTGGCATTGCGGACAACTACATTATCAGCTGTCTTTTTCCATTTATTCTGACAAAAATTCCCTTCATGAATGGCTATTAAATTTGATTTTTTTTTTTTTTTTTTACTTTTCTCTCTCCAGCTCACTTCTCGTCGATTGGTGGATGCAGAGGGTTTGATCCCCCCTGAGGTGTTTTACATTTACCTCACAGTTTGGGTCAGTAACGATCCTCTGGGTTATGCTGCCTCCCAGGCCAACTTTTACCCTCATCCAAGAGAGTGGATTCACGACAAGTACGACACTACAGGGGAGAATCTGCGCAGTGAGTATCTCTTCTTATAGATATTAACTTGGTCTGTGCTGATACACCTGATCCTAAACGTAACCCCTGTTCTCTTGCAGTTCCAGCTGCAGAGCCCCTGGAGTTCGCCCAGTTCCCCTTCTACCTGAACGGCCTTCGCCAGGCCGGCGACTTTGTTGAGGCCATCGAGAGTGTGCGGGCAATCTGCGACGAGTTTAGCCGCAAGGGTGTGTTCAACTACCCTAATGGATACCCCTTCCTGTTCTGGGAGCAGTACATTGGCCTCAGACACTGGTTCCTGCTGGCGATCAGCGTGGTGCTGGCCTGCACCTTTCTGGTCTGTGCCATCCTCCTGCTCAATCCCTGGACTGCTGGCATCATTGTAAGTCAGCAGTCAAGTTTACCTCACAGCTCTTTACCATGTACTCGTCTTTCTCATCCTCCATGTTTCCCTTCTTTTCCACCCTCGCCTGTTCCTGTCCTATATGTCTTACATTTTCAATCTCATGCTACCTCAACAACATCATTAGCCCCTTCCTTGCTTTCTTCTTCCTCTCACTTTCTTCTTACCCTTCTCAGCACAGCTCAATAACGCTGTCTAGGGGGCCCCTTTTTCTCTGCGGAGGGCCAGTACACTCACACACACACACACACACACACACACGGGGACCTTTGTCATTCTAATGTAGGCTGGGTCGGCCTTAGAAAAGGAAATGCAAAGGAGCAAGAAAGGCTTTGCCCTCCTGAAGCCTCTACCTCCAACTCCCTCACGGCTTTTGTCAGAGGGAGAGGGAGAGACTTGGGGACAGGACAGATCTGCCCAGTTGCGACCTTGGCCTGCTCAACCCATCCATCAAGGATATATGCGTGTGTGTATGCGAGGGGGAAAAAAGAGACAGTCTGAGTGTTCAGCGGTTGGAAAACATTTCACACACAAGCTGGTGGGACCGGTGGTCCTGAAGGGCCCCCCAAACTCACACACATACATACACAAATCCACATATCCCCAACCATTTTGGGGGGGGGGGGCTGAGATGTAGCACAACAACAGTGCCAGTTTCAGTTGGAATGTATTTAATTTAAGTAGCAGTCCCTAGCAGCACTGATTGAGATAGCAACGCAACACAATCTTCACAGACGGAGAGAAAGAGAGGCACAGCTACATGCATGTACCGTTTCCAAGCATCAGCCCGCCACTGAAGGTTTCACCCAGCCGGCATGTGGTCGAGCAGTAAAACGGCTTTTATCATTTCCAATTTAACCGTGCCCCAGCTCCGAGCCCCTGCTGGGATCAAAAGCTCCCGTTGGCCGGGAACTGCTTTCTCCATCTTGTTTTTTTAAGACTTGTTGTTGCTATTTGTGTTGCGGTTTACAGTAATGTCACACATTTACTATTAAAAGACATATAAAAGAGCAGTTTGGTAAACTGAAGCACTTCACAACCAAGATGCTGCACTGAAATATCGGAAATAATAAAATAAGCAAACAGGCTGCTATCTGGTTAAAAGAAAAAGGCCCCACTCTCTTGTCTCAGGCGCTGTCAATCATTCCAGCCACCTCTGGGAAGAAAGAAGTGAAAGAGAGGGAGGGAGGGAGAAGGGGAAGGTATTAGCCTCAGGGTGGGTAATTTGATGCCATCTGGTTGAGCTCCTGAGCACAGGGTCAAAGATTGTGTGGGGTGAAGAGGCAAAAGGGCTCAACTTAGCCATTAAGGAAAGATGTAGTCACTTTTATGGTTTTCTTGCTTGTTTCCTCATCAGCCTACTGTTTCTCACTGGCAGTTTTGTAACACTTTCTGTCCATGTCCTCATTTTTAGGTGTTTATCTTGGCCATGATGACCGTGGAGTTGTTTGGCATCATGGGTCTGATTGGCATCAAGCTGAGCGCCATCCCGGTGGTCATCCTAATTGCCTCTGTGGGCATTGGAGTGGAGTTCACTGTTCACATTGCACTGGTGAGTCAAGCCTCAGTACAAGCAAGAGCGCACACACATGGAGGACTAAGCTCCTACAATTAAACACCTACTTTACCTGAAACCTGATACTTTGGTCTGCTGAGCACAAATGACACCCTGACATATTACCATAGAAGAAAATCAGGGGTGTATGTATTGTTTATGATGGATTAACCTGCCTCAGGCAAAAATTATATTATCATTAATCTCATTTATTATTAAATAATTATTTATTGCTACGGAGATGATAGTATAATAAGCTGCATTTCAAAAAGTGTTAAACAGCACAGACTCCTGTGGTTAAATGCCTGAAATGGAAAGTGATTCGCCAAAAGGTAAAATAAGTGATTAAAGATTTACTAGGAAGCTTGTGTAGCTCAGTGATCCCCAACAAAACCAAATGCAGGAATTCTGAGGCGTGCCAAGCCTCGCCGCAAGCGCAAGTTTTGTGTGAACGGCAAGATTTCCAACTCATTTCTCTTCTCCACATCCCCCTCCCGCCACAGGGCTTCCTGACAGCGATTGGCAACAGAAACAAGCGCTCTGCAGTGGCTCTGGAGCACATGTTTGCCCCAGTGGTTGACGGAGCGATCTCCACGCTGCTGGGCGTTCTCATGCTGGCAGGGTCAGAGTTTGACTTCATCATGAGGTGAGCCGCTCTGTGTGTATGTGTGTGTGTGTGTGTGTGTGTGTGTGTGTTTGCATCCGTGCATGTGCATTTGACAAGCACTTATGTGTGAGAGAGTGGCACCTTTCATTCTGCACCTCCTCCTCCACAGCCCATTTGTTACCTTCAGAAGAAGCAGTGTTTTGGTTTTTACGCTGTCACTGGTGTGTGTTTGTGCGCGTTATGTGCGGAGCCAGTTGTCTGGGCTCACTTGGGGACGAGAGGAAGCCTTGTGGGGAATCAGTGGTGCATGCAGGTGGAAATGTTATACCCTTATTTATGCACACACACACAGAGTGACAAATATGCACCTGGTTCTGTCACTCTGGGCACATACACACATCCGTCTACCCCAACCTCAGAGCACAACAAATGGGGAAAACATCAAGGGTGTGTAGCAGCTGCTCGTAAACATGGAAGTGTTCTGCTACCCACTGGGTGATGTCTCTCTCTTTTTCTCCCTCTTTCCCTCTCACACACACACACACACAGACATGCACACACACACTCAGAAACACACACATACACGGGAATCTGTAAAAATTCCTGTCATCCGTTTGTTGGGTACCATAATAAAAAGTGGAGCTATATTTGAACTGGTCAGCCTGTCAGATGGTCTGAAGCCCACCAACAGACATCACTCGCCCTCTGTATGTGTGAGTGTGTGTGTGCGTGCATTTAAATCGTGTGTACCACTGTGTGCGTGTGTTTGTACCTCTGTTTCATGGTCAGAGTGGAAAAAAGGCGAATAGCTCGATGTTTTTCAACCGAATGTGGTCCAGGCCCAAACCCGAAACCACAACCTTGAGCTCACAGACTGCAACAGGCCTCCATGACATAAAAAGCCCAGTTTTCCTGCAGAAACAGAGACAGGGGCAGAAAGAGGAGGAGAAGTACTCTGAGGGTGGCTTCCTTGCAAGGATATGAGGTCCTAGTGGGTGGATCAATGGCTGTTAGATGGAATGGATCCTCCACAGTGTTGGACTGGAAAGACAAAGAGCTGTGAATATGTAGAAAAAGCGATAGTTCAAGAATGAATAGGAAGTAGGATAAAATCACAGATAGTCACAGAGATCATCTTGTGTTTTCTTCTGTTCTCTCATGGCTGAGTGAGAGGAAGGGGTGAGAAAGAGAGACAGAAGGGTCTAGCATCTCTGTTGGAGGTCTTGTTTAGCTGTAGCTGTAGCTGTGGTCGGGTGAATGGGGCAAGCCAGAGCTGGCTAGCTGCAGAGTAGCATAAATATACTGCTGTAAACATCTTCTGGCCTTGTAATGCACTGAATAAACAGCAGGCCTAATTCAGCTCTGCTCAGACTCCTCACATGCACAGTAACATAGCAAGCATGCACACACATGCGGAGCACATATGCGCACACATAGAACATGCACCGGGAAAGAAATGCACATATGTACAGGCATGTAAACACTTAGGTTCTCTTTCTCACACACGGCTCCCCAGGCCCTGACAACGAATGGAAAAGATTACAGTTTATATAAACAACAGAATTCCTAACAGTGAGACACTGTTGGAGGTCCCACCACCGTCTCACTCTTTTTCTCTCTGTCTCACTCTTCTCTTGTTTTTTTTTTTCTTGTTTTTTTTTTTGGTCAACTATGTAAAGCAGTTGACGTGTAGTTTTGGACCCAAAAAAGCAACTAAGCACAAAAATGGAGGCCATGCTCTGCCATAAAAAACGGCAGGGAACAGTTTTTGATGTCAAGGTCTGCATAGGAAAGTGCTTTAATTCAATAAAGCACGCAGATTAGATATCTTAGTGTGGTTTAAAGACGGTCATAGTATGAGTTGATGACAAAAATTTTAATAAATCTCTCACTTGAGTGTTTTGTCAGAAGGGTTAAGGATGACATGCGTTTTGCTTCTGATAAAGGAAGAAAACAAGGACAGCGGTTAAAGAGGAAAAGGAAAATTATGCCAAAGTAGGTGGGGGGGGGGACCGAAATGATCGTGAATAAGGCTTGTGAAATCACACCCAACATGCAAAACCATGAACTATTTCTTAAAGCGTGACCTCTGTCGAGTGAAGTAATTGTAAAAATCATTGTAGTAGTCCATTGAGAAGAGAGAAGCTTGTTTCCAGAAGACTATGCAGCAATTATCCATGTCCTCGTTGGTTTTTTTTTTTTCATTCCAGCAGTCATTTTTTTTTTCCTCACGCTTTCTTTTACCTCCTTCAGCCTGGCTGGTGGTTAGCATCTCACTGTCTCTCTCTCTCTCTCTCTCTCTCTCTGCTTTCTGTTAGTGTTTAAGTGGAGTCCTCTCTAATTTTCTTGTGGAGCTCTTTCTTGTGGCCTGCCTCCACCCCTGGCCTCCTCAGAGCTCCACTGAGATGCACGCACACACAAAAAAACTCACACACAGTGTGAGTGAAAAACAGAGGGAGAGAATGTCTTGTAGCAGCAGCAGCAGTGGAGGCATCAAAGCATGTTTTAGTTGGACTGAGCTGGGAATCAGATTTGCCCCCCCCCCCACCCCTCCGCCACCCCCGCCTTTGATACACAAACACTGGGCTTTCCCTGACTTCTTCCCCTGAGCTACTTCCCTCCCTCATGTGCCAACTGTGTGTGCGTTTGGTGCCGTGCATGTGCTCGTGTGTATGTGTGTTCTTGTCTCATATAAAACCGTCAGACCAAGAAAAAAATGAACACCAAACTGTCAAATGTTAAATGCCATCCAGTTTATGTAAAAGTGTCATGAGTTTGGCTGACGCTCTAATTCCATCTTAACTTTTGCCAAATCCCTAGAAACTTTAAAGACGCAGGAGAAATCAGATGAAATGGATTGTGGCTCTGTGCGAGTAGGTGCACATACATATGCGCCTTGCGATGCTCGTATGTGTGTGTGCAGTGTGTGTTTGGGTGTGAAAGGAAGTGAAGGGTCAGACCTGTTCAGCATGAACACAAAATCCAACTGAGTGAAAATTACTCTTAGTACCCTTTCTAACTATACTTAAACCTCACCACTTTTTCTTACAGGAAAAATTGTTGCCAACTAGTTTTGATCAGAAACTGGTTCTTTCAAGCTCTAAATGTGCCATTTGTGGGTTCATGTCAAGCTAACATTCCTCCTCCATCCCTCAGGTATTTCTTTGCTGTGCTGGCCATTCTGACTGTTCTGGGTATGCTGAATGGCTTGGTTCTCCTGCCAGTCCTCCTGTCCATGATGGGTCCTCCAGCTGAGGTCACCCCTGTTGACAACGCCAGCCGCCTGCCTACGCCTTCCCCCGAACCACCACTGCCCCCTCCAATGACCCACCATGGTTATTACACGGGCAACCACAACCCACGGTCATCTCGTCAGCAGGCTTTTTCGGAGTCGTCCGACTCTGAGTATTACTCAGAGATGACCACCACATCAGGGATCGGTGAGGAGGATTATAAGTACTGTGACCGCAGCGCGTACATAGCATCGCACACCAGCGTGCCACCTGCAACGTCTCACATACTTCTTGAAGCAAGCAAGAATCCCAGCTTCCCCAAGCTCACGGTACGTTCCACAACCACACAGAATAATATACCAACCCTGTATGTTCAATGTTCTTCAAAATTCATGCGTTCCTCTGAAACTAAACAGTGAAATTTCATTTGTTGCAGGTGGTGAAGCCATTCAGAGAAAATGCAACAGGAAGGATAGAACCGTTACAGGAATCATCCAATAATGCACAGTCACCTCTCGGCTCCCAGGTTACATGCTGGGATGGGAACAAGCGGGAGCAGCCGGGCCTCCAGAGGCATCAGGCTCAGCCCGGCCAACATTTACACAGCGACAGAGCTCACTTCCCTGGGAGGACTTGTCAAAGCGGCCCCAGGCTGCAGAACAGCAGAGGGCCTCAGCCAAACAGGACTAAAGGGCCAAGCTATAGCAATAGCAGCTCCGCCCTGCCGACGCAACAAGGCTCCACTGGAGGGCCTGTTACCATGGTAACAGCCACAGCCTCCGTGACAGTGGCTGTGCATCCCACCTTGCCAGGGGCGGCGTACCAAGGCTACATGCATGAAGGTTTTGACACGGACAGTGAGTCGGACTGTTTTGAGGCCACTAAGAGGACTTGTGGTAACAAAACAAACTTTTCTTCATGTAAGAGAGACTCTCTAGAGCTCCAGGACTTGGAAGCAACACAGAGCCAGACAGAGTATCAGCTCAGCAAGACACAAGGTGAGTTAGCAACCAGTCAGTCTTAAGTTGGGTGACTTGTGCAGCTCATGTTCAACCAAACAATAAATTAAGAAATGCATGATTTTCATTGAGATACTACAAGTCAAGAGTCTTTTTCTCCTTAATTTGGTTAAATTTCTATGAATATCTATTTAGCAATTTCTAACCCTCTCTCTCCCCTCTCTGTTTTTCCTGCTGTAGGTGCGTTGAGGATCCAGGCAGCCAAAGATTGCTAGACTCTCTCACACACCCTGTCTTCTCTCTTCGAGCCTCTGGTTGCTTCCCAGAGCACCTTGACACCCACATGGCGTCACATCGCATCTTGAACTCTCAACTGTACATAGATTTCACACAAAAAAAGGAGAGGAATTTATTTCAAGGACATATTAAGTAAAAAAAAAAGACATTTTAAGAATTATATAAATTTATGAGTATATATTTTAATACTAAAAAAGAAGGAAGCTATTTAAAAGAGTACTGTATAACTTGGGTATACTCTTGTGTAAAAGTCCAGATGTAAAAGATTATTTGTTTTTTTGTGGGGTGGTCAATATTTTCCCCTCCACAGTGTATAGAATAAGAAATGTGCTATATGTAAAAAGTGTCCACAAAAAGTGAGATGTTATTAAGATATTAGGCTATTGAACATACATGTCAGTGTCAGTGTTTTTATTTGTATTATGTTCTTTTTTTTTTTTTTTGCTGCTACACTTCAAAATAATTTTAAGTTATTTGCCTTAAAAAAATGCTGTCCCCCCTCTCCCCCCCCCCCAGGATAGAGTCAGTATAACTTTGAACACAGTATTATACTGTGAGATTTTCTGCATATGACACACTCACTGATGTATTTTAAGTTTAGAAATTCTCTGCCACAGTGTGATCTGTTAAAAAGAAAAAGCAGAGAATTACATAGCAGATACTGTTTTCTTAACAGTTGGCCTAGTAACCGTCGTGCCTTCAATTTGTCCCCTCTTCCTTGTAATCACAGCAGTCAGAGCTCAGTATTATGTTCCCACTTTATTGTAAACACGTTTTACCTGTTATGTCTCGTCCAGACGCAGAATGTTTGTCAAGAAGCAGTAGCAGACTGATGTTTGTCAGTTATCATCAACATCTGTCAGTCTGTCTGAGTGTTATTGGATGTGACCAGGCAGCCAACATGCTGGCAGTCACACCGATTTCATATTTTCTGTTCAGTCCTTGTCTGGGTGTCCTGATGTCCTCTGCAGTTTTAAACTACTTGAAGGAGCTGTGATTAATTTTTTTTCTTCTGCAGTTTTTGTAAGCTCTACAGTGGGTGAAGTTCCCATTTGTCACTTTGTGTTTGACAATTGCTCTCTTCACCTACTTGTATTATTTTGAAAGGGAATTATGAAATCCAATGCAAAGGGAGTGATTATATTTTATTTTATTATTTTGTTTATCTTCTTTTTTATCTGTGCTGGCTGCTTTAGGGTTGTAACATGTTCAACCTGCTTTGACTCATTCTCTAATTTCTCACTCTTCTTGCTAATACAAACCTCATTTAAGCCACATTACGTTTTCTTCCATTCTTAGGATGTAATTTGCCTTAGAAACTTTCTTTTGTCGTTGTTGTTCAGTATTGGTCTCATCACTGCCAGGTTAAATTGCAGGGAAAAAAAAAAGAAAACTTGCAGATCTTTTTTTTAAATGTCATTTTGTCAAAGTGGCAGCTTTGGTTTCTTTTGTAAATATGAAAGAAAAGTTAAGTAGCTACTGTGCAGTTGTGAATAATTAAGCAAAAAATGAAACAAAAGCACCATTTACAGTTTTGATCAGACCATAGATAACCAGCAGGTGTTGTCAGACAGTGCTGAGGAGTTTAAAGGGAGTGGGGGGGGGTCCTGCATTGGTTTGTAGTTTATTTCAAAAAAATTGTTAATGTCATGCCATATAAATTATTTATATTAAAATTTTATTTTTGTAGTTTGTACAGATGTTAGTATCTAGACTGAAGTTCTATTTTTAAAGAGTGAATATATATTATATATAAATATATCTATTTGTTGGCGAGTTTGTTTTTTGTTTGGTTGTTTTGTTTGCATTTTTTTGGGTCTGGGGGGGTGGGGTGGGGTGGGAGGGGATTGGAGCGGGAGGGAGGGGTTGACAACACTTTAGAGCAGAGGCCTTTTTTTTTTCTCAGTGGAACAAAAGGGGGCAGTTGGGGGACCATGAAGGAGAAGGTGTGTAGGATTGTGTCGCTGTTACACCTTGGTTTTTTTTTTTTATCAAGTTTCCTCTTGGCCCTCCATTGTCAATTTTTTATTTTTTTTTTATTTCCTTGTCCATGTCTAAAACACTGTGACTTCTGAAAACTATGCTCAAGAAAACCCTTGTGTGACCGTTATGTTCCCTCACCTGCTATAGAAATTTAACTAACAAAATAAATTGAATGAAATAAAAACAAGTGTCTCTGTTGTCTTTGCCAGTGCTGTGATAAACAAATTGCTGTAATTTTTTTTACTTTTTTTTCTGATTCATAGTCACCAGATTATGAATCCACAGCCCTGATGCTCTCTGAGCTCTCCTCTACATCGCCACCCTCAGGCCAAACTGTCAACTTGCCACACATGATATCTCATTATGATGACAGGCAGATTATCATAGAGTTATATGAGGATATTCATGCAAATTTTTCAAACCCGTGGAATTTCCTCTGCCACCACCATCAGGATAGCTGTCATATTTCAGTCCCACCGCTGTCTCTAAGAATACCAGCTTCGTCATGTTTGTCTAACGCTTTCATACTGTGGGTTGTGATGAACACTGCAACATCAAATTACTGCGAGCAGGACTTTAATTTTGCCTGTCTTAACAACTTAACAATAGTTATGGGGTAGTATAACACAGAGTCAGGATTTTTGTATACACTGAGGAGCCATTCATTGACTTTTTTTTTGTTATACAAAAGAAATTGTTTTACAGGCTTGAGTATCGCCTGTCATAATAACAATTTAGGTAGAGTATATGAATAATTCAATGCATGAGAGAGTCAGATTTGTTTTAAATACTATTTAATTTTATTTCCATTGCACCTGATAGGAGTGTTTTCACCTTGTGCATACGTATATAATGTTCTGCTCTCTCCCAGCTAGCTGACACATACAGGAGGACCTACAAGCTTGGGAAATAATCCCTTAAAATGTATTACCCTCACACGTTGCAGTTCTTTTGTTACAGTATTTAAAACATGTCCACATACTGAAAAATGAAGTAGAGTTGAGATCCACTGAGGTGGAGTGCTGAAACACCTGGAAAGAGTCATGGGATCACTTGCTTCCTGGATCATTGTTGTGACTCGTCTGTCTAAATCTCTGCCATTTCAAACAAACACACACATGCAAACACACTCACGCAAATATCACAACAATGCTTATATGTGCTGCATGGGCCAACATACTCAAACATTAAAACTTCATACTCACATACCCACAGATACACCCCCCCCCTCTTTTCCTCCTCATACCCAAATATACACACATAGACTTCCACACACACGTACACAGGCCCACCTGTGTAGATGAAAGGTAGATGCTGTAAATTCCTTCGCCTCTCACACAACAGCTCCTCGTTTGTCAGCCCAAGCAAAGCAGCCCATGTCTGAATCTGATACCTCAGTCTTTTGAAGTTACTGTCATGCACGTCCACCTCTAAATCAAACCTTATACACACTCACACACACATAAAACCAGACAGTATGATGCTATGTTCATACCTAGCAATGTGGAACATTACGAGCTAAACTAAAATTATTTATGTAATTACATAAACACACCAAAACAACAAACAGTAATGGCCAGAGTGATTTATTTTGAAAGTTTTACAATACATTAATCATATCTTATTTGTCATCTCTTTTGGGAACACACTTTGTTTTTAATGTTAAAAATGAAAAGAGCATAAAAACTTGCACCTATGAATTATAGCCAGAATGGAGCCTATCCCAGCATGCATTTGGTTGAAATTAGGTAAACAAAAGGTCAGACTATGGACACAGTCGTAAGACACACAGGAGAATGAAAAGAAAAAGATGTAGTATTCACTTAAAAAAGGCAGCATGACTTAAGATTGTCTCAGGATCACTTAGCCATGGTGCCACATCTTTATAGTCAAAATACTTATCTTGTGTGGTTGTATACTGAAACACTTTAATTTTAGAGTACACTGAGGCAAGACATAAAAATTCTGCAGTACCCATTCATTTTCTTCTAAATGTGCCAGAGAGAAATTAATGAAATAATCAGAAACAAATGCGAAAGACTGCTTTCAATAGATCCAGCAAACACACACACACACACACACACATGCACATATGCACACACACACACACACACACACACATGCACATATGCACACACACACCAACCCACACACACGGGCGCACACACACACACAAAACTGGTATATTTGAGTTTCTCACAGGGGTTTCCATTGAATGGATGCGAGTCAGATAAGAAAAGAGATAACCCTTGAAGCTTTATGTTGCTGACCTAAACTTTTCTTTGTGTTTAGGTTGAAAAAATTATATTCAGGCTTTTCATAGGACAACAAAATGGTCAAAGCAGTATGGGAAGACCATACTTTGACCGAAAATGGACCATGAACATTCACCTCTTCTGGAGAAAATCATTAAACTTTACCTGGGGTGTTGTTTTACATGTTTGATTTTGACCTTTGACCTTTGAGAGCATATTTGCCTTCTTATCCCACTGTTTTCCTACTGTCTCACAGAGTCAGCCTTTGTTGAAAATGAAAGACCTTGAAAATATGCTGCCGTGACATGTGTGTTCTTTTATGAATGTTGCGTCATGTTGGGAAACTCCCAAGATGTGGCTAATCCATCTGTATATTTATAATGAAAGGAGATATGTGTAAAATACGTTCAGAATTTCTACTTAAAATAAAGACGTGAAATAATATTATCAGCAGAACGTGGAGAAACAGCAGTTCTAACAGTATGTGAAAAACATCATAAAAACCAGTTAGCTCTCGCTCTTTCTATCTTTAACTTAATCCTAGCTTAGCACTAGCTAGCATTAGCACTTAGCACAGCTAACTGAGCTAACAAGTTAATGGCAGCTACTAGCTACACCCAAGAATACAACAAAGAGTACATCGCAGATAGTAGTTACTCTGATGATATGCTGTCCCCTGTCTGACGCGTTTCTCTTTCATTAATGTGTGGAATTGTTTTGATCATGTTAATTTAAAGTCTTTTTGTGATGCTAAAGCCATGATCCAAAAGATGAACAAAGACAACTGAAAAAACTTATTCTCTCTTTTGAATTACAGTAAAAATAGACTACCTTTTCTTTATCGTGTACTTATATCTCATCATTTTCCTTCTTCTCTGTCTCCCTTATCTGTCTCCTCTGTTGTTGACGCAATGAGGACTAAAACACTTGAGCCAAGAAACAGAATGATTGATCTGGTTTGACAGATGCACTCTATGGTTTTGATAACTGTCTTTTGACAACGGTCAAAAGCACATAGGGGCTGACGGATCAGGTTTCTGGTGAAGTGAAACATTTTACAGTGTTGTTATATTTTGCTCTTTGAACCTTTTCAAGACATATTATCAGACACATTTTTCAAAAGTGAAAGGAGGGTAACGCAGTGAAACAGTACAACAAAACATTTTGTTTTAAGTATGTTCATATATCAGTGAAGGAATGCAGAGATAACAGTAATAATGAAATATCACAGCTAATACATTACAGAATCAAAGACAGCATGAATATAAAACACAGCCGTAAATCTCCTCCTTGTGTGCCTCTGCACGGTAATGCAAGAGCAGTGAATGTAACTGTGGTGAATGGAGCTCACACCCTCCCTTCTGTTTGCGGGCCCAGATAGCAGCTGATAGTCCAGATAACACGATCCCCCAGTGCCAACTCCTGACCTGTGTGTGAAGGTGAGATCAATGAAGGAAAAGCAAACACAATAAAGGAACAAAAGACTGAACTCGTGATCTAGCGATGCTGGTGTTAGTGTGTACACATGTGCGTGTGTGTGTGTGTGAGCGTGTGCACTGCTTGGGTGGCCTGAGGATGAGCGGCCATTGTTGCTGGAATTCAATAGGGCTGATTAGTAAAGAAAAGTTTGTGTGTGAGTGTGTGGGTGTGTGTGTCTGTGTGTGTATGTGTGTGTGTGTGTGTGTGTGGGTGCAAAAACAAGCACTGGCATGCGTGTCTGTGTGAATCGGGGGGTGGTGTATGTGTTTGTACTTTTGCACTAAGCGCAGCAGAGAAGAATGGGGGAATTAGCCGTAAAGCCAGTGAGAGAGCAGACTTCAGGGTGACATACCACACAAATCTGGGGAATTCTGATTGTTTCCCTCCACATCAACAGCAATGCTTTGTTTAAGCAGAATGACTCTCTCGCAGCCAAAAGATATTGTCAAAGATAACAAATAAATATGTGAGTTATGTTTTTGGGAAACCAGCAGTGTTCATAAACTGAATTATAGCTGCTGATGAGTTTTTGTTGAAATGAAAAATTGCAGCCAAAATAATCTAGATGTTTGTCCCTAGTTTGAAACTTAAACTATTGCTTGAATTTTAATTAATTTTCAGTCCCATCATTTCCAAGTTTCTTTGCACTAGAATTATTTTTGGCTTACTTAACACTGAGAGAAGATAAGTTTAATGCCTCAAAAGGAAATTAGGAAATAGCATAGCACTTTTTTTAAATGCAACGTCTAATTACAGATAGATTACATTTGCTTTACATTATAAAAAATATACATGTAAGTAATGAAAGGAACCCACATCCATTTCACAGTTAATCTGTAATCCTTTTTACACAGAGATTTTTCAATACAGCTGCAAAAAGTCCCTTTACATTTCCTTTTTTTGTTTTTTCCATTGAACTGAACAACATCAGCACTATGCCACCACAGTGTGTGATATCAGATAACATGTCAGTGTTGTGGAACATAAGAGACATAATGAACTAGCTGCTAACTGGTGTTTTTAATAATGCTGTACTTTGCCTTTAATAATAACTTCTGATTGATGATTCCAAATGTTTTTTACCCTCCTTAAATCAATTGTGGTATAAATGTTGGGTGTCCAAAGATTATTTCATACCAAAACCCAGTCAAATGAGGCCATAGTTCTCATATCTTCTGTCCAATAAACAAACAGAGTGACTTCATATTAAAAAACATTAGCCTACTGTTTCTAACAATGCAGCAATAAAGTAAAATTACTACAGTAAATAGTAAAGACAGTTAGCAAATAACATCTATGATTGCAGTGACTACTACCCCAGACCATCATTACTTTAATTTAACTCAGTGTTATTAAGCCACTGGCAGCTTTTTTTAACGGTGGTAATGTGACAGATAAATCATCTGTCAGATCTTTCATTTGTCAGTCCATGCACACTCATTTAATCATGCAATCATCTGCTCTTTCACCATTCTGTGCCTGTTGAAAAACTCCTTTGAGAGTAGAGTTTCTCTGCTGACTGCCTGTATTTATACGTGCTCCTGCACTGTGATTGCACACTGCGCCAGATTGTTGCTCTGACTGAGTTCTTTTAATCATCTCTCGCAGAAACAGAGGAAGAACGAGATCAATATTTACTGAAAACGCTCTTCAACATAACGAATGTGTTTGTAATCTATGCCCCCTGTGTATGCGTGTTTGTGTGTGTGTTTGTGTGTGTTTGATATACCTTGGCCGTGACCAAGCCTATTGAGGAATGGCAGGAGGAGGAGGAGGTGGAATACGAAGTTCCAGGCAATCATGCAGACAGGCGGGAGGGCCCATATAGTGTAAACATGTTTTAAATAAACAGGAACCAGCGTAATGCCCTTTTAATTGATTCATTCTGTGCTTTGCTGTTTACAGAAGGGCCTAAATATGAGCCTCGTAAGGCAGAGGCCTTGTGTTTATAAGTGGTTTGTTTAGTTCAAACAATAAAAGTTTGAACACCAGACGTAGTTGTGGATCCGTTGTGATGCGATGTGCTGCAGCGCTCTGCAGCCTTACATTTTTTTGGTGGTTTTTTCACATCCTCTTCATCACACTCTTTGTACATATGTGTGTTTCCATTTTAGGGGAGAATAAAGGAGCTAAAGCAGCTCTCTACAGTACCCCACTGTCTCCTCTTTACAATTTGCAGGCCAGCCAGGGTATGTTGGTGTGTGTGTGTGTGTGTGTCTGACTGAAGTTTAAATTGTAGCCACAGTGTAATGATATGGTGGCATGGCATTGAGGGGTACTCCAAAGCGTGGGCGGAGGGTTGGTAATTAAACATATGCAGACACAGACACATACAGAGAGTGAGACACACACACACACAGTGAGACACACAGAGAGGAAAAGAAAGAGAGCAAAGCTAAACACATCCAAGTGGGGTAGTAAAAGCTAATGAAGGCTCAGTGCTAGGCTGGCACAGACAGCCATTTCATGTGGTGAAGAGGAGAGGAGGAGAAGAAGGAGGAGGAGAAGGAGGAGGAGGAGGAGGAGGAGGAGGAGGACTGGGGCAGGCTGGGGAGCAATAAGGCAAAGTCTTACTCGAAAGCAAGTTAGGCAAACCAGAGGATCAACTTTAATTGACACCATGCATCAACGTGGTTTTTCAATATTGTTCGTCTCGGGGTCTGCCAAGTCATTTTCTATGCACTGGAAAAAGGCAAACAATGGCATTAACACATTTGGAGAGCACTAACAGTACAACTAACACCACAGTGTAAGTTGTGTACAGCGCTGCAAGGGTTAACTCGCTCGTGCATGTTTTAGAAAATCAAGCATCCAGCGGTGATTACACACAAGAGGATTCCAAAGTGTTAATAATGTTTGGATATACTGTAAACTTGGAAATAATGTAGTAAAATCACTCACTAGGTCATTCAGTAAAACTTCACCTTTGCATAAACACAATGTGTATATTCATGAAAGCCTGTACGCTGCCCTGATCTCCACACTGAAATGACCCCGTGTCCCTTTGAGGTTAAAGTGGTAAGACGCAGGATGACTTTTTGCAATTTTTTTGTGTTTAATGGTGAAAGCTAAACCAAAGTTTGCTGTGGTGTCTTTAACTACACTTCAGAACTCACAGTGTGGTCCTGTGGTTTCTTTATTTCTGTAGCTTTTCTTAATAAACTATGAGTTTTTGAGTATTTTTTTTTCCTTTGTCAGTCTCCTTCTTGGTCATGCTAACTACTAATCTTCTAATTGTCTCAAACCAAAGGCTGTTGCTGCTTTTCTTACCAAAAAGCACATTTCTTATCACGAGTCAGAGCAGTATTGCCAGGAAATATGCAAAATGAAACTTTTTTGTTTTACAAACCATCAACACAAGCTAACATAATCCAGACAATCTTCATCCTATTAATTCTTTTTTTTTTTTTGCTTTTTGCTGAACCCTTAAGTCCTCTTTTCTTAAAAACAGGCGCTACCATCTGCCAGTGCAATGAGATGACTTCAATCTGTTTCCAACACGAGCCAACTTTGCAAGACTTTTATAGAAATTAGTGTCAACGTCTTAAAGGAGGACCAAAGAAGGCAAGTCACTAGATTGAAGGGAAATGACATAAATTTTTAGAAATGTTTTATAAACAAGTTGATTTGTAATATGAACTTTTTGCACTTATCTCACCGCACAGGCAGATTTTTACACATTATATAAGAAAATCAAGCTTTTAGGGCTTAATGATTGACAAAAAATGATTTGAAAAGACAGATGTATTTGCAGTGCATCCCATCGTGGTTTTTTAGAGAAGGCTGTAAAACTGCGGGTAGGTGTAGTTTTTCTTTGAGAACTGTGGGGTCCACATGTTGTACTTTGCAGTACGCAAGCAAACATATGACTTCTCTGGTGAGTCTCATAAAACGATAAAAAAAAGAAACACTGGTGGGTTTCGAGACTAAATTCAAAAGCACACTGACACATTTCAGCACTTCCATGGTTTGTGGTTTCGATTGGTGTTCCCTTAAAGAGGTTGTACGCAGGCCTGCAGTACCTCAGTCTTTATGGTTCATATAAAGAATCTTATTGAATTCAAAAATAGAATTTATGGGTTAATTTCGCAGCTGTGGATAAAACTTTGTTTCAGATGCGTTTTATTTTGTCACTTAAATCTTAGTGAAAAGAATGAAAACCTCATTTTTTTTGTTCTTATTTTTTTGCAGTGAAGTCATTTTTTTCTTTGAGATGGAAACTGATGAGAAGCAACAGGGAAATAGTGAGTGACACAGTGGCTCTGTGGAGCAGTTTTTGACCAAATGGAGAGACAGGAAAACCAAGAGCTGCACTCTGTGACTGAACATGTGTGTGACAGTGGGTGTAAGGCAATAACACTTCTGGCATTCAATACTCCAGCCCAAAGGAGCTCAATGCCATAAAATGTACTTAAAGTGTCTTAACTGTCTAGTTATACTAAACATGTCATGTTATATCACTTTAAATGTTGCTATAGGTGTTGCCAATTTTGCTTTGGTAATAAAATCTCTTATTACTTCAGTGCATTTTTCTCAAGAAAAAAATCTTGCATTTTTTATATTTATATGTTTACATCTCAAGGTAACTAAAGCTGCTGCATTGGATGTACACAATGTTGAATGATGTATACTTTGTATTTATTTCCACTGTGTCCTCAACATCTGGAACATGTCCTGACCAACAGGGGGCAGAGTTATAGCAACACAAGCACTGGGAGTGATTATGGTCTGTAATAACATGGTCAGCACAGAAAACAATATAAATATTTTTTATTAATTGAAACTAAAAGCAATAAGCTTGTAACAAACAAGCATAGAGGCCAGAGAGGAGGACTGATCATGGAAAGGTTTGGTTGTAATTTCACCAGCTGCGATTCAACAAAGATCAAGCAGAATAAGTTTCAGGAACTATTCCTTATGTATGAAACCAAATAAAGAGTCACACTGGTTGCAGTATGATCTCTAGTCTAGGTTTTGCAGGAACATGAACTTAAACCAAACATTACCACACTTACATGTATTTTTTTACTTAGACACAGATATTTGTGCACAAGTGACACACATATAAGAAAGAATAAAAATCACTTGGCTGTTAAGGTCAAAACCCATACATGCGTAAGGCTGTGCAATAATACAGCAGCACTTTTGAGCAGCAAGTTCAGCCTTCACTGACATCTGACCCTCTTAATATATTACTTTAAACAAAAAGCTGTTCTTTGTATTCACTAATATGACTTCATTTATTTTATAAATCAGCTATATATTAGCAGCAGTTTAATTAGATTGCTATCAGAAGATTTTGTGACACTGTAAAGGAAACTAACCTGTGGACGCACAAGCCATTCCCGCAGTGTAACTGCAGCTATGTGTACTGCACCTGAACACTCTTTACTGCAGAAACCAAATAAATAAACAAAATTACAGTTGAAGAAACAAATAAAATTTGCCAGCTGGGAAAACTTAGGTGGCTTTTGGCACTGGGCCTGGGTCTGTGTGGTAGAGCTCAAAGGTGAACAAACCGCTCACTGAACTATTTCACTGCTTGACATGATGTATTTGAGGAGTAAGCTTAGTCCACATGGCAGCTTTTCTTAAATGATGGGCTGAGAACCAAAATGGGTCACTGGCATGTTTCAGTGGATCCCCACATGCCAAGAATACTAATATGCTTTAATGAGTGAATGTTCCAGGCTCACTCTGTATTTGCTCAGTTTGGCTCCTTGGCTGCAGAAGTCTTAAATCCCTGCTGCAGCCATGTTGGACGCACACTAAGTTCAGTTATGAAACAATAAATCACACCAGACCGTCTACTGGTTGACACTATAGAAAAGTACACTGAGAGGAGTTATATTCTATTACTGGCTCTCATGTCTTATTAGTGTTTTTATTTCCAAGTCCAGAGTTTACTTTTGCTGGTTCTGTTTGTACCTACATTGCCCTCTGCTGGTCATATAATGCAAGAATGTAAAAGAGATGTGAGATTCATTTCAATAAGATGCAAAACCATTTGATAAAAATTTAAACTAGTTGTCAACATCAGTGGATTCATACAGTTTTTCAAGTTTAATAACATAAATGTTCTTACTACAATCTTCATTTGCCTTTACAAGTTCAAGTTACAAGTTCCTTTACACTAACAATTCCACCATCACTGTGAGTTGTGGCTCTCAAATCAAAAGCTTACTGTGCATTTAAGAGTTGCTCCATGAGCCTATATGACTAATACTGGCCCAAAACTAACCCTATTGAGACCCCAAGTCTTGGAGCCATGTGTATATCAAATGCTATGTTTGTCAAAAAAAAATTAGGTGATCAAAACTATTTACTTTAACTGAAACTGAAAGAAAGTGACAGGAGGGTAGAAGTACCACCAGCTCAGTACTCCTCTTTAGTCTCTTCGTCTTTGTTCCTCTCGCTGCTCCTCTCTGAAGTCTGTCAGCCTTCCTGGGTGGTTTGTAAGCGTGCTCAGCTCACGTACTGTATGCATGTGTGTTTATTTTGTCTGTATAGGGGAACGGAGCCATGGCCTCTGCCAATTTTCTTTATACAAAGAAAACATGCAATTGGACAGACGGAAAAAAAGGGGAGCAGTTAAACAGAGTCAGGGCCAACAGATACAAGACCACTTCTTCCTAAAATCCACTGCCGCCACATCCAGCAGCCCTCCAGAATGAGAAACCAGCACCTAAAAGTTGTGCCACTTTCCTTGAATTCAGATAGCATGCTGGTGCAATGACAGGGGAGACTGCCATTTACAAAAGAGCTTCTGCTTTACTTAAGTGTTTTAAGTGTATGTTTTCGACAAGTATATACATAAAATTAAATAGGAAAGTCTTACTAGTGGGTAAGACATGAAATGCCCAATGAACCATCACAAAAATACCAAACCCATAGCTTTAATCAAAGAAGGTGTGATGAAGAGAACAACCACCACTTTACCCAGATTTAATACGGACTGATAGACATACACATGGAAATACTTAAATGACACTTACATGACTAAATTAAAACCAATTAGGTATCATGGTTTAGCATATGGATTTAAACAACAGTGAGATTCAAAGTTGTGCCAAACAACATCTGTTGAATTTAATTTTACTTAAAAGTGAACGTGTGCTGAGCCCAAGAATACACAAGCCACATGTGAAACGGTCAGAAAATTTACCTGGGTATAAATGATCCCTTTTTCATGATGACCAGTGGAATTCCAAGTGTAACATTTTTGTGTACACAAATCCTACAGTTTACCTTTATTTTGACTATATCATGAAAAATTTTAATATCAACATTTTACTAGAATCACAGTCTCTCCCTCACTTTAACATCAGAGGATCCTTCATTTTACTCTTTACAGACTTTACAAACTGAAAAGCAGTTTTCCTAACCATTACCAAAGCGCCTCTATTACCTAAACCTTCCCACATTTCGTATATCAGCATTCCACACTGACCTCCACTCTGCAGCTTAATGTAGGGTTTCATCAGTCATATGTGTGTGGTGAAGGCAGAAGAAATAATCATTGTAAATTTTTGTTCATGCTTCATAAATGTTGTGATACTGTGTTGCATGGCATCTTTTAAAACAATATCATTACAACTGTAAAGTAAAAGAATATGCAGACAGGACCAAGTAAATACAGACAAGAAAAGACTTTTTTAAAAAGCAGCAAACTGAAGTTAAAACCTTGTTTAACCTTCTCCATCCACTTCAGGCCACTGAGGAAGTTTTCAGCCTAGATCTGACGCTGTGAGAATGGATGGACCGACTGACTGAAAGAGAGGAAAAGGGGGGAGGAGCGCTTGAAGAGGAGAGTAGCGAAGGGGAGAGGAGGGCTTGAGGAAGAGGAGAGGAGGGTGTAGGAGTTTAGGGGATGTGAGGAAAAGAAGGAGGAGGGGAATACCACCCACTAAGACAGTTGTGGAGAGGTTCTGGGGGTTGGGCTGCTCACAGGAAACAGTTGTGGCTCCATCCCAGGCCTCACACCGAGCAGCCCTGGGCCACCCAGTCATCGACAGACAGACCTACCAAATGGCCTGGCCAGGCCAAACCGACAGGGATTTGTTTATTTTTCATCCTTTGGCGGTGGGGGGAAAATTGTTCAGCACAAGCTGTTTATTAGACCTTTGATTTGTCATGTGTCAGCGTTCGCTTGCGGGGAATGTGTATACATAAGTTCAGTTTGTGTATAGTTAGGAGGTTTGGAGGCTGAGAGGGTGTGGGCACAGAGGAGTGGGGAGGCTAGGGGGCAAAAAGAAAGAGGAAAAATGGGAAGCCTCCCACACTGAAGGCAAGGCTGAACTGCCTTATGGGTCATTCTCCAGCTGTCCCTGATTGTTGATGTCACGGGGGACTGAACTGGTGTGCCTGGTTTGCAGTGGGTGTGGGGAGAGAGGGAGCATGTGGACAAACACAGGATTCCTGCGGTCACATGGCTGAAATGCAGTAGGCTAAACGGATCATCGTTTAGCAGAATTTGGCCACAACTGTGGACTGATCAGGAAATAGCACGAGTCTTAAGTTACTGTGGAAGTAATCAAGTCATGATTCATAGCAGTTGCATAAATGTAATAATGTCATGAAGCAGTCCTGCTAACTGATTTGGTCTGAGGCCTGTAGAATATTGAAAAGGGATACAGTTTCTTAATATTTATGGCCTAGCAAAAGCTATAACAGGTGACAGGTTTCTATTTTCTCACAGTATATATATCACCCACCCCAAAATGTTAATCAGTTTCATACATTTAAGAAATATATCAGTGGTCAGGACATCTCCTTGAGGCTTAAGGTAAGTTGTTTACAGGAGGAAAGGTTACAGTTACACCATCACCAACTGTGATGTAAATTAACTACTGAGTAAATGGCAATAAACTTATCCATACAATTATATTGTAATTTTGATCTTAGATTTGTTTTAATTTTGTTGTTTTAGTTGGTGATATGTAATATTCACCTGACCTAAAAACTGTCCTCCTGAACACAATTCATGAAGTCAGATTACAGTATAAGATGGGGGCCTAAAGTAAATTGACATTTATCTAAAGGAAATCATTCTTAAAATTAGTGTTGTAAAACATATTTTACTGTGAAACTATTTACATATAAAAAGCATTATCACATGCTGTCCTCAATATGTTTTTTTAGAGACTCCTGCATCTTAAGTTTGAGAATATTACAGTTTAATTCATTAGAAATATCAACTGTTAAATTAATTTTAATTTTGCAATAAATTTAATCCTTTTTTTTACTTTCTGCAAAGTGCTTAGACACCAAACTAAAAAAAGCCTCTTTTCAAAATGTACTCATGCGGTGCAAAATTATAGATTTTTTTCCCAATTGAGGGTACTTAGTTGTATTCATTACAAAATTTTATTCTGGATAT
>JAPZDY010000004.1:11583575-11599380 GCA_029783645.1 Ctenochaetus hawaiiensis | reverse complement strand
TAATGGAATAAATCAGGAAAAAATTTCAAGATGTTTTTATTTGCATTATTTGTATTTTTATTCCATTAACTAATTAGACAATGCCATTGCATCTCTGTAGTTTTACTCTTCAAACTAAAGAACAACTTATTTGGCTTCTTGCAAGAGATCTTCACTTCAATTAATTTTTGAGTCTTTTTCCTTCTAGCCCAGGATGTTTTCACCTACCTCAACCACAGGAGGTATGCTAACTTGGATCTCTCTGCCTACGTCAGCTTTTTTGAGATTTACAATGGAAAAGTAAGAATTATGTCTCTCATTTTCATGACACATTTTTCTTTAGACCATAGGACTAAAATATCAGCTTATTCAAGTTATTAAAGTGAAATATGCTTCTTGATTTAGGTGTTTGACCTACTAAACAAAAAGGCCAAGCTCCGGGTTTTGGAGGATGACCGGCAGCAGGTTCAGGTTGTGGGCCTGGAGGAAGTCTACGTGTCCACAGCAGAGGAGGTCATCAAGATGATACAGATGGGCAGCGCATGCAGGTAAACTGTAATCTCATGGTATACACCACATGTAGTGTCCTCTAGTTATTTTAACATAGCAATCAAAAACAGATATACAAAAATGCTTTTATTGTTTTGTACCATGTAATAGCACCTTAACAACATTTTCTAATTACATTTGTTTCTTTCTTTAGCTCAGAAAATTGATAACCGTCACATTGACTGCTTTCCTTTCCATCTGTCTAACTGTCTCTCCAGAACATCAGGCCAGACGTCAGCCAACGCCAACTCATCCCGCTCGCATGCCATCCTCCAGATTGTCCTACGACGCAATGACCGCGCCACCACGCTGCATGGCAAATTTTCACTGGTCGATTTGGCTGGCAATGAGCGCGGCACAGATGTTAGCAGCAATGATCGCAGCACTTTGGTTGAAACTGCTGAGATCAACCGTAGCCTGCTGGCTCTCAAGGTACAGTGCGACTGCTGTGGAGGTGTGCATACAGCAGAGAAATAAGTAGCTTTGTGCAGAAAAAGTGCAAAGAGTCCTTTTCAACTCTGAAACTTCAAACCAGTGGTGCTAATAAGTAACAATGGCTCCCTCTAATTGAAATGCTCTGTTGTCAACTCTTTCTATTTTCTCAAAACACCGTCAATGTAGTAATAATGTGCTTGCACAGCAAATACAAGGATGCTGAAAATCACAACTGAAATGCCACATTTCCACTCTTGTGTCCTGTAGGAATGTATCCGCTCACTGGGAAGGAACAGTGATCACATTCCTTTCCGGATGAGCACTTTGACCAAGGTCCTCAGGGATTCCTTCATCGGAGAAAGGTCTAGGACCTGCATGGTATGTAATAACAGGCTTATTTTCAGTTTGGAAGGGGATGATGCAGATGCACTCTGAACAAGCACAAGCTGTGAGTATGTGTGTTTAAGTACAGAATGAATACACATTTGTTTCTTCTCTTATTCCATAGATTGCTATGGTGTCTCCAGGCATGGCCTCATGTGAATATACAATGAACACACTACGTTATGCTGACAGGTAGATATTTAGTTTATGAACTTTACCTTGATTCCCTTTTTTGTTGTGGAAATACTGATTTCTCTTTGTTTTAACATAATATTAATAGCAAGTTAAGAAAAACAACCCTTACACCATTTTCTGCTCTTTGGCAGAGTGAAGGAGCTGAATGGCAATTCCTCAGCCAACGGAGCAGCTAAGGCACAGGAACCTATTGATATCTCCACAGAGGAGGTCAGATAGCACGAGATGTGTCCAAAATTATAATTACTTTTAATGTATAATTTGCTAAAATGTTGCTATTCTTGTTGTAGGAATCTGTTGAGGATACCAGTGTGTATGATGCCATTTCTCAAGTGACAGAGCTGGAGGAGAAAGTGTATGTGGAGTTGAAGGTAAGCAGTTTTCTTAAGTTTGCCCTTCTATGCACCATTACAAGTGATAATGCCATTTTTTTCCTGGATTTTTAGGTCTTCACACTTTTACACTTTTTTTTGTTTGTTTTTAGAGGGTAGATGAGTTTGTCAAGGCTATGGAGCAAACCTCGTACAACATCAAAGCAGAACTTCCAGGCCTGGTGGATCATTCCAGGAAGATATTAGGTTTGTACAAACAAGCGCAGCTCAGTTTTGATTTTCTGTCCATCAGAAATGAACTCAAATTTATATGGTAAATTGTTCAGTTAATCTCACCGAAATTTTAACTTTAATTAAGCTTATCTACCAAAGATGATGGAGCTTTTGTGGACTTAACCTGGACGTTGAGCAAATATATGTTGACAACCAATCACATTGTTATTTGACCAGGTGGTGTCTGTGCAGTAGTGTGGGGGCAGTCTCTATGTTACTCTTTCGAACCTTTGACTATTGTATGCTGACCAAAAGTTTTTATGCCACAAATTCCAGGAAAAAAAGAATTACAAAAAGAAGCTACATCACGGAGGATGAGGGCACCTTCTTTAACTTAGTCTTATCTGTCATTCACAGACACATTGCTGGCTTTGCAGTCTGCTGTGGAGCAGGAGAGTCTGGCCATGATGAAACACTGAGACGAAACCACCAACCCACCCACAAAGCTTGTTTGTTGAAAATGTGTCTTTTAAAGCAATTCCCTTTTGATTCTTATTATATTAATGGCAAATAAAATGTATTTAGACACTATCTCATTAAAAATGTTGCGAGTCTTGTAAGAATTCACTTTGGGAATCATTGTTATATGCAGCACTTTTCATTGTGGATGTTTTACAATGAGCAAAGTTTGATGGCGATGTGAAAGCAGCAGAATTTTTGTTTAAAATAACAAAGTTTTAAGATGTTCGTTTGATTCCAAAAGCACAAGGCTCCTTATCATTTTTTGATCAGATGTTTGACAAGAGAGACTAGAAAATGTGCACATCCCATTAAGCCCACTGTGGCATATGTAAAGTTTAAGTATCTACATTTTGGAATGAAATATATCTAGAGTTAAAAAATGATTGATCTGAATGCATAACCTGCTGGAAATTGAAACTGAGATGGATTGGCATCAATGCACAAGCTGAAAATATAAGATGATCCCCTGCCTGCACTACAGGTGGGCACAGCTTAACACAGCTGTCAATTAACTGTTCAGTTTAGGTACCATTGATTAACTAAACAGTTTCATCTCCCCTTAGCTTACATGAACAGGCGAGAATAATAATTTCAAGGTAAAAGTTCTCTGCAGAAAACATCTGCAGCAGAACTGGTTATTTGGGGGTAGAAGTATGTCCTGATGTTGTGATCAATGGATGATTGCATCTTCCAAAGGTCAACTTGTGTTTGATATATTGAATTTGAATATTGAATATAAACACCGACTCAGAAATTTCTAAAACATGTGAACTTATATCTGTAACAACATAATAAACATCCCATGATTAAAAAAAAAAGGGAGCAGGAAGAACTTGTTTAATATTGAACACCAAGTTTCATCCGTAGTTGTACACTGAAGACCAGTTGAACAGCCGAAGCAGTAGGTGGCGCTAGACGTGGGTGCCATTCGTGTTTAAAATCCAAGATTAGAGCAAGAGGAAAAGGAGGGACCAGACTGAGATTAACCCACCTCTCCATCCGTCTCCTTCTGAAGGAGTGAGGAAACAAACCCCGGAACGGATGGCCATGAAGTGTTTGCGTCTCCCACTCCTCGTTTTGGGAGTTTTCTCGCTGTGCTGCGCCACGTCTGGTGACAGCAGTGGGGTAAAGAAGATGAAGATGCAGTTTGCTACGGGACCTCTTCTCAAGTTTCAAATTTGGTGAGAAAATGAGCGAAAATCTGGCGAGTCATTGCAAGCTAGCTTAACTCCCCGGCTAACAACGCAGGCCGAAATACGAAAGAAGCTAACTGTTATCTAACGCAGGGGTAGTTTGAGGAAATGTATAACGCGAGGATAGTCCTCGTTACATGTATTATTTATTAACGAGTTACCCAACTGTTTATGCAAAAACACGGACAGAAAACATAACATATGATAATTGTTTTCCCATCCTCATTAAGATATCGTCGAAAAACATGGCCCAGATTCCGCTGTCTAACATGCGAGTTGATGTGATGCTAACATTACGTTAAATCCTGCAAAGTTAAGCGTTTCCTAATTGTTTGTCTTTCTCTATGCACCTGTTTTCTCTTATATTTTTAATCCCTTGTGCAACGTTAAAGCACTCATAAATTTACCCTAAATCGTGTTCACAGATTAGGTTGTCGTAATCTTTGTTACTTGTTCAAGGAGATTTTTTCAAATCCTTTTAAGTTCTCCATTGTTATATCCAATTTAAACAATTTGCCTTTGTTTTTTTTAGATCGTGCTTGAAAGTTAATGCTAGCAAAGTAAATAAGAAGTCAGAAAGTAAATCCCTTGAAGCACATAAGCAGCTAACGCTAAGGTAGCTGCATAAATCAGTAACAATAAAACGTGTTCATCATTAACGTCAAGAGATCAACAGTATGCAAATACGTTGTCACGTGGTTTAAATGTGTTAATGTGCAACAGACTAACGTTATAACTCTTGTTAACAAACACACAAAACAAACATTTGCATTGTCAACTGTTTTTCACAAAAGTAAACAAGCTACAAATTAGGGCATGTAGCACTGAGTACAAAGTATTGAATTAAAGTCGGCTAACAGGCTGCTAACTGGAATTTCACACTGCCTCTAAAACTTTCCACTGAGGAACAAAATGATCCACAGATAATAGTGGAATTCACGTGTGTGAGATCTCATGGCTTTAAGTACAGTACACCCTTGAGATCATGAACAATGTTGTGGCTACCTTTTGTCCCTGTTTGTTCTTGCAAATATAAACTGTGTATTTTTGCTAACACCATGTTTGTGTTCACACAGCATTTCCTGAGGGTACAAGCGGGTGTTTGAGGAGTACACGCAGGCCTTGTACCAGCGGTACCCAGACATCCGCATTGAAGGGGAGAATTATCTTCCTATCCCCCTCTATCGGTAAGAAAGCGATTGTCTGACTTGTTACAAGTGGATTATATCCAGCAGCCAGGGGATTAGCTGTGATTTGACTCAGGAAATGGAATTCTCATGCAGTCAGCCTTATCTGGCAGTGGGTTTGAGTTGAGTTTTATACTTTATGGTTTTATAGATTACTAAATAGAACTGCTGGCTCTGAAATTATAAAATTTAGGTCAAAGGTGCTCCATGTTATTTAGTCCATAGTATTATAATAATCAATCACAACTTAAATTCTAGTGCAGTCTAGTCCTGTACAGCTGTCCTACAGTAAATTCTATCTTCATGAAGATTAGTGTTCAGTTTTGTTTTTAGAGTGGTGTGACACTTGTCCATTTTTCCCCACTCTATTTATATTATTGTGTAACACAGTACAGTTCAACAGCACAACAAACTTAATCCTCCAATAGGACAACACAGATAAACATCTTTCAGGAAAAATATAGTCTTCAACTTTTTCAACCAAAACAGTTCATTTGTGGCCTACATATACACTTTGCCAATGATGTGTGGAATTCTAACAATTTTTCATGATTTCCACCACTCTATCACATCCAAAATACCAGACAATGATTGAATAAAAATAAAGTAATGAGTTCATATATTAGTAAGAGTGCTATTATTCACATTCAGTATTTTCTCAGCATTTTCCAGGGCAAATTTGTGAATTATTTTTCTTTTTGTGCAGTGGAAGAGATACTGACTGCAACTTTTACTTGAATGAAATTTTGATTCTTGTAATTAAATGTGCTTTTAAGCATCGCTGGCTCATCAGATCAGAGGCTGACTATTTGTAAGACTAGTTAGAGCAGTATCCCCCCAGGGGTAAAGTCAATAAAACCCTAAGGTTCTCATTAGTTCAACGTTTAATAAACACACCAGAGATTTGCTCCATTAAAGATATGAAACAATATCACACCGTAAGTTTCACTTTCTTCAGCTAATGCTCTGTTTGTCTGTGACTCCTGTGTCTATTGAGGGCATGCAGTTCAATCAATTAAACATGTAGATTTTAAGTGTAAAGATAGTCATAAATATAAACTTAACGTGATAAATTTAAAGGTGATAAAACTGGATTCAACGCAATGTGTTAAGGCACAAGTGCCTTGCAACTTATCATTGTTGAAATGAAAAATAAGCATTTTTGAAAATGTAAGAGACACAACCCTGTGGGCTCCTAATCCTTTTTGTTTATTCTACACAGTGAAGCTTGGTTTGTGCAATCATGGCCATTTCCTTTTACTTAGGTACAGTGTCAAACTGATGTGGTTTCAGTTTTCTCAGAAATGAAACCAAATTTTTAATTCTTACTTGTAGTTAAAATGATTGATTAAATATACTGTGGTGTCATTTTTAAAAATTAATTTATTTCTTAATTAATTTGAAAATGTAAAATATAGATATTTTTGAACTTCAAATAGATATGCTTACTTTTTTACTTGGAATTATATTAACTGAATATGACCAACTTGCATTATGACAAACTACAGGCTAACATTTATGCACATTATTGTTTTATATCTTGAAGACTTTGGAAAGATTTATATCTACAAAAAGCCTTTTCTGCTTTTTGTTGCTATGTCAAGGACTTGTATTAAATGCAGTTTCTTGTTTTACTTCCTCAGCCACGTTGCTTCCTTCCTGTCTATGTTCAAACTGCTGGTGATTGGAGTGATTATTATTGGTAGGGACCCGTTTGCCCTCTTTGGTATGCAAGCCCCAGGCATCTGGGAGTGGGGCCAGGGAAATAAGGTAAGTTTTTTTTGGAACTATAGGAGTTACTAATTGGGCTTTAGTTTTGGTGCATTTTTTGTGCAGGTGTGAGCATACACTTGTGCAAGTGTGTATTTAAACCCATGGGGTTTCATTAGCTGTTCATTGTGGGTCTTCAGCATGTGTTGTTAAGTATTGTTTTACTTGGGTCTTCAATTCCCAGGGTAACAGACACGGCAAAGAAAGGGAGAATGGCCAGTGATATTCAGATATTTGCAAATTAAAGAGTCTGACACTATAAGCAATCCTTGTGTTTTTATTGGAAAGCTGGGGTTTAATAAAATGGAGTTTGGAAGTAATAGCTAAACAGGTAGCAAACTGTTTTGCTAATTATTTACTGCCTATTTCTTTTTTAAATAACAGAACTAGTCTGATAGTCTCCTGCTTTGAAGGCAAGCAGCTACTGTATGTATACTGACAGAATTATTTTGATAATACTTTATTTCTCTGTTTACATCCTGACAGTGATCCATATGTCAGATGACCTGGGAAAAAAAAGAAATCTAGTCTGTTCCAGGACCTGTAATTTGCCGCCATACAATCTGTTTGTGCCCTAATTGTTTGTGAGAAAAAAGTGTGCCAACATCACGTATACAAAGCTCTGTCCATTCTTGACTTTGCTGGAAACCACATAGAAAAAGCAACAAGAAACAAGAGAGGAGGCAACACAAACAAATTAAATAGGGCTTTTTAAAAAATTTAAGCAACAAAGCGATTTTTTTAAAATCCAAAATAGTAAATTGACTAGAGTTAAGTAACTATACTGTTATTGCGATGGCAAAAATACTTAAGCAGATTATATGTGAGTAGAGATGGGCTTTGCATTTGAATGATATTTATCAATTGTGCACAATGCTAACACATTACAAGGTGTTTGTTGCTGTGACCAAAAAAATAATCAACTTCTCCACAACATCATCTGGAGTTGTTTCTCATCACTCCAGAGTGTTACAGCCTCAGATTAACCTGCCATTGGAGCATCATGCTGCTGCTGTAGGTCTTTAGACTTGATAATTGCAGTAATTTAAAAGTATTTTTTTTCAGTGCACCGCTCAAGAAAATCTGTAAACATAACTGTCAGAAAAAAGAAAATAAAAAGAGGAAAATGTTTTTTTTTGCCAAACTTTTTAAACCGTGTTCCCCTCATGCTTCTTTCAGATTTATGCCTGTATGATGGTGTTCTTCCTCAGCAATATGATTGAAAACCAGTTAATGTCTACAGGAGCTTTTGAGATCACATTAAACGGTGAGTATTCTATTCATAGTTTGGTCTTACCAACAGAACCCAGCTCTCCAGTCTTAAGGTGTTTTCATAGTCTTCCATATAATTGCTTCTATGATGCTTGCAATACTAAAGAAAAACTTCAACAAATTTGCTGATGTCCATACATTGTTGATAGTACATGCATTCAATTTAAGCAATAAATTCTTCAGTGTGTCCTAAAATGACCAAGAGAACACAGTTCTCAGGCAGAACATTGCTTACATGTACTATAATGGAACTTTCACAAAGCTGTGTGGTGATGGACCAAAACAGGGTGAATTACAGCGAGTATTGTCTTTGTATAGATGTTCCAGTGTGGTCAAAACTAGAGTCAGGTCACCTACCCTCCATGCAGCAGCTTGTGCAAATCCTGGACAATGAGATGAAGATGAACGTTCACATGAACACAAGACCACACCACTCCTAACCCTACTCTCTAAATCCTGGCTGGAGCTAAAAGCCCCTCCATGTAAGTACAGTTTTGTAGTACAAAGCACTGATTTCACTAAATCTTTCATCAAATTTATCCAGTAGAAAATGCGTTTTTATTGATTTGCCCCTCCTTTCCTTGTGTAGGTTTGAGGTGGGATTCTCACTGGGCTGTGAAGTGATGTTTATGAAGGTCTGCGCTGAAGGCAGGAACACTGCTAGCACAGACTGGATGGCCCCATCACTTTTCACCATGCCTATTAGAGACGTCCCGCCCCTTACGCCAGAGTGGGATCCATGGCGACAGTGCCAGCCATTCTGTCATTTTCTTCTACTATTCATACTACTGCAGATTTCATCCAGGTGACATCAGTGGTCCCACAAGGAGAGATTTAACTTTGATTATAGTCTTTAACTTGTTACATACAATTGAGCTGTGTGAGTCAATGTGTCGTTTGAACCACTGAGCCATATGTAGAATTTTAAGTTTATCGTTCCATAATTAGCTTAACTGTGTAGAAAATGCAACACCTAAAATCTGTCATCGCTGTTGTGAAAATAACATTGGGGAATTGTGTCTTGGTATGATTTCTGAATAATTTTTATATTTACATAACTTGGAGGAAGCTAAGAAGATTAATAAAATTATTGTAACTATTTAACTCCGAAGCTGTGGTGTGGTTTTTCAGGTTTAATGTATGGTGCAGTAAAATGGGGTGTAAACCAGAGTAATGTAATAACATTTTAGATGTTGGATGAGACATCATGGATAATGTGACTGTCATCAAGGTTTTAGTCAGTTTAAAGGAAACATCAGAGGGTCATCTGAATGTTTGGTGATAGCTTGTTTTCCCTTTGTTTTTTTTTATAAAGCAGATAACCTCAAGAGTGTTTCTCTTAAAGCCATCTGCTTAACCTAATGGTATTAACAGGAATTGAGGATCTACACTGATTAGAAGACACACAGATGAGGCACTGGTACAACTGAAAACATGAGTAAGGCTACAGTTACATACACACTTGTTGAACTTTGGATAATTATGAAAATGAATAAAATCACATCCCTTCATTATTAGCTCTAAAAAAGAAAAGAAGAAAATGGGGGGAAAACACTTGTGTTTTATAGAGCTTTGATATTCAAATAGACAAAATGATGGCATATGAACAAATACTTCTTGCTTTAACTTGTGATTATTTAAAGGTGATTTTCTCCTCTTTTTTAACCACAGAACATGGTCAGAGATACCATTCATGGGTAAAAACAGTGGATGCCATGTTTGTGTTTGAGCATTGTGATGCAAATGCAATTATACCTCCTGAAATCCCATTAACAGCCTTTGTTCAGTACAAGGAACCACATCTTTGCTTTTTAGTGCTAAAAGAAAATATCAACACGTCAGTACACAAAAGTACCCAGTGGATCAATATGATTTTTTTCCACTCTCAGAGTGCTTTTAGTTTATGTAAAGCTTAAAAAATATTCTCCCTTATTCAAAGTCTGTATATATTTTTTCATGTGCTCTGTGGAATATGACTTATATGCCTTTATGGGATTGTAGAGCTTCTGTAATGGTGTCACAGTACACTTTATTGTTGATACATCAAACACAGTCCCGAAGGCACCTATGGATGAAGGCTTTGTCACTTTCACTCATCGTCACATTAGCAGTGACTGCCAGAAGCCTTTGGGCAGCAACATGGAGGCGAGGTGTTTGAGTGATCTTCGGCAGCCGGGGATGGGAAGGTGTTGTCAGGTAATGGTGAAGGTGCTGAAGGGCCAACTGGATCCTAATCCTGGCTGCCAACACGAACAGCTCCTCCTTCGACACCGATGGTTCTGAAGCAGCCTCATCTGGTTTACATTCACCCTGGAAAAATAAAATGTTCACCAGTTGCTGAGGCACATTGCTATGCCATGCATAAGAACCTGATCATATTTTTTTTTTGGTAAATAATGAGGTACATATTAAGTGATGCATTTGAAAAGGCAGAGACAAAATATACTGTGCAGAGATTTCAGCTGTTTTTTTTATGTTTAAGCCTTTCAAGACACTGTAGAGGAAGCACAAGTTCAAGCAGTACAGTTCCAATGTTTCATCAAACTACAAGTTACTGCAGAAGTATAAAAAGAGAAGTCTTGGCAGCTACAAATGCAAGATGAATGTGTTGCCAGATAGCAATGGACCACAATACTTCACCTGACTGCAGCAGGGGCAGGGACCCACATTGAACTTGGCCTGTTGGCCTTTTGCAAAGAAGGAGACAAACACTTTTTCCCTCCCCAGGACTCTGACCCCAACAGTTTTGTTGAGGGACAAGAAAAGGGGGTGCAGAGGAGAGGGAGTGAAGCTGCGACTGCTCCAGCTCCACCGACGAACCTTGGCACCCTCCTCATCCAAACACTGACCACCTGATCTGTTCAAGGACAGCCTGCAACACAAACACATGCAAATGTTACATATTGCCATTCTGTGCGTGGCTATGCATAAGACCTCAGCAATCTAATCTAAAACTATACATTGGTTGCATTCATTACTGCAGAGGGAGGACATTAATTTGGATTAGTTATATTTAAAGTCAGAATAATTGTGTTTATAATATTTTCTACAGATATAATGTATTTGTAGGAAAAACATATAAACACTTTGTACCATATTTTTCCATTGCTGTGATAACACGTCGCCTTGCCATCAGACTGGAATATGGCTCTAACTGGTTGTTTGGGTGCATTGCTGTCATCATACACGATGCAGACCCTCCCATTCTCCCCAGTGACCACGACAACGAGAGCCAACAGGCCTGAGGGATAACTGTTACCGTGACAATAAGGATGGAAACACCCACAACAGAGCACATGTTCTGCTAAACAAATATTCTTTGCTGTTTAGTGCATTTGTACCAAGCCTCCAAAAATCTAGTCACATGATTAAAATCTACACAAACTGAACTGTAAGAGGATACAAGACCTGAGCAGAGCCATCAGGGAACAAGGTCAGAAATTTTAAGCCAGTTGAATAATTCTTTTGTAAAATTTCTGCCCCATCCTGCGAACATATAAGATGAAACAGTATTTAATGTACTTGTGGTGTATACATGTCAGTTAAAGGGGTCATTTTTGTCTGTGGTGGTCATCACCATGATTAAGGTTTACAAAATCTGAGGGTTTACAAAAGGTTGTAAATCTGAAAGGTCACCCTGATGACCAACAGTGGGATGTAACTCAGTGCATTTATTCAGTACTTTACTCGAGCAAAATTTTGAGTGTATACTTTACTTGAGTTCCGACTTTTTCTAATGATTCTAATAAATATTTTGTTAATTTATAATTTAAAAAAATGCATTTGTTAAGTGGCTATTGTATAATTTCAAATCTTGATGTGACTAAGTGTGACCACATGGGGGCAGTGTATAAGCAGAGATAAATTACAGTATTTAATTTCTACTCAAGGAAATTATTTTTATTTGTATGTTTTCTTTAGTTTTGATAACAACAGTTCCTTGAGACAGTCTTAGTCCTGGCTATAATAAAACATTTTAGTAATATATGGGTTTGTGAAAGACAACATTACAGTAATTTGTTGGTACCTGGAGATGACATACACCAAACTGAAGTGGCTTGTGGTCACAAAGGGGGACCAACACCTGCTCCTCCTCCTCTGTTGTTTTCATGTGCTTCTCAGCTGCAAAACTGGAACATACTGTCATGCATTCTTTTTTCGGAAAGCCAGAGAGCCGGAAGCTGAGCACCTTTGATGTTGGGGCAACTAAACAAAAGCACACAACAAAGTGCATTAGTCTCGCAAAGCGAGCAAAGTCATATTTGTTCAGATTCTTACCAATAATGTGAACAAAAAGACACAAATACCCTGTACACGCTGCACACAAACTCATGGTTTATCATGACTGGACAACAGATTTAGGGCAGTTACTCACAGCTTTTGGCTACAGGCAGTTGGATTGAGTATTCCTCATAGATTTCCGGTTCAGATTTTTCTCTGATAAAGGATACAGATTGCATTTTTCTGGACTTAATGCCATTAGATCACAATTTCACAGTTTCTCTGTTGGAAAAGAAAATGTTTGATGCAAAATGGTACCGAAGTCTATGTGGTGAGTGTCTGATAAACTTGTTGTGATCCTCCATCTTCCTGCCTTTGACGAGAAGATTCTCTGTCTCCACATCTTCCTCGTATCCCAGTAATGCTGGTTTACGCATCTTCAGGTCACATTCATGCTTCACCAGCATCTCACACAGCTTCTGCCACTGGTCACAGCAGAAGAGTGGGACTGTCTGATATGAACAGAAAAGAGGATGCAAGAAGGTCAGCAGTACATTTGGTATAAAAGTAGAGTTAGCTTTAGTGCATTTATTTTCCTCCTTGCCTCTGACTGCTGTACCCATGTCAGATCCAGAGAAGGTTTGGCCTTTTCTCCACAGTACTCACATTTTACTGGGTAATCTGTCAGAGGCTGGGGTTGGACAACAGAGTGAAATAGGAATAAGCAATGGCATGAAGCTGTGTTCTTTTAGATGGAAATTTACAATAGTGGGTAAAATGATCTTAGTACCGCTGAAAGAATGGCTGCTAAGTCTGTCCTTTGGCTGTCAGACTCCCGATGGTACCTCAGAACTCCTGCTGATCTCACACAATAGGTGGGTGGGTCAGTGACAGACTGTGGACAGCCCTCTGGTTTCCTCTTATCAAAAACAAACAAAAACAAAACAAAACAAAGCTAATCAATTGAAGTAAAAATATATTTAATCAAATAATATGGTCATAGGATTGATAAAAAAAAACATGAATGACAAATAATAACTTGTCTTACATGGTCATCCAGGAGAGATGGGGGCTCACTGAGATCGTGCTCCGATACAGTGGCAGTCGCATCTAGTGGTGCATTAAAATTTACTATAGAATCAGTGAAAGTGAAGAAAACACTGGCCTGGATACAGTAGGAATTTAAACTTGTCCCTTTTCAATAATTTCAATTTAATCTTGTTTGGAGCTGACTCACAGGAAAAGCTGGACTGCATCTTTTCCTCTGATTGGAGGAAAGTCACAGTGTTCAGTGTATTTGAACCAGGATAATAAACAGCATTCACTGCTTGTGTTAGATTTCTCTCCTGCTGAAGGAATTTATATAGTAGATTAGAAAGCAATATAACTAAATAGAACTCTTGGGACTCTGCACCAAACTATGCCTGTATGACGCACAGTAGCACAAAAACGTAGCAGAATCAGTCCTATATTTTCCAAAATTTAATATTTTTTTTTATCAGACAAGGTCAAGCTGACAGAAAAAATAACATAGTGGATAAGGTAACAAACCCAATTAATGTATCTGCTTGTCCAAAATATGAGCTTCGTGCTGAATTTTGAGAGGAAAATATTAAGACAAAAAAAAGTAAAATATGTACACACAAGGTAATGCACTCACCTCTGTGTCACACTTGCTCGTGTTGTCGGTAACCTTGGAGATGAAGTAGCAGTCTCCAGCAGCATGGCTGCTGGCTGACTGCCTGGTTTTAATGCCCACAAATATTGTTTAAAACAAGTATAACATACTGTGTCACACTGTGTGCACTGTACACTTCATGAACTTGGTCTGCAAGAAAGAAGACGAGGGTAAAAGCTACCAGTGTGACGAAATGACTCAAGCTTCGATCCTGCTGAACTGCATATGGATTTATTTTTGAATATGTCTAAGTGAAATTAAATTCTTTTAAAATGTATATTTAACGTTAGTCCAGTGTGATTAATCTAAGTGTAAATGCTGGGCTGTTTCTCTAAATTTAGCAAAAGATCTAAAAGCCAGGTTCTGATGCCAATCGTCTGTAATGTTTTACGGTGAATTTGGAGACAAACAGACAACAGATAAAACCGTCTCACCTCCAGCTCCACTGAGTGGTTGTTCCAGAGCGCCCTCAGTAGATGCTGTTTGCCTAGGTGTCATGGAGTTGTGGATGTTCAAATATCAGTGATTACTGAGCACTTCACGGACCGTTTCTGAACTCGGAAACAGCAGTTTACAAAACAAAAGCCTGTAACAAATTGGTCTAATCAGTTGCTGTTCTTAAGCTTATTATTTTATGTCACGTTTTCTTTATTAGTCAAAAGCAAACTTTGACACCTATTTTGCTAAGCTTTAAATTCATCAGTGAATATTTATTTTTTTAAAAGTTTTTGTAAGGCAATATTCTTTAGGCTACATTTTCCCTTTAACCTCTCACACACATTTTCCACTCACTTATTCATTTTTACACCGCTGAGTAAGACTGAGCTATTCTGATAGGCTGAAGTCATTCGTAATTAGTCAAATTATGAAAACCAGAAGTCTATAACAAGTTCGTGCCTCCTTCTCCAATATCTGTTTACTTCACGTCACCCCGGTGCAGCCAATACCAGGTAATTAGGATCAATCAAGTAGCTCACCTTTCGCAACTACTGATTGGTTGTCGCAGCTCTCGCGCTTAGAAAACGCTCTAATTTAAAAAGCTGCGGCAAAGCAGCGTTGATTAGCTCTTAACGTTTTCAGGAGTCGCGACAGAATGATGCGGAAAGGAAAAAGGAAAAGCGCTACTGCTTATTTGGCTGCAGCTGTTATACTCGCGTGTTGTTTGGCGCAGACAATAGACTGTTTTCGACTGAGGAAAACAGAAAGGCGAGAAGGGCGAAAAGACGCCGGTGCTGCCAAAACGATAGCTGTCCAAGAGGGAACAATTGTGTTCGGGAGACTGTTTCATAAAGGGTCGGGACTGGAGTCAGAAGCCATCGATGGGACCAGGAGATCCTCCTCAAACTCTTCTGTGGAAGATGAAGCTACTTATCAAGCGGACTTTGCAGGTAGATAACTCTTAAAGTATGTTGGTATACATGTGTTCGGTTTTAAATCTAACTACTAAGATTGCAGTACCATTACCTCTTAAAATCACTTGTGATCATACCACTATTTTCAATGTTTCCCTTTAGGCTGGCCAAGGGGACTAGCACATGATGCCCCATCTAGAGAAGCATCATGGAAGCGCATGTCGCCTTCCCTGCAGTGTGGTGGAGATCAGCTGAAGTTCAGAGCAGTGGGACCAGGAGCTTCACAGTTTTCAGTGGAACAAGGTAAACACGTTATCCGTCAGTGGTAAAATGTAGGCAATCCTGCAAATGATTTTATGATCACGTTGAGGTTTTTCTTTAACACAGGAAATGCATATGCAGTGCCTTTGTCCCAGGTCCCTTCCACCTGTGGCTACAACATGCAGAGGAACTCCCTTGCACTTGTTATGCATGTTCCCTATGATGGCTGCAACATGGTTCAAGAGGTAAAGTTTACCAAAAT
>JAPZDY010000004.1:11570681-11583105 GCA_029783645.1 Ctenochaetus hawaiiensis | reverse complement strand
AATGGTGGAGAGTTTTAATTAATGGTGGAAAATACTAGTAACTGTTGTGCAAAAGTTAAAACACATTATGTGGCTATTTTGATAATTGCTTTAACTTAAGTATTTCATGACTAAATTGCTAGATATTAGCTTTTTCCACCTCATCATAATATTATGCCTTATTTCCTAATAGTAGGGTATATCCAGGCTTTTGAATTGGATAAAAATTAACATTGAGATATTTACATGAAAATTAGAGCTTTTTAATTGAGTTGAATAGGGTTGAATGAAGCAAATTTGTACACTAATCAGTATGTAAATAGTTAGTCTTTATTTAACCTGACTTGTGAATCTGGGTTCTAATTTGTTCTCTTCCTAAGGGTGGAAGTTACGTGCTCCCAATGCGTTGGCAGGGAATTCCAGTCTCCCTCTGGTGTCCAAAACCTGCAGCACCTGCTCCTACAACTGCTGCCCCTCAACAACCTCAACTGCCTCAACACAGCAAGAACCCAGATGCCTCACATCCTCAAATTCCTCAGCCTTTCTTTCATCCACCCTATCTGCCTTATCCTCACAACCCCCCAGGAGTTGTGCCTCAACCTACAACCGCGACGACCACAACTACCTCAACCACAAAGAAACCAGCAATGCCCCAGATTCCACAGTACCCTTCTTTCTACCCCCTGTATCCCTACTTTCCTCCCCCTCCTCCAGTGACTGAAGCCCCAACTACCACAACACCAGCAACTACCACCACCACCACCAAAGCAACCACCACTACAACCACAAAGAAACCAGAAATGCCCAAGTTTCCTCAGTACCCCCCTTTCTTCCCTCTTTATCCCTACTTTCCTCCTCCCCTTCCAGTAACTCCAGCACCAACTACAACAGCTGCACCAACCACAACAGCTGCACCAACTACCACCCAAACTACTACCACTGCAACCACCACTGCAAAACCGCCTGCTTCAGCCCCTCCGCCAATGTTTCCATTTCCTGTCTACCCACCGTACATCCCTTTTCCTTGGCCCTTCCCGGGCCCTCTGCCAGCAACTGCAAAACCCCCAGTCTTTCCTCCATATCCTCCTTTTTTCCCTCCACCCATGCCTCCCTTTCCTCAGTATCCAACTCCTAAGCCAGCAACGACAACACCAAGTACAACTACAACCACAACCACCAAGAGAACTAATCCCCCGCTGACTAAATTACCCGGAAATGTCCAGCATTTTCATCCCCATTTCCACCTTCCACTTCCGTTTATAGCATATCCACCTCCTTATCCTCTTCCTCCAGTCTAGCTTCCTGAAACGGCTCTAATAAATGGTTTGTAAAACATTAAGTGGCTCTGCTCAGTTCTTTGTGCTTCTTGCAGCCCTCAAACTGTCAAATAGTGTCTTTAAAAAAAAATCTGAAAAAAGAATACGATTCTCAGCTTTGAGTGCTTTTAGCTGGTTGGATAAAGCAAATTGTTATGGGAAAAAAAATATCCTGACAAAGTTCTTCAGCTATAAACAGATTACTGTCTGATACCTAAAATCAAGTGAGAAATCAGTGGACCATATTTCAACATTTTTAGCACAACTTGGGACAGGCATTCTCATGCCTTTTGATCTGAAAAGGACTATAGTCAACAGTGTCCACGTGGTGGCACCGTGGTTCAACCAATGCTGGGTGTGAGTCTTAAATTTGGAGTCAATACATTTGTGAGGATCATTGTGCTTAAGTAAATAAGTTTAACTGAAAGGACTTCGAATATTTGTATTTGTGCCTCATTTCTTGAAGTTTTGACAGAGGATTCTGAAAGTAGCTAGCTTGTCCACATATACCTGGTCCCAAGTGTTTATTAATATGACGGTGTGACAATTAAGTATAAGGAGTACACAGATTTTGTACTTAATGTGGCAATAATAAAATGGAGAAATAAATCATGCATTATAATTTTTTACATCTTTAAAAGTAAAAAATGGTACTGGGATCAGATTTAAGAGTTAAAGTAACAAAGGTAAAAATGTTCATTAAGAGTGCTTATTTAATACAATGTAAATTGTTATTAAATTATTTAACATATTTGTCTTTTGTCATTGCTTTATTGCCTTTAATTTTACATATACATACCTTCAGCAAGAAAGGTTATATTTTATTAAATTATTCATTTTATGCCCTGAATTGTCAACATTTTGCCACATCTTGCAGAGTAGGTAACTTTGGGGCAAACTAATCACCCAAAGGGTTAGAAGCCCTGGGTCCCCGGTCCAAGTCAGGCTTTAAGTCTTTGTTTGCATGTCATTCTCCATGTCTCCCCCCTTTGATTTCCTGTCATCTCTACTACTAAACTGAAAACTGTCAAATCCATTGGCCATGGCTGGTATTATAAAAATTACTCATGTCAGTAACAAACATTTAATAAGAAACTGATGATGTTGATTGAAATCCTTTTTATCATTACCTTTTTTATTTGTCTTTGCATAAAATGCCCGTACTGTTTTGTCTTCACAATTCAATATTTTCTAGTACTAGAACAAATATCAGTTGCATATTTAACTACACCCTTATTTAAATGTTAAAATAAATATTAAACCCCTAATTTTGTCACAAAAACTGAAATGTAAGTGTATCCTGCTACTAGACAAATACTGCTGTGCCATGATAAGTCTGTATCAGTTTTGTTTGTGCATGTTCACTTGCTCGTGCCTCCTCCTTCAATATCAATCCCTGTGATATCATCCCTGCATGTAAAACTAGACACAAAACAGAATTGAGGAAAACCATAAAAATATACAAACGAGGCAATAAAAATTTTCTCAGTTGACTGAGCACACTAGACAAGGCACTTTAGTCCTAAAACATGTTCAGATATAAATATGCAGTATGACAGAGAAAAAAAATGACATGTTTTGTATTTCATGCTATAGGATAAATATGTAGAGCTGACTTTTGACTTTTTCAACCAGGAACAACAAATCAGACACCAAAGGCTCCTAACGATCCCACCTGTTGCAAGTTAAATAGACACAGGTGCAAGCTATAGCTGAAGTTGGAACTGACTGATTGAATTACTTGGTGCCAACATGTGTCCAGTATTAAAAGCTGTGATTCATTTGTGTGCTTTACAGCAAAGGGCTTTCAGTCTGTGCAGCCGCTTGTGCACATCCAGTATGGCTGGTGAAGATGGAAGGAGACACCGGTCATGTACAACTGTAGCAGTCATTTTAGTCCTGTGCTCTTTGGCCCAGAGTATATCTTGTTTCAGCTTGCCGTGGTTCTTCAAAGATGTAGATCAGGACAAGGTAGTTAATGAGGCCACAGTCATGAAAGTAATAGACGGAAGCATTCTCTTTAACGGAAAAAAACTTGACTCCCAGTCAGGATCTGCCTCGGTTGCTGTGACTGAAAGTGAAGGATTGCTGCATGCTGACTTGGATCAGCTGGATGCTGCAGGTGAGTTCTTGCCGCCTTGTTATCTAATAATTTGATGTATTGCATACAAATACAGCATGATAACTAAAAATCAAAGGGCAGAGTGGGTTAAACTGCATAACTTGGCTTATTTACTCATACAGGGGTGTTGGGGCAGACATCACAGCTGGAGACTGCCATTGCCAATGAAGCAGCATGGAGGCACTTGAAATCTTCCTTGCACTGTGGTCAAAACCAAATGAAGTTCAAAGCCATGGGACCTGAAGCTGCTTACTTACAGTTAGACATGGGTATTGTAACACAACCAAGCTTTGACAATTTTTGGCTCAGCCTAAAGTTGACACGCTGCATTAGATTAATTCTCCTTTTTTTCCCCCTTAGGCAATGCACATCAGCTGCCTTTGAACCAGGTGCCTGAAACCTGTAACTACTCAATGAAGAGCAATTCACTAGGCCTTGTTTTGGTTGTTCCTTACAATGGTTGCAATGTGATAAAAGAGGTATGTCTCTGTTTGGACTTAACTTGCTCTTTATGGTTGCAAGTGTAATTTGTAAAAGCCATATAAATCACCAAAATGTCAAATGCTCTTCAGTTGGCTACATGTATTTTTAAAGCTATAACAAATTCTGAATTTCAGGTTAAGAACTGTCAGCTCAGTGTCTTCTATATTGTTTCAGAATGGAAACTATGTGCTACCAATGAGTTGGATGGAAACTCCAGTTAAATTAGCCTGCCCTATATTGAAAAGTTATGCTGCTGCTTCTACTTCAACCTTTAAACTTGCTCAGCAGCCCTGGAAACTTCCTTTGCCTCACGGTCCTCTGAGCCTGAAACGTCATAAGCGCCAGTCAAACCAGCCCTTATCCATGTATGATCCCACCAGTCCATATTACAACTATTTGAAGTACTATTACAACTATTACATGAATATGATGACACCAGCTCCTGGTGCTTCAACTACTACTACAACCACTACTACTACTACTGCTGAGCCTGACACAACAACCATGACAACCGATACCATGACTACCAGGTCATCTGCACAGGATCCCCAAAGGATGCCTCCTGCAAACCCATATCCTTATTTTTACTACCCTTATCCTTATTACCTGTATTACCCCTACTACTACCCTCTTCCAAATGCCCCAGTGACTACAACTACACCACCAGCCACTACCACTGCCAAACCTACCAGTGGACCTGCCACCAGTGGAATGACCACTACGACCATGATGACCACAACAACCTCTGGATCAACCACAACCACAGACTCTGGATCAACCACAACAGCCTCACCAATGACCACAAAGACTACTCAAAAACCATTCAACCCCTTTAACCCGCCTTATTTTCCTTATCCCTACTACCCTCCAGCTGGACAACAGTTTCCAGGGATGCCTGACAATCCTGACATTTACTACCAAATTATTCAGAATTACTATGGAAAACCTCCGTACCCACAACTTCCTAATGCACCCATGCAAACTTCTCAGCCTCCAACTACAACCACTACTAAGCCTGACTCAACCACTACTAAACCTGACTCAATCACTACTAAGCCTGACGACCCGACCACCACCAAACCGAGTGTCACGAGCCCTACTCCAACAACTACGTCAACAACTGCATCAACAGTTGCTTGTGATCAAACTGGAGGAGTGTGCTCTACAACAAAGCCCAGCAGTGATAAATATCCAGGTCCAATGAGTCCATATGTACCTTACTACCAGCTCCCCTTTGTGCCATATGTCTCATACAAATCTAGCAAGGCCGGCAGTCTCCCAGGTGACCAGAAATACATCCCCCAACCTGGCTACAAATCTGGACTCCAAGCTCGAGCACACCCACCCCCACATCCAGGATTCCACTACTGGCAACCTGTGCCCTGGTTTCCCCACTCAGCAGGCCAGAACAATCTTCAGTTTGCCTGGGAAAAATCTACAGCCTAAACATGTAACTCCAGATGGTAAGTATCACTGTAATTTAGTACACTTGAATGAACATCAAGGCTTAAGCCTTGAATTTAACCTTAACTATCATGTTTTCTTTCAGGGGCTGGTGTCTGTTGATATTTCACATTCAATAAACTCATTTTATTTAGATCTTTGTCTCAGTTGTCTTTATCTCAAATGCTTCTTAGTCACATCATACATAAATTTTGTTGGGGCTCTGGTGTGTAAACAATTGTAGGACAAAACAGTTTATCACTTCGATAATCACAAAGATGACATCTGGTGGCCTCTGATTTCTTTCCAAGCAACATTTTTTTTTCATAGGTCAAAAGTTCAAGCAGATAGCTTATTACATTAAATAAACTTTAAGCTAATATGCTAATAATGCTAATGATAAGGCCCCAAAGAAATACATGGGCTTGCTCCAATGCAACAGAGGCCTTGAGCTGCAAATAAGGTTAAGTGAACAAACAGTCCTGTTGTGAAATGTCATCTTGTGCAAACACTGCTTCTATAGATCTGCTTTTTTGATCATGTTGAATTAATGGGAAGTAGTACAGCATACCTGAATAGACTGATACATCAAATGGTTCTAATCTCCCCTGTTGCTCTAGAAGTTTCATTTTCTTTTTAGAGTTTTGGGGACTTTTGCTTTGAATAGAGGGTTTAAAAAACATGTCACTTGTTATGCATTTTGTGATGGCCCTTGAAAACTTATTTTGTATAACAGAAATAACATGAAAGGATTTAAAGTACTCTGCAAAGGTTTTGAAGTATGCAATCCTAATTCAACATGCTGATATTCTGCTGGTTCCCTCACTCTGTTTGCAGAGCCAGATGGTTGGAGATTAATCTAATCTAGTTTCACTTCTTTCACTTTGGACCTTGTCTGACTACATCGTCCTGTCGAGTATAGCCAATCACGCATTTACCAATTAGGATTTGTAATTTAGCAGGTTGTGTCTTAGCCATAGTAGGAGGCACACTCTGTTCATACACAACTTGAGATAACTGTAGCAGAAACAGGTGAATTATGAATTTAACAGCAGAGTCAAGCCACTTTTTGTCTGGGTGAGTGTATTTTGAGCAGTTTACATCATGTATGCAGTTTGAGTTTACTGGCTCTGTGTTGTCTGTTATTTGTTGTAGTGTTGTTTTAGTATTAAACTGGGTTTAGTTCCAAGTCTTCAAGTTAATCTATTGATCCTGTATGATTCTATGTGTTTTTTGTGTCCTTTTTTTTGAGTCTTGGTCTCTGAGGCCAGATGTTCACTTTGTAAAGTCACAGCTAAAACTGGGCACTGTTTGGGCCTTTAGTTGAATTTGCATTAGCACAAATACTCTTTGGAAACTCATTGGAAACAAAATCTATTGGGGTTAACATATATGTTATCTCTGTCAGTCTCTGTCTGCCACTTCTTTGCCTACTGTTTGAGGGATGGGGTTGGACCTAGAGGTGGAACAGGACTAGGCCATGCTCCACCCAGCGGCTGTGCAGTGAGGCAGCCTTTCAATATAATGAGAAATGATTTCTCACTCAGGTACTCTTCCTGTTCCCAAAGCTCATTTCTTACTGCTCCAGTGAAGCTGCCAAGAGAGACCGGTTTGTACCTGACAGCCAGAAGAGGGGAGCAACTCTAAGTAAAATTAAATAAAAATTTTAGTAACCTAATTAATTTGGAGGTTATACAAAGAAATAGCCATTAATTTGTCTACTTCTCTAAATCTTAGCCTTTTCTAAATAATCTTGATTTTCATTTCTAGCTATTTTCTGAAACAACCCTCTCATTGCTTTATATAGTGCGCACACACACACACCCCATTCTGTCCGTTCCTATATACTTCCACATGGTGTTCTCTCCTCTGGGCACCCTATGATGATAAACACACACTCAAACACACAAATGTACACACATCACTGAAACTAAGCTGCACGTGACAACAGAGAGATGTGTAAGCTTAGTCTTTGAAAGCAAGGATGCGTGTCTGTATGTTTTCTCTTTTGCTTTACTTCCATTCTTTACTGTTAGCTGCCTGGAATTATGGGGCATTAAGCTCAGGATGGGAACAATTCTGCAGAGGAGCATCCTTTAACAATCAGGAACTAGCATGGAAGAGGCAGTTGTTCTTTTACACAACATTGTGCTTATTTCTGTTTTGTTATAATTTCTGCTTCAGGTATTTTTTAAATTTATTTTAAACATCTTAAGGAATAATTTGGAGCAAAGGTAAGTCCTATAAATGGCACATGCATTATATGATTTGACCTTTTTATTTTATCATGGATTAGAATTTGGAATAGAAGGTCATGATTTGCATTAGTGAATATTAGTTTTGCAGAATTTGCTGAATGTTTTGCGACCTCTCTTCATGCTGACTAAATAAAAAGACCAAGTGTAATTGATGAGTGAAACATCTCTGAACAGGAACATAGCCTGTAAACGGGAAATGACTTGTCAAAGAATATTGCTTTCAATTCCTGTTTAAGTCAGTTTCTACCTTTCTACTATACTTTTCTACCTTTTTAATATCTGCAGTCCATCTGTTTCCATATTCCAATCTAAGGCACTTATTCTCTCCCCCAGCCCCACATTTTCTTTACCCACTACATACAGTTTGTTTTTATGGAGGACTATGATGTAGACATGGATGAGGAGGAGGAAGGAGAAGCATACAGAAAGAAGGCTACAGCAGGCCGGTGGGAGGACTGTGGAGATTATTGCAACTGTGACTTAAAGCACCAGCAAGGAGGAAGAGGCTGCATGGTGAACAGCCGCAGTTGGGCGGAGGAACTCCACGATATCTTTACACCACAAGCAGAAGACTGTTACAGTGGTGGGCGAACCAGACTGTCCAGCATTTGTGTAAGTGACTGCCTGTCTCTCTTTCAGTCTGGGCCACACAAACACTGAGGTCCCTTCTCTTAATCTATATGATTTGACATTTCCTCTGGACCTTTTAAGTCTAAGAAACAAAAGCACAAATCCAGGTTATACTGCCAACAAAATACTTCTTAGATAAGAACAACACACACCATCATGCATCATGTTGATGGATAAAACAAGACTCACAATGTTTTGTTGTTTAATCGGCCCACTGATGCATGGCGACAGCATTGTGGGAAATAACTGTGATGTGTGCATGCGCCTTTGTGAGTGTGTTAGTGTGTTTCTCTTTGCGCTTGTGGCCGCGTGCAGCCTGTGCTTCCTTGTCTCTCTTACGGTTCATCACACATGAATCTGAGATGTGATTTGGGGCTGGAGGAGTTTCCTTTAGGAGGCAGGAACAAACAGGGAGGGAACAAACAGAGAACATGTAATTAAAAATTTACTGCTCTGCTTTGGGCTGATTAACAGATGCAGACGTCATGTTGGCGTTGCTCAGAAACACTGACATTTATTTAGAGGAGCTATTATTGATCGGCCCTGGGCTCTTTAATGCAGTCTCATTTATCAGACTGTGTTTAGCTGGGCCTTTTCATCCATTGTATTGCTCACCTTGCTGTGCAACCAATCAAATGCCCTTATTTCTGCAAATCCATAAGATCTGTCACCTCCTATCAGTACACAGATTTCTAGCTGCCGCTGCAGTTTTTCCTTCTATTAAAAAAAAAGAGACGTAAAGGAAAAGGTAGAAGATGGAAAGCAAGTGATGAAGATGGAGGAGCAGATAACAGATCAGGAGAGCAGCAGCGAGCAGCTCCGTGTTTGCCCTCCCTCCCTCCCTCCTCCATTTCTCTCTCCTCCACTTCCGCCTCTTCCCACACTTTCCTCTCATGCTCCTCCACCCACCCCCTCTCTTTCTCTGCTGCCCCTCTCCCTCCCCTCACTGCTCTCTCCTCCCTCCCTCGCTCTCCTGCACTGAGCTGCAGTATATGAGAGGGTCTCCTGGGTCTGGCTTCACTGCAGTGTAGAGAAGGGCAGATCGGCTGTTTTAGTACGATGCGCTGAAGGATGGTGCACCAGGAGAAACGCGTTTATCAGGTATGTGTTGATTATTCTGGGGGTGTAGTATGTAGCATGATATTTACAGGTAAATACATGATGGGTATCCATCATGGGGAGCTGCTGTAGGTGAATCGGCCATCATGGATGTGACTGTGAGGTGGTGGGTGTGTTCCTATGTGATCTTTACATGTCTATCTCTGTCTATACATCTCAGTACAGTTAAAATTTCTTCTGTTTTATGTGAGGGTAATCATATGAAATTATTCAGTTTCTAAAAAATGAAACCATTCTATATCATTAATAGTGATCACAAGGTGCTTTTGCTATACCATGTACTTTCTTCTGGGAGGGTAAAATAGGTTATGTGTAAATCTGTGTGTGTGAGTGTGTGCTGGTAAGGAGGACATCCAGCTGTCTGAAGTGGATCAGCAGGAGGCAGAACGTTGGTCGAGCAAGTGAAGGCGATCAACTGTGATTTATGCTCTTACATCACAGCCTCATCTGATGATGCGTCACAAAAAACAAGAGGAGAGGGTGTTAGTTTTGAGCCAGTTTTGAGGTCATTCAGAGAGAAAATGTTGACACATAGGAGAAACATCCCTAATTTTAGAAGTGTTATCCAATGGTTGTGTGTCACAGGCTCACACACATGTAGGCAGCATTAGGACATGAGGGCACAATCCATGATATAAAAATACCATCACCATGGTGCCAGAGTAGAAAGGGATGTCAGGAAACATTTTTTTCAGTATTTCTCTGCAGTAAATGACAAAAACTGCTCAATTTCAAGATTTGGGTTTGTTTAAGAGAAAACAATGCAGCTCAAATTACTTAAAAATGTATGGAGTTAACAAAAAGAAATGAAGTCTGAGAGTGGATGTAGAATAAAAGCAGAGATAAAATAAGAATGAAAAATGATTAAGAGCGGAGTATAAAATGAAGAGTGGTATTTCTAGATGCTGTGAACAAAAACAAAACAACATTTTTGCTCTAAGAGAAATGTAGAAGAGGGGAGAAGTGAAAATGTCTGCACAGAGAGATTAGCCACGGTCATGAAGTTGCAAAACAGAGAGCAGTATGACGTGGCATTTTTAATCAGTTCAAGTAAGCAAAGGAGGACTGTTATTGATGACTTAAGGCAATAATAGTCAAGTCATTGCAAATGTTTTCCAAAGACTTTAAAGATATGTTGATTGCAACGAGACAAGAAGTGTAATTTATTTCAGTGGAGGCAGAAAAATTGCAGATAACAATAAATGGACAAATACTTCAAAAACACTATGGATATTTCTTTCCTTTTTTTTAAGGTCTGTTGTGTGCATCTGGAAAGAAAAAGCAAACACTATAGCCTAATGCAAGCTTGCATTTCATGTTGAAACAGGATACTATCTATGCCCTGTTAATAGAATAGAGTCTGCCATATTAATTCACCTATCCATTTTCTATTCCAGGTTGCATCTGGTCTATAACAGGGCTCGCACATAAACAGACAAATTTATTCATACTAAAATATTCATAGGGAATTTTCAAGTCTCCATTTCACCTGATCTGCATGTCTCTGATCTGTGGGTAAAAAAATCCAGATCAACTCAGCCTACGAGATTTGCTTTTTTAATCAGGTTGCAAATGCAGTCCATATTTATTGTTGCACCTGTGTAACAGGAGGGAACAGGATATTCTGTCTTGTGTATGGTGTGCTGTAATATTTCACATTGACAATATATAAGCTTGACATATGTAATTCAGCTGATTATTTATGTTCAGGTTGGGGACTGAGAGGAGGAGGGTTTGTAAGCGGTGATGTATAGAGGAGAAGGCAAAGAAGAGATTTTTATAAATGTGTTAGCTAAGCTTTGATATTGTGGTTAACCTATTTATACAGACATAATGACGGTGCCATGAGTGAGCCCACGAATGGATTATTTTAATGTGTGAGAGGCAGGAAATTGGATTGCATGATGTTGCTACATTCTTTCCATCCACCTTTCCCCACATAAATCCATATTTTTCCCACCTCCGTAGTTCCTCTTTCTTCTGTTTCCCTTTCATCCTCCTCCTCTCAACCAGCTTTATCATGCTGTACAATATACCTTTCCGTAGCTTTAATTTAACCACCTCCTCCTACCAATGTGTCCCACTTGGTCAATCAAGCAGAGATGAAAATACAGCAGCAGCACTTTTTTTTTTATTAATATTCTTTATATTCATCCTTTTCTTCCCCTCTTTTCTCTGACAGGCCCAGAGGAATGAGAGAGAGTCTATCAGGCAGAAACTTGCCCTTGGCAGTTTCTATGACGACGAGCCAGTCATCTACACCAGCTGCAGTAAGAACGGCCCGTCCTCCCGGTGGGTTTGGATCGTTTGTGTGTGTTTGTGTGTGTGTGTGTGGTTTGATCAATGAGGCTTTTTGAATGCCATCACCAATATTTTTGTTTTAGCTTTTGACAGCTGACACTTTATATCTTAAGATGTTCTCCCTGAATTTATTCCTGGTGGGAAACAGTGAGATATGCCTACGCCCTAGATACATATTATTATTATTTCACAGAAAGCATTATTGATCTATTTTTAGGCCTGAATATAAAATTAATTGTGGGTTTTTTTGGACTTTTCATGTCTCCCATATAACAAAACTGCTCATATACAAAACATGTCTTTCTCATATATGGGGTTTAGTTATATACCTGCCATCAAATTGGCAAACTAACAACCAATGAGTCTTTTTTGTGCGTTTATTCAGGCATATATGTTGTGTACACAGTCTTATATGTAGAAATGTACAAGGTTTCATGACACTAACTCTTTAAATGGCTCAATCCTGTGTAACAACATGTTTGCTCTGGATGGTTCAGGGTTTTTGGGGAGAAGTGGGCTGTGCTGTATGTGTCATACAACTGTCATTTCAGAAGTAACAGACTTTTCCTTCCTGAATACTTTAAGTGCTTTGTCTCCTCTCTTATGTTGTCTCTCTGTCTCTGTATGCATGACAAGTAGTTATCGAAAGCCAAGAGAGGAAGCTATTCAGCAGCTCCCTTTGTCCTTTACCTACCAACTATAAGCTAAAAATACACAGATACCAAGAAAGATCAAACTGATTGGATTCTCTTGTTGGCCTTTGCATCAAGCAA
>JAPZDY010000004.1:11518817-11532088 GCA_029783645.1 Ctenochaetus hawaiiensis | reverse complement strand
TTTCAGTTTTTAGATCAAGGTGAAGGTTGGCTTGATGTTGTCACACAGTCTTTTGGGACATTGATCCTTCTCCCATTCGGTGCTTGGTGTTCCACTTTCTGCTTTGAGGTACTGCCAAACTGTGTGGTCACAACAAGGTGTTGCCCTCAGTAACTCTCATATGAGACTTCCTCATCACCAACAATGTGTGAGCTTGTGTTTAAATTCTGTATGTGTGTACACACGCGCACACAAGCGTATATCTTTGTGTCTAACCTTATATTTCAGCTGTTTGTGTACAAAGCAAGCGTGTGTGTGAACAACATCTAAGTAGCATGCATACTCTTGTGCCCTGAAATCATAGCCTATCCCATATCACAAAGAACAAAGCCTTGTACACAAACTTCTTTATTTCATATCCCTCAGGAGTCATGTAATCTCTTCTTGCCAGCCCACCTACCTCCTAATAACCCCTGGTGTTTTCTGTCCCTTGTTCCCTTATTGGCTTAAAAGTGCAGAAGTTGGGCTACAAAGGCAATATAAGGACAGAGGCAGTCTGCATCAATCACTAGTTGGAGGGCATGGACTGAGGGGTCGACATCTTCTATGTAAACAGGTAAGGTGCATTTGTTTCTGTATTATACACTCTAAATGCTCTGTTTTGCAAAAGAATAGACATTTTTCAGAACACTTCTCCTGTTCTGCTCATGTTCTTCTAACTTCCACTCCTCTCCTACAGATTGCCGTGTCAAGCCCTCAGCATGCCATCCATTCGCCTAGTCTGCCTGAGTACTCTCCTCCTTGTAATGATGGCTGTACTGACCTCCGGTGCCAGAACCACACGCTGGCCCAAACCTCAGAGCACCAAGAAGCCCCCTCGAGCTGGGAGCAGTGGCGGAGGTGGGGCTGGGGGATTCGGACGGACCACCACCACCACAGCATCCCCCTCCAGCTTGCACACAGATGAGACGACTGATGTTTTGATGGACACTTACACCCTGTCCCCTACAGACAGCACCACCTACTCCAGTGACACTTACCCTACTGATTTCCACATTGATGCCCTTGCACCCCCTGGAAACACACATGGAAACTATACCTTCGACTACAATGAATGCTTCTTCAACTTCTGTGAGTGCTGTCCGCCAGAGAGAGGCCCTGTAGGGCCCATGGGGGACAGAGGGCCACCGGGACCACAAGGGGAGAGGGGCCCTCCAGGTGAGAAGGATTATTATTTTAAGGAAAACACTTTTCAGAGGTCAAAATTTGTCCTTCTTCATAGTCTTCTCTGTTTCCCAGGGTTACCAGGAGAGAAGGGAGAGACAGGACCCAGAGGACCTCCAGGACCAGCAGGGTTACCGGGGGCCAACGGACTCAATGGTGACATAGGTACAACGGAGCTTGAAAGCAGGAGAGTTTTTGAATGTCTTTCTGTCACTCTCTCTCTATCCATCTCTCCTTTTTTGCAAAACGATGTTTTGTGTCAGTTCTTTGTGGATGTCATTTCTATTTTATTTATCAAACCCACCACAGGTGAAAGAGGGGATCAAGGACCGGCAGGTGTTCCTGGAGCACCTGGGATCCCAGGAAAACCAGGAGAAAAAGGTGTGTAGTGAATTTAAACAGTAGTGGTTTTTATTTTATCTTTATGGATTAGATTTGATTAAAATAAAGCCTCCTATAAGGGTATGAAAATGTACATTTCTTTTTGAAAATAAAAGCATTTGAATTAAAACATGCCTTTTCGTGTAAGTATGACCTCTCTACATACTATAGGTGATCCGGGCTCCAAGGGAGAAAAAGGTGAACGTGGCTTTAGTGGTCTGAAAGGAGACCCGGGAGAAAGAGGATGGCCTGGCCTGGATGGTACTAGAGGCATCCCTGGTCGAGAGGGGCCTATGGGTACCCCTGGGGTAGCTGGGACAAAGGGTCAGAAAGGTGAACAGGGACTTACAGGTGAATGTTTGCCAGGCGAGAAAGGTGATGTGGGTGAGCGGGGTCTGAGAGGTGACATGGGCCCCCCAGGAGTGAATGGAACTAATGGTGCAAAGGGAGAGAGAGGGGAGCCAGGGCTTCCAGGAGGGAAAGGGGACACTGGTGCCCGAGGGCCCCCAGGGCCTCCAGGACTGAGAGGCATAGCAGGGCCAAGGGGAGAGCGAGGACTCAAGGGGGCGCGAGGGCCGAGGGGCCCTAAAGGACCACAAGGTGAGAGTGTGGAGCAGGTTCGCTCTGCCTTCAGTGTGGGCCTGTTCCCAAGCAGGTCCTTCCCTCCACCCAGCCTGCCTGTGAAGTTTGATAAGGTGTTTTACAACGGAGAAGGGCACTGGGACCCAGTGCTCAACAAGTTCAACGTCACCTACCCGGGGGTCTACTTATTCAGTTACCACATCACCGTGCGCAACCGGCCTGTGCGTGCCGCCCTAGTCGTTAATGGGGTGCGGAAGCTGCGGACAAGAGATTCTCTGTACGGCCAAGACATCGATCAGGCGTCCAACCTCGCACTACTGCAGCTGAATGAAGGCGACCAGGTGTGGCTGGAGACGCTGCGAGACTGGAATGGAGTTTACTCCAGCAGTGAGGATGACAGCACTTTCACTGGCTTCCTGCTTTACCCGGATATTAAGAGCAAACCCAATTCTTCAGGAAACCCATGATTTTAACCTTTGACCGTGAATCATCTAAGTGTAACTTCTTTTAGACTCTGCACACTCTTCGCCCTGTTGCACTGCTCTGTCAAATTAATATAATCCTGCTAAATGCTGATGCTTTGGGATCTGCAAACTGCTTCATGCTAATCAAACTAAATGCTTTCCTTGCCTTGTTGTATTTAGAGATGTGTAAGGGGTGGTTAGACCGCTCTATGCACAACTTCAGTTCTTTGTAATAATGCATTAAAAATGACTATGCTTGAAATTGATGACCCTTGAATTTTATTTAGCTAGAATTGGAGCTAAAAGCTCATTCATAAGCCATTAGTTACTGCAATTATTATAGATAAGCTCTGTGTCAGTGAGGCCAGTAATCCATTATTGCATTTGGCTCCCACTAGAGGGTGTAATGTGCCCAAGGTTTGTAAAGAGGCATTGGAGAGAACTGTTACAAGCAGAGATTAGCACAGAGAAAGTAATAAAAAGAGGAACACTTGTTCATACACAACACATGAAACAAATTGGATATCTCTAAAGAATGCAGTTTAAATTCATGAACAATGTATTCTGGTCCACTTATTGACTGTCAAGCAAAAAATACTGAAGCCTTTCAGGGCAGAATGGTAAAGATAATTGCTGTGAAATCTCAGTTTGCACTTAAATTGTTATTCACCTGCTGCTGAGATACCTGCATTTGGTTTATATTTTCAGTGTTATATAACAGGTCCACAAACCCACAGCTACAGACTGGCTGCTTTGGCACAGAGCAGGAAGGATAACTCTCTGCAGCAGAGAGGGATGAATGGATCACAGGTTATACTCTCGTGAGCCTGCACTGTATAGTGAAAAATAGCACAATATTTTACAAACACTATGCCTCTATCTGTTATTGGACTTAACAGTCAAGACGTCTCGCCAGATTAAAAATGATAAGAACTCATTTTCCTCATACACAACACAAGTCCATCTAGAAGAGACATTGCATTTTCCTGAGAGGTTATTGAGATATTTTTATGTTGTGATGCATTAAAAAGAAATGAGTAAAATTGCATTTCATTATGTTATAATAACTCATTCAGGTATCAGAAACAATTCCTCTTTGAAAACACAAACATTTGTGTTCTTCTAACTTTGCCAATTCATAACAGCTATGATATTTTATTGTGTGTTTTTTAAGTATTTTATTTCTGTGAAATCATGTCCAAGCATGCTTTTACCCATTTAAGCTTTAACTTCTATTTAATTTAAACACACATATCAAATTGTCTGGATTTATTTATAACAACATTTTTACATTTATTAACAATTACACAAAAAACTGGCCCTTCATCTTGGAATGTTTAATTATTGGTAATTATTAGTTGTGTGTATGTCTCATTGATTTTTTTATTCAAATCTCCTGTTTTTTCACGAAACATATATATTTCCTCTGTATTTCTGAGGCAGACATGCAGTCTGGGGTGTACACTTAAAATAGTAGCCAGTGGCACATAAGTAGAGAATTAATTACTATTACATTTAATATTGTGATGTTATAAACATAAGGGAATTATATTTTTAATCATGTTCAAATGACCATTATCAAAGACCGGTTTTATAATCATCTGTGTCTTACTGACACTTTTTGCTTCTGAATCCACCATGTGCGCGTACACCATGTGTAGAGTCAAATGAAGAAATATTAACCAACACTAATTTTGTACTTAAACTAACACGTGAACCTTGCCTAGAATTAAAAGTGTCAGTTTGGAGTGAATTTTGTTTGCAATCAATAAGACCTGAAATACTGTATCTTTAAGCTAAGTTTAGGTCCTTGAAGCTAAACACTCAATTCAAAAGGCTTGAGTGATTGGGAAACAAGCATAAATCACATTCAGGCTTTATTGAAATTTAACTTTAATTAAAAATGGATGTACTACTTTCGGAAGAATACTGAACAGAAATGTAGCAGTGAAACCTGTTAAATATAAAAGCCCAGACTGATATCTCCATCTACTGGTGAAGGACATAAATTTACCTCAAATTTCCACATTTATGCTGCTGTTGGCAGTGATGGTGGTGTGTGCGTTAAAATGTTATTTTGCTTGTTTGTTTATAAGCCTATCTGTGGATGTGTGTGTGTGTGTGTGTGCATTTATGTATTTTCTACCACTCTGTGTGAAAATATAAATAACTACCTTGGCGGTGTGTGCAGTGTAATCTGTTCCCAGCAGGCTGGATTCCCACTGTGAGAAAGACAGTATATTGTTCCTGCAGCACCACAGATAACAACTCATTAGCATACTGAATCATTTGGCTGCAAGAGCCACTCTGCCACCCATCTGCACTGAGCTGATAAACACACACGCCAGCTCTCTTTCCCTCAAACACACACACACACACACACACACACACACGCACATGCACAGAGATCTATGCAGAGCAAACACACACACACATACTCAAAAAGGCTTACTCTCACAAACACACAAACATGTGCATGAACACACAGACACAAGGCTCCTCTCGTTCCCTCCCTTTCAATCCCTCATATACACTCCCTGTATCCCCCTCTGTTTGTGAGGCTGTGTGTTTTTTGGAGAGTCAGGAACACTGAAGCAGGTAAATGAAGCAGGAATTAACCCAGAGAGCCCCTCAGTCGGTCCCGGCACAGTCAGAGCAAAGCACAGGAGAGGTCTCCAAACACCTGGATGTCTGTGATGCACTCTGGAAGCAATTATAGTTTTTAGAAATGTCTGAGAGCAGATGTTGTTATAGCAGTGGTGCTGGTGGCAAAGTCTGCTGTGTCGAGTTACGGAATACAGGGGAGCAGACTTCAGAAAAGTAGTGCTTATGTGGCAAAGCTACAACTTCTTAGCTAATTTCTTTTTTAAGTCTAACATAGAAGGCGAACATAACTTTTTGATTGCGTAAGTGAATAACTTAGGAGTGGTGGGAGTCTTGGCCAGTATGGCTGCTTCACAATGTGTACAGACACAACAGCGTGCAAACGAGTGCAGCGGAGGCTGTCAAAACCACTTTCACAATGGCAGGATATCCTGCAGGTCACCGAGCCACGTTAACCTCTACAGGAAGTTGTCACTTGTTAGGAGGAAGTGAGGATTCCAAGCGTTCATGAGTAGAGTTTCATGAGGAGGTTGTGGTTTTAATTAAACACTCTGTACAGATAAGGTGGGAAACAGTTGCTTTGTGTGCAATTTCTACATCTAGGAATTTTCTGTTAAATTTTGCAACTATTAATGAATGTGACAAAGGTATATAATTAGTCCTAAATTATGAAACGTGGAAAAAATGAATCACATTCCTGTTTTTTTGTACAGTTAAGGAACCAAATTGACTTCAGCTGAGTTAAAAGGACAAACAAAATGCTTGAGTGAGATCAAATACAAGGCTTTTCCTCTGCGTGTTTTATTCAGGGGTTTTGTATAAAATTCATCGATTTAACATTGGATATATTTATAGATACAGCTATCATACAACAAATATGTCATTACCAAACGTACAATGTCCCTTTACTGCAATTCATAAAATACCATAGTTACCAAAGGTACCAATATAGGCTACTAGGTCCTGCCGAAAAAGCAGAATAACCAACAACAGTGAGCAAGACTTAACGGCATTTGTCAGAAAACTGCTGGTGTTGTTATGATATTAACACTGTGTGTGTCTGCATGTGTGCGTGTCTGTTTGTGTATATGTGAAATGCGGCAATGAAGGGATTTATTTTGTGTACCTTACTAAACTACAACTGCAGTACAGTTTAAAAAAAAACACTGAAACATTCATATCAAAAGGACTGCATGAGTCATTTCATGTTATCATACGACCCATATTTTGTACACTTTAAGAAACACTGCATGTCTTGTACCTCCACATCGATTTCAAATAGATTTTTTCATTCCAGGCAGTGAAACAGTTTAACCGTCTGTTGCCGTATTCGGTGTCATTTTCTCGTCACCAAAGTGTAACAGAAGTAAATGGTACCACATTTGATGTACTACGTTCGGTTTCTCTCTTTAGCCTTTGAGTTAATCCGTTCTCTTCTCTCCTCTTTCCTTGTTTCTTTGTCTCCTAAAAGACCATTTTTGCCTAAACCAGTGACAAACACGCTATAGTACATCTTAAACCACATGACTTAAACTCGAGTCACTGTTGTTACATTGTGCAGTGGAAATATAATGCTATTTACAATACATATGCAACTCTATGGGTACAATGGAGTTCATTTATGGCCTCCAACTGAGGCAATTTTACTTTTGTGTTATTGTGGCAACACATTAGATTTGCTGGGCATATTTATTCATTGGTGTTTAAAACCATTTACTTGCAACACTCTGCAATCTTAATAGATCAATACTGGCTGCATCCTACTGTGATCAATAGTACAATTAGTGAGCATTGGTCCAAATTTCAACACTATGCATCAAAAATCTTTGCTAAGTGTCTCTTGGTTGTTTTTCTGTTTGGTTTTGTTTTGCTTTGTTTGCCTATTCTTTAAATCTTTTTGTGGGGCAGATTTTCATTTTCTAGAGTATCCGGTCTTTGGACTTTGAAAACATAGAAAGTCAATATCCGCAGTTCAGTCAAAGACATGAGACATGCAGAATTTACAAGTCTTTTGTCGGATCTAATTCAACTGATTAACAATCAAACAAAACTGTTAATCAGTGGTGCCTCAAGTGCAGTGTGGAGACAGGAATGTACTCTTAATCCATTTTGGACACCGTTATCTCTCTACACGAGCTAGATTCTCCTTCATACACTGACAACTCAAAGCTAACAGGTCCTGAGCATATCCATCTTTTTTGTTTAGTCCATCTCATTCGTCTCTTTTAGTCTCAGTCTCAGGGGTTGGTTCAAAAGTCTTTTGGCATCAGCATCATCGGCGGCTGGAACCGTCTAAGGGGCGTCCGTTGCGCCTCAGATCCCTAGCAGCAAGATGCAGCGGGGGCCCGCGTGAAGCGGTTAGAGTCCTTGGAGCTGGAGGTGAGTCCTGGTCTTCCATAAAGCTCTCAGGACTGCCCTCAGCATCACCATCAGGCAGGCTTCCACAGCTGGAGCCTGGTGACATTGTCTCCAAAAGATCATCCCTGGCCAAGCCAACCACTGTGTCCTGATGTGGTCCGCCCTGTGGGCCCCCCTCATGTGCTCCAACCAGCAGCCCTGTTTCTCCATCAGTTGTGCTGCCAACGTTCCTCCCTCCATCCTGGTCCTCGAGGAGGTTGGAGAGGAAGCTGATGTATTTCATAGCAAGCCGCAGTATCTCATTCTTGCTCAGCTTCTTGTCTGGGGGGTGAGTGGGGATGAGTTTGCGAAGCTCCGCAAATGCCCCGTTTACATTCTGCTGCCGCCAACGTTCACGACTGTTTGTGAAGATACGACGCACAATCTTTGGCTGGCCAGCTAGCATAGAACAGGGAGGAAAAAAGACAAAAAAAGAGAGACTAAAGAGAGGTGATAGGACAAAGTAACACAAACAAAATGAAATGCAGAGCTGGAACAGATAATGCAGTCTGTAAAAGGATAAAGCAGTACAAGTAGAATAAAAGAATGGAGAGTAACAGGATGATGCATATTTGCAAAAATTTCCTAACAAGACAAACCAAAAAGTTTAGTAATGCTAACAAATTCAATTGCAAAATTGTCCTCCGTACAATCATGAACATCAGGATGATGGAGCAGTAGTTTAAGAGGCTTGCAAAAATTAATACAATATGCTGTGTTTTAAATATTATTCAAATGCGACACAAGAAAAGGGTCTGGTTTGGCATGCCAAACCCCAGGATAAGGTGTTAGAGAGACTTTGTGCAGCCTATCCTATTTTCTGTGTACTCTGTATTTATTTAAGTATGATAAAATACCCTACTGCAGGTAGTCACGTCCCCCCACCCCCAACAATGGTGTCTTCCAGGCTATTGTCACCCTTGGAACACACCCAGTCTATCTTAATCCTTCAGCCCACTCTGCAGTAAAACCTTGGCATGGAGGCAGCAGCACCCCCATCCTCCACCCCTGTATATGGCAGTGAGTGGGCAGTGGTGGAAAGGATGTTTAAAATGAAATACTGTAAACCCCAAATCTGCCTGGAAAGGGCTTACTTTAATACAGGTACACACATTTGACATTCTGATTAACCGCTCTCATTTATGCCATGAATTATGTTGCATTTATTCCTCTTGGTTAAACATTTAAGCTGATTTTTTTTCTTTGCAAGGCATCTTCTGCAATAGTCAGATTAAGTACAGTATAGATCCATGTCAGTGGATGAATGACAATGGAGATGGGGAGGGGACATTTGGAGGGCTATATTGGCAGAAGGAGGACACAGCAGAAGTGCGTCTTACCATACTTATAAAGATCTAAAATGCGCCTACCCTCGTCGAGTTCAACCTCATAAGGCGCCGGGCGGCGCTTTACCCTGTTGCTGGGGTACATGCTGTACTGCTCCGACTCCCCTCCGAGACTTCAGCAACAGAGAGCAGACAAAAGGTGCACAGGTATATGAGAAAACATGAATTTCAGCATACAACATTTCCTCCATTGCATGTAACATTTAATACCATCCACTCTTTTCACCTGGATCACACACTCTCATAAACACATTTCTCACACACATTTCTCTGTCATAGATACACATACATGCTGAATAATGTCAACATTAAATGTATACTCAGTTAGAAGAACACTGCAAGTATTCTTTAACACTACAGCAGCCTTTTTTCTATAGAGCCCTGAAGGGGAGCATCCAACAGCCATCAAACTTATAACTTTCTATAGAAAACACTTTCTCATAATGATGAAAGGAAACGTACATGAATGAAACTATAAATGTTTTTGTTTCTGTCTCCACCTTTACCTGTTGATGGCGGCGAGAGGCTGCGCCAGGTTGTAGAGCATCGCCCGGGCCGGGACAGGAAACGCGTTTGGGCTCAGTTGGACCATTCGAGCGTCGTCTCGTTGCGGCGGCGGCAGCGGCAGCGGTGGAGGTCTGCGAAGTTCCGTGATCGGCACCAAATGGCTTTCAGTCCTCTGCTCCACCGCTTTTATAGCGTCCCTCCTGGAGAGCTCGATCACCGGCACTTCCCTTTTCAGGTCAAGGGCGTTGTGAGAGGCAGTTTCCTTGGCAACGCCGTTGATGATGATGCTGATGCTGGTCCCGTTGCTCGAGTTCTGCAGAGGAACGTCATCCGTCTCCTCAACCCCCTTGAAGCGCCCTCCCCTCTCCTTCTCCCCCTCCTCTCTCCTCGGCTCCTCGTCCTCCTCGCATCCGTTCTGTCTGGAGATGATGGAGGAGTCCTCTCGCTTTCCAGGACCGGAATCTGCATCAGGACTTCCAGGACAAAGCTCCGGCTGCCGTTTTTCCATCATTTTTATACCGTCACCACTCGCTCGTGTCCACTACGTCCTAAATAAGATTTTCCTCGATTAACATCTTGATCACAATAATAGGCCTATAAGACAGTCTTAATATACTAGATAAATAACCAATCCCGTAGGGAATTAGCAACCTATTATTAGTACGAGCATAAAATGAAATAATTATTTATTACTATTATTTGAATTATTCTAAACGTTGGATTTCTTAAAAAAGTGTAAGACAATAAATTGTTATTTATGTACAGATTATTTATTTTTTTAGTCGTTTTATTTTCTTAGATAATTAAAAAAGATACAGATATTGCAGCTATTGTAGCTGCAGATATTGTAACACAACGGACTACAACACCCATGTTATAAAACAAAAATTTTTTTCCCTTCTAAAAAAATATACTTGAGGATTCAGCAATATTCAGAAGTGTAAGAGCTTTTTCTGAAGTAAATGGGCTGGAATATGAGACATTTTTATGTTGATTTGTTTTGCCTCAATTTACATTTTGAGCTCTAGTATTTTTTTTGTCAAATGTTAACTTGCCATTCTCAAAGAGCTTTGTGGTTTCAAGTCTATGAACCTCTTATCTGAAGTTTGCTTGGCCTTCAGCAGTTTATTCCGTTAAGTTCATATCTAAAAGTAAGTAAAACCCACGTTTGAGCTGTACATAAAGTCATATTCGAGCTGATTAAAAATCATCTCGTTGTATAGCCTATTCATGAGTGAAAAGCTAGTCTTATTACAGAGAGATGACAGGACCACAAAGACAGCTTGCTATTCTTCGTCGAGTTAAAACGCCTCCTTTTTCTGCTTTGAACAAAATCCAAAAATTTCGTTTTAAAGCTTCAGAAAATCCCTGATCGTTTTCATCGCCACAGATGTCGTGTGATTTTTATTTTGTCGTGGTCGGTATCGTAGGCCACACTGCTGCCGAACATCAAAGACTCGTCATATAATATACCTCTGGCTATGTAAGGTGTTTTCGGGAGTAAATTGTTCCATATATGTCCTTAAAATATGTAATTATAAACGAAAAACAGACCGCACGAAATCGCACTTTTATTTCTGGGAATTCTTGAATAGGCCTCGCATCCGTTATTACATCCCGTAGTCTCCAACCATCCGATCGGACAATAGCAGAAAATATGAGCTAACATTTTCGCACATAACACCAATAAAATTCAGGCGACAGAATATAATTTGAGCGTACCGAAACGAGGAATAAGGCGGATAAAATAAAGACATATATTTTTTGCACTTACCGTTCCAGCCGTGTTGTTGATGTTACTGTGTAAGTGGAGCCATTTTGTGAGTGGGTCATCCATGTCTGAGGTTTTTCTTTTTTTTCTGCCAGTTGTGGAGCAGTGTGTGTGTGTGTGTGTGTGTGTGTATGTGTATGTGTATGTGTGTGTGTTATTCCTCGCCGCATCCAGTGCGCTCCCTCAGTATGGGGAGCGGAACACAGGCCGCAATGTGGCCGAGTGAGATAAGCGCACGGCAGCGGCCTCTTCATTCCCGATAAGCCCCTAAACCCATTATTTATGAAATGATTCATTATTATTTGGCTGTCGTGGGCTATATAGGCTTGTGGAGGGCAAAGCATTAAAAAAAGCAAACAGGCACAGCGCAACGGCCTGTAACAACGTGAGGTAGTATACTGTAGCCTGAGCTATAGTTGAGGTGTTTTAATTTTTTTTCGATGAAAGAAACAAAAGCACAGGTTAAGCTTTTGACCTATTTATATATTTCAACAAAGGCCTTTTTGTTGCTAAGCCCATTTCTACAGTGATAAGATAACTGATAGCAGATGGTTAGCCTATCTATCGTTCTCATTTTTATTTTTTAAATTTTTATCTTAAAAAGAGCAGCCTATATCCATTCATCCTTATCCATTTCTGCGCCTCCGGGCAGGATGTAGCCTAATAGATTGCAAAAATGACGCTGTAATTGTGATAATATGCCTTAATTTAATGGAAAATAAGTATTTATTGATTGATAAATAAATGGCCTTGTTAAGCAAATAAATAACCGCGCTGTTGCGTGTCATTGTTTGTGTCGGGGGGCCTTGGACGGCGGTTCCCCCGGGTCCGCATGGAGTCATGGCTGTGGGAGATAAAAGCGTATCGGCTCCTGGTCGCATCAGATAAAAGAGCAGCACGCTATCACAGCACAGTCAGGACAGCCTATAAGGCAGCAGGTACATCCTAATAACGGATTTTTGACACAGCTTTTTTTTTTTTCTTCTGGTCAAATGATTCAAAAATAATAAATAACAGATCTTTTTTTTTTTTTTTAAATAATCGCACATTAATTTAGTCAGTTATAGTACAATATGCGAATTACAGAGCGCAGACTGAGTAGATAGATAGATAGATAGATAGATAGATAGATAGATAGATAGATAGATAGATAGATAGATAGATAGATAGACGTTATGCTTGTCACGACCTTTTCACAGACCTGTTGAAGCAGCAGTCACGACCATCATCCTACATCCTGTGCTTAGTCTGACACAATCTCACTAAACATTTTTGTAAGCATCTTTTCAAGGAAAGCATAATTGTGCCAAGATTTTTTGGTTGTTGATGATGGCACTCAGTAATATACCTTGGGTCAAAAAAAAAAAAAAGCAAACAAACAAAAAAACCCTGATGATCTAAAATTTGCAAATCCAAACCTGGCCAAGTGAGAATTGAAACTGTCTGGATATTTATATTTTATGTTAAGTTGCAATTATATATTTTAGACGTAAATGTGATTGGAAACTAGTTTTCATATTTCAAATAAGTTCATACATCCAGCTAAAAGGACACAACACAATGTAATAAAGATGAAAACTTTTAGCAGTTGATTGACCATTTTTTGAATTAAATATGCATAACTGATAAATGTGTTGGATTCAACAAAAAAAGTGTGACAAAATAGAACATTTTTATTTGGAAGCAAATAAATCTCATAGATGATACAGCACAAGTAAAATGAAGGGATCCTGCAGAGCACCAGGGAAATGTTTTCCACCGAAGAAAAAGACAGATAATTAATAGCTTATTTGTCCAGACAAAATTTGTGATGCAGGTGCAATGCAACTGAGGGCACCATTTTTTAATATAATGGCCTCTTTTGCTTGTGCAAGTTGCTCTTTAGTTGGAGTGTCTCTGGGGCCAGGATGACATTTGAGGCACATCATTACACATGTCAATCATCTGAATTTATCAACATGATTAATGGAAACAGATCTGTGCAACATTTTAAACATGTGACAAAATATATTTTAA
>JAPZDY010000004.1:11506772-11518717 GCA_029783645.1 Ctenochaetus hawaiiensis | reverse complement strand
CTTATTAAGAATCTAGGTTGTCAAGACTCTACTGTGTACTGCAAAAAGCAAAATAAAAAATGAAAAAAAGTGGAGCAGTTTTCTTTATAGTCACCAATACTGAAATCAAAGTAAATGTAGCTGAGGTAAAATAGTCAGCTACATCATGAAAATTATCACTATTTATCCAAATATTTTATTAAAAACAAACATATGCAGTCATGCTGGCTTGGTGTTAAATTACTTCAAATCGCTTGTCCTAACTTTATTTTAAAAACACAATACACTGATGTCCAGTTTATAGCAAACAATGGCCTCTCTACTAGAACTGGTTGGTCTTAGATTTGTCATTTGGTTCTTGTTACTGATGTACTCTGAGTCCCTTGCAGTGTCTTATTGTTCAGCGTGGGTTTGCACTAATCAGAAATGGACCTCTAACCCTGTTTTCCATTGCAAACATTTTGATATGAAACTGCACTGATATATACACTGACTATCTCATATCTACCACAGGTTACAGTCCATCAGCAGTGTTTGCAGCAGTGAATTATAATCCAGCGGTGGCTCTGTGCCATGCCCACTATCTTTCTACTCAGCGCTGAATGCGTCGGGCCGGCATGATCCGAAGAGAAGCGGTGCTTTCCCGGGTCATGAGCCGAGTCACCTGGTCCAGACTGAGGCCGGCCACTGCCTCTCCGTTCACCTGTAAAATTTCATCACCGATGCCGAGGAGACCTGTGTAAGGGCCTTCACCACTGCCATCCCCCACTTTCTCTACATATACACCTGGGAAGGAGACAGTAAGACGGGAAGAATGATAATGAGAACACTGTTATGTGAAACATTAAATGAAATGGACCAAAAGATTTTTTAAATTTTTCATTCAATATTATTCGAAAATATAAAATTTGAGTCTGACAGAATTTGTTAAATTAGTGCTAACTTTCTATATTTTCTGATGAATATGACTGTTTATTTATCACTGTTATTTGCTCGCTTTTAACAGTAAAACCAAAAGCAATTCTATCTAAACAGTGACACTTTTATTTTATTCTCTTATCTATGCTGATTTCTAGATAGACAACATATCAGGAAAGAATAGTCTGGCAGTAATCGAATAAAACAAAATAACCACCAAAATTAAAAATTGCAAAATTAAGCTTTACATTTACACCAATTAAAAAAAGAATGTGGATTTAAAAAGTTACCTGTGTCTGGTCGACCTTTGCCCCTCGAGATGACGAAACCAAAGGGACCGTTTGGGGGTCTGACGAGCTCCAGGAGGAGGGTCCCATCAGAGAAAGCCTGGGTGACCCTGCCCACTGGACGCACCATTCTGGAGGCAAGTACATCTTCAACACTCAGAGCCCTATGAAGCTCAATCTGAGGGCTGTCAGGGCTGCAACAAAAGATATTAGGCTCTGGTTATAGGTGAACAGATGAAGTAAGCAGTGTAATTCTCTCTTTACTTTTATTTCTCTTTGACACCAACCTGGGTGCCAGGCCGTATGGTATCTGCACCTCTCCCAGTATTGTTGAACGCTCTGTTCTTCTCTCTAAACTCTGCACTGAGGAGGCTTTGCGCAGTTGGGCCAGTGGCAGCACCTAGTGGCAAATAAATGTCACTGTAACAAATTGTGTTTTTCATATTGGCTAAAATTCACCAGATCTGCTTTTGGAACTGTAACATTTTGGCTCCAACATCCCTCTAAAATTAACAAATGTGTCTTTGGCACCAGATTTACACACACACATTATGCTAATAAAGGCTGTGATTGGCTGGAGCAGAAAGTTGTTTACATCTGTTTAGTTCTCTAACAGCTGCCAAGAGAACAACAAGGCTTGCTTCCAGAGAAAGTGGAAGGAAACATGGATGACCTGGAATGCATTATTTGTGCTTCCAGTGTCAGACAGAGAATTTGGTTATACTTCAAAGCTTTGGTTGGTCCACTGTGGCAGTCAGTAGTGAAAGGTACTTCAAAGCCAAAAACCGGGAGTGTAAAGACATGTAAATAAGAGGTTCTCTCCCTGCGGAATACCTTTTTGAGGTAAAAACATTTGATGTGGTGAGGGAAAACACAACAAAAGACAATGGTGGAGCAGCACAGGAGTTCTGAGTATAACAAAACATTGTGTGCAAACATCTGTTGCTTCATTTGCGCACCGTGTTCAGTGTTTGCAGTGAGGGTGTCCTCTGTATGCGGATGGCAGGCTGTGGTCTGCGTGTGGGGCTCGGGGAGGCAGAGCTGACCCGGGTGGCAGTGGGTATACTGAGCTGCTCCATGCTGCTGGAGCGGCCTCCTTTCACTAGTCTGCCAACACTGTTCAGACCAATGGAGGAAAAGAAGCGACGCAAAAAGAGCTTCGGCCGTCCATCAAGCTTTCTGTAAAAGGAAAGTTATACATATATTTTACTAAATGATTATACACACAACACAACACAAAATTCCTCAATTTAACAACCAATCAACACTTCAGGGTTAGAGATTTCTAATTTCTAATTTCTAATTATTTTGCTAATGGTTTTCTCTCTCTGCTATAAATGGCTTTAACAAGCAAGGCTTGTCATTACCAGAAGAGGGCAGTATTGTCTTGATGTTCACAGGATAGTTTTAACAATAACATCCTGTGGAGTGTAGGTCAGGGTTTTAATCCCCTAACCGCTGCCAGTCTGGCAAGCTCAAGTCGCTTTGGGAACAGCGTTGGTGGGGGCAAGGGATTTATTGTCTAAGCTATGACAGGAGTGTTGTTATCTTGGCTTACCTGGACCCGTCAGAGTTTTCCTCCCATATGGCCTCAGCTTTCAAGTGTTCTGCTCTCAATAGCTCTGCTCTGAGGTCCTCAGCACGAGACATCGCCAGGCCTCGCAGTGCAGGGCGACAGTCAGGGCCGGAGCCAAGGTCTCCACTCAGACCTGCTGGTCAAAAAGGATGCATTCACTTAATATAGGACAGTCGATATAAAATATATACCCCTCTGTTCTGTGTGATGAATATTTAAGCACTGCATTTAAGTATAACTTTTATGTTATTTTACTTAACGGAGTGAGCAGTTACTGATGTAAAGTGCTATTTTGTATATACACATGTATAAATTTGTCATTAATAATAATCTAATTATATATTTTGTGTACTAAGTAATTTTATTTTTAAATTTTAGCACATTTTGCTCCTAATATTTTTACTAAATTCAACCCACAACTATTTTGCATACAGTATTATTACACTTTGATATTATTACTTCAGAATGAATCTGAGAACTGCTTTTCCAGAATAGAAAATGGCAGAATATACAGGCATTGTTCTCCCAGAGGGACTGAAATACATTTGTGATTCTGCTTGTCCCTGATAATTACTCACTTGTTCCGTCTGGAGTGGCATCCCAGAGTTCAGCGGCTGGCAGGTCTGTGGTGAGACGAGATGGGGAGTACCTCAGGGTGGAGGGCCTGATACAGGACCCTGGGTTGCTTGTTGCAGGGGTTCCCTGGGTTAGAGCCACTGGAGACTCCCTCCTTGCCTCTGGAGAGTCCAGGAGGGCAGAATGCTGGGATCCTCCCTCACCCCCTTGATTTGAAATCATCTGGAACTGAACTGTGGACTGACCTGTAGCAGAACGATTTCTTGAGCTTGACTTAAGTGCAGATTTTATAGGCAGCGCCGGGGCAGGTGACTCCCTCAGTCCACCAGATGCCTCCAACAAACGGGGCTCCAGAGCGATGGGACTACCTGGTGCGAATGAAACAGCTCTGCTCAAATTGACCCTGTTCCTTGGATTTGAGTTACGTCTCTGAGCCCAGGATGGACCATAAGGGCCATGGCCAGACTCCAGCCGACTTTCTCCTTTCCTACTCCTTCTCCTAAGCTTCCCAAACCCTGAGGATTTCCACCCTGTGCTACTCTCTTTATTTTCCCCCAGCACGTAAGCTCCGGCAAAAGTGACAGTCAGAGGAGCTTTGGAACGAGTACTTGTTTCTGGTTTATTTGGAGGCATCCAGTGAGGAACCACTTTTCCTCGCGGGTCCTCAGAGTTGCTGGGCTGCTGTGGCTCAGTGTTTTGTGGATCTGAGGGTGAAGAAGCTGGCTGAGGTTCTCTGACCACAGAGCCACATGCCTCACATTTCTTCACCAGCACTATTATCTCTTTAATTACAGTCATGGGTTCACCAGTGATGGCAACAGTTTCTGGCTTTTGTGAAGGTGGCGTGGAGACACTTCTGTGGCTTCTGCTCCGCTCTGAACCACTGCTGCTAGAATCTGTGTTACTTTCTTTACTCTTGGACTTGGGCATCCCAGGCCTGCCTCGCTGTCTCACTCTATCCAAATACCGTGACTCTGCTTCTTTCTCTGATTCATCCTCAAAGCGAACCCGGGTTGGTGAACAACCATAGCGTCTGGATCGACCACCTTGGTCACTGGGAGAAGTGTCTCTTTGGTTGGGAACAAGGAGGGGACCTGACACAGTTTGAGCTGTAGGATCTTCTTTGGTTTGAACAGCTTTCTGCACTGGTGTTGGATGGGGAGCCTCATTTTGATGCTTCTTTCTACAAAAAATAACACAGAAGTGCATATTTTTCAATGCTTGTAAGAGAGATACATTTTATTGAATCAAGTTTTAAGCCAGTATCATATGAGAGTAAGACAAAATGGGAAAAAAGTTAAAAAAAAAAAATAAGCGTGAAAGCAAAACTGAAAGTCAGAAATCTCTAAGTAAAAGAACAGGAATTTTGAATCAATCATAGCTAGACATATTCATATAGCATCTGTTCAAAAATGATGAAATTCTGGTGATTAATTGATCTTAGGTGATTGCATTGAGAAATACAGGACAGTACATGTAGTTGTAACAGGCATGTTTTACAGCAGGTTAGCTGTCCATGTAGGATTTATTTTGAATACTACCACATCTGACTCAAAGGAATATTTCCTGCTAATGAAGGGCTTTTAGGACCAAATGTGTGTGACATAGGCACTATTCAGTAAACAGGAAGATACCACATATTTTCTCAGCTCCATGTTTGTAATTACAAATCACAGCCTTTCCTTGAATTTTGCAATATTAGTAACGCCCAAACAGGCCAAGTGCAAGAAAAGGATAGACTGGGTGGGGAGAAACTTATGGGTGACACAAGAGCAGTAAAACTGAAACAGATACAGGAAGCTGAAAAACAGAGAGTTGTGTCATGATAAAAATAAAAAAAGATCTTTTAAGATGGATCATTTTAACCTAAACTATGATCTTCTCCTCACTTAACTCAGTGTTTTTTGTTCTATCTAACCAGATCTCCACAACAGTGTTGTCCCATTGTACATAATTAACTAACATAATTTGTAAGTTAATTTGTTCTTCATAACATTCCCAATGGAGAAACAACTCATACAAATCTTGCAAGAGTTTTGCACTAAGGTTACCATCTAGCATTGAAGAAGAGAGATAGAGTGGTAGCAATAAAGCAGTTCGCAGAAAATGGTAGCAGCTTATCAGAGTCATAGCCAAGCATATGTATTCAAAACTGTGTGGGGCACAAACTGGGGGATTCAAAGTCTCTAACATCTTACACAGATGCCAGAGATGTCAGAGCCCACAGAAGAAATGCAGCCAACTTACACGGTGGCTCTCTGATCAGAATGAGAGCGTCTGCAGGGGCCTTTGATGTGATTGGAGCGAGCCTTGAGTCGTGCTCGCTCCAGGAGAAGCTTGGCTTGCTCATGCCTTGGGCTCAGAGGAAGCTCATCACTGATTACAAGAAGTGACCTGACAATCAAGAAAAAAATTACAGAAGAAAAAAGGGAATGATAAATCAGTCTGGTGATGACAACAGCAAGGGAATAGATGGAGATGAATGCATGATGACACTGTACTATATCCCCAACTGCTGCAGTGAACTTTAATATCTGATGCAGTCTTTAAAAATGCAAAGCTTATAATATGTTGTGACATATCCAGCAACATCATATTCCCCACAGATTGACATAACATAGAGTGAATCAAGCTGGGTCTCCCTAAGCTCCCTTATGTAATATCAGATAGATAGGCAGTGGTGTGGCAGTGGTGGTGAGCAGCAGAGAGAGACGTCATACATCCATCTACCCTCACGCCCAGCAGTTAAGCTGCTCTGCATTGTGCTTCATAGTCTGTACTTGTCTTTATCCCTCTAGCCCAGTGATAAAGATAGCATGATACATCAGCCATATGGATTATCCCTGTAATGGACAGAGTGTGATTCATTCTCTCCTGAGTGTCCAAAGGAAATCATGTTGTGTTTCCATAGATTACAGTTTGTCATGTCAGTGTTTCGTCCCGACATTGACATACATGAAATAATTAGTAGTCTGTTTTGATATGCCATATGCAGCTGTTTTATTCTGCAGTTTATAATGATAGCACCTATAATGCACTCAGTGGTGGAATGTAACTTGTTTATGCATAATATCGAGTTATCTTAATCTTTTACTCTACCACAGCTCAGAGACAAACATTTTACTTTTTACTTCATTACATATATCTGACAGCTTTAGTTACTGGTTACTCTTCTAGATAGCACATTTTCAAGCCCTTCCTGCTCTGTGAAAATGTATCAACCACTCTTAACATTTTGAATTGAAGTTTTTCTTGTGAACTGAAGATTGAAGTGTTTCTTTGTGTGTTGATATTTTTCTACTACCTCTTAAATTAACGATTTAAAAACCCTCTAGAAAATGCATTATACACAAGCCTAAAACAGGGTTTTTCTTGGCTAATGATAAATTGGCTGTTTTGAAGTGCGAAGTTCTTAAAGGATAGTGAGGCTACAAACATATCAAGATATTGTAAGAAATAATGGATTGCTGTAAGTCAAACAAGGCAAGAGTGCATAAAGTAGTTAAAATGAGCTTAACTTCATATAATAAAACACTGACAGCGACCAGTTTTTTGCATGATAAATACTTTACTTTAGGTACTCAATATACTTGAAGTGCATTTTGCTGATTGTACTTAGATACTTTTACTTAAATAAGAATTTAAATGCAGAACTTGCTAATTAACTGTTGTCACAACGTTTGTTTTGATGTGTTATTTCAAGAAAAAAATTACTTTAAATACTCACAGATGGTGATGTAAGAGTAAAATTTATGAGCATTTGGTATAAATAGGCCATAGGTGTGGTGTAGTATGTCACCACCCCCGCCAAGCACATAAATAAGCATTGCATTGCTCACCTCAAGTAGGGTTCAAGTTCCTGAGAGAGAATGGCTGAGTCTGAACTGTCCAAAACCTCATGTGCACCTGCGACAGGCACAAAACAGGAAAAGTAAAAATCTAGGAACATCTAATATGGATATAAGTCAGATGAAAAAGGTTTTATAAAAAGTGTCTCTGAGGTTTTTATGCCCTCAAAACATGGATGTATGTGTATAAAAACAGGGTGGTTAACGCTAAGTTCTCAGTGATTTATGTAGCATTTGCTTGGAGAAAAATAATGCCAAGAGAACCATCAGCCACATTGTGACCTACAGGGACAAGCGGGTATTAAAAAAATTGGGTTTTTGTACAATCTAAGGATTTTCATAAACCTTCGTACCATTAGACTCAGTGACACTCTCATAGGTTATCCCTCACTGATCCTTAATGTCAGTCAAAAACAAAAAAAAAACAAAGGTTATGCAACTACTGAGAGAGATACGGACAGATTTCCCAGAGACAAGAGGGAAGAATCACCTGATCATCATGGATTTACCCATATGTCTTGTCCTTAGTATTGTCACACACACACATTGACACATATAGTCCTGCTAATACATAGTATGGGAAAACACCTAATCTGATACTGTTTGTGCATACAAAAGCATCTAGTTGCACACAGAGATACAGAGGCAGGGACACTTCACTTCCCCCACTGCTCTGACTGCTAATAATAGCAACAACCGCACATCTGCACATCTGACATCTGCTCAACACTGGGAATTTGCCAGGTTACATACTGCATTTCTATACAAAATCACATTAAGCGTACTGACAAATGCTTGCTTAAGGGACTGTGAGTGGTTGCAAGAGCTGGAGAGTTTTTCTAAGCAGACAAATTATAAATATCACAATAAGCTGAGCCACTGACCTAAAAAAGACTGTAGGAGCACTAGTTAACAGCTAACAATATTTACCACACTGCACATGAGAGTTGCACATGACATTCAAGACTGTAACTGAGCCATTTGTCCAAAAAGAAAAAAAAGACAACATTGTTCAACTTGCCATTCAATGTTGTTCACTGTGTCTAAATTATATCATCAAATGCCTATTTTGGGCTTGTTTTTTTAACTCACACAACAGAATGTCATAGAGCAGAGTCAGCCAGCTTCATGTCACATGTCAGAGGCGTCACAACACTTTGTCCCTCAATGAAACACAATTATTTCATCAGCATACTAAAAATAAACCCCCCTCAAGATGATGAGGAGGGATCTTATCTGTGCCTCAGTCTTAAGTTGATCCCTCAAACCCTTGAGTCAGGCCTTTGCCGTATTTATAGTTACACCCATTGATTACTAAATACATTCACCTCAATGGACCTACCTTTACAATCCACTCTGTGTGTTGTGTCTTCATAATGACCAGCGCTTTCTCTTTCACTCAGCTCTCGCTCCTCCCTGCAGTTATGCTGTCTTTCCCTTAACCTTGCGTAAGCCCTCTGCTTCACCTTCAGTTTCTCGTTAGCAGACAGTACCCCGCTTTGTGAAGAAATGCTCTCCCAGCTGTCTGAACTGCACAGTCCTTTGCTGTCTGTCTCCTTCTGCTCACACCTGTACAGGAAGCACTCCACACTGTCTGAGTGTTTGAATTCTGAGGATGCGTCACTGTCGTCCACAGTGTTTCCCACATCACCTCTTTTGCCTGTTTCTGCTGGTTTAGATTTTCTCTGTGGCCCTGCCGGTGCCTCTGTCTGAGTATGGTCCTTCAAAAGCAGGGTGGAAGGCATGTTATTGGGGCCGACACCATTTAGAAGCAAAGTTTCAGGGCGTGCCACTCTCCAGAAGCCCCTGGGTGGTGCCCAGTGTCTGGTCGATGTGGAAGAAGTGGATGTAAAATTAGAAGATGTAGAAGCAGAGACAGGGGAAGGAACAGAAGAGAACACAGGTAGAGAAGGAGGAGTTGCTGGGTCATCCTTGCTGCTGCTTGAGTTATCAGATAGAGGACTCTCCAGACTAGTACCCTCCCCGAGCCCACAAGGCTGGCCCTCGGCTTTTTCTGACCTCCCCTCTTCACTGTCCTCTTCCTCTTGAAGCACGTTCTCTCTTTTCGCCTCAGCCGGAGGGCTGTGGATCTCCAACTTGACCTGAACCTCTACCTCCTCCTCTTCCTCACTACTGCTCAAGATCTTCCCAGCACCTGATCGCCAGGAGTGAGCAGACAGGGGTACATGAGCCTTTTCTCTGGCCGTCTGTCTGAGGAGGACTTCAGATGAAATCTGCCCACTTGGACAACTCACTAAAACGTCTGTGTCCAACCTCTCTCTTTCTCTTTCTCTTTCTCTTTCTCGATCTCTCCCTCTTATCCTTCTCTGTGCAATTGACTTCACCTTGGTCTGTAGTGCGTGCACAGCTGTACTCTGAGGAGGAGGAAGTTGGGTGCTCAGAGAGGGTGCAGGCAAAACAGGCTGGACAGGGCCAGTGATGAGTCCCCAATTAATGGGAAGTCCAGCAGGTATAGGAGAACTGGATTGTGCTTGATTATTTTCAACAACCTTCTCCTCCTCCATTGGCTGGTCATGCATAGACAAGTCCAGACAGACTCTATAGATACAAGACAAAAGTTTTTTACATGCATGCAGACCAAAACATGTCTTTTACATGTGTTACCGACTTCTCTCTATCTGATCTGCCCGGTGAGGAGATATGTAATGTGGATTCAGTCACGTTGCCTTATCCAGTGATTACTTTGCAGTGCACAGGATAATCCTTTAAAATGAGAATAAGCAACTGCTGCCTGCAACTGAGCCCCTGCTCGAATAAACAATGTCATAAATGTTTCTGAATCAAAATGCTAAATATTAAAAAAGGAAGAAAACTATCCTTATAAATCAATCACCAATTCAGTGAGAAAGATTAAAGCTTGCCAAAAGCCAGTTTAAGAAACATTATGAACTAAGTAAGCTTCACATCACAATCAGTTAACACAATTTTTGTTATATAAACAGACTATAACACAATAAATAACGCACCTGGATATTTATTGAAGATGGTGTCCAATAAAATGCTATTCTGGCGTTGAGCATCCCAAGAAAGTTGCAATAAATTCAGGTGCAGCTGCACATTTGCAAGTTATCATCCCTTCTAAAACCGACGCCAAAACGCGCAGACATTGCATGGTGCATCCTCAGGTCGATCGCTAACATAAACAAGAAGACGAGCAACTTTCCCCTCCGCATGGAAAAAGGACACCAAATAAAGTCCCTGTGTTGCTCAAGATCCTTGTGCTGTGCGTCCACTCACTGTCTGCACAGCTCCCGGTCCAGGCAGTGTCAGACGAGCCAGCGGCCTCTCAATCATGATTGGTCCGGTAATCCCTTCAGAAATCAGTGGGATTAGACAAAAATGGAATACAAAAAAATGCCTGCTTTAATTTCGTCCTTGCCTCGTAAACCCGTTGCCGAGTGAAGCTCTCTGTTGCGTAAGTACAGCGACCACACTCCCTGCACACAGTAATAAGCCAATGAAAAAAGAGAAGAAAATAAAACTAAAATGGCTTAATGGATTTAAGCTTAAATGAGACAGTCAACATTTTAATTCCTGTGTTATTTCGATGGTTTTGAAAAAAAAGTATGTCTGCTGTGTGGTGTTTTAGGAAATATAGGCCAAATTTTGCATCGTAAAAACAACTGTCGGCTGATTCTTATTTGTCAATACAGCTGATCCCTCCCTCTAGCCTATCTCTTTCTCTTTCCCAGCTCACTCCTCTCTCCCGCTCTTTCTCTTCTCCCTGTTTTCATAGAGGAAGGTGCACAGACACACGTGCGATCGTGCATAGTCAGCCTAACTGAAACAATGTTCTGCTTGCCAGTTGTCACAATCCCCAGATGTGATCAGACTGGCAGATGCTGCTCAGTTTTGTGTTGTGGCTGTACATACGCTTAAGAATCAGTAGAGGGCGCCATAAGCGCGCGCACGTACAAACACACACGCGCACACACGTACACACACACACACGCACGCACACACACACACACAGTTCTTGCCCAGCTAGCTGTAACCGGCTAGTGAGCGAGTCTGTTGTCGAGTTGACACCCTCCCCAAACCTCGGCAGCAGCTAAGCTGCACAGTCGACATGGCAAGAAAATATCGCAACAATTTCATAAAGAAATATGAAAATCTTCCAAGTCTTTTGGAATGAGTGAGTAGCATCGACAATAACTGTCTATTTGTTCTTATAGAAACTAATAGCAGAAGTTGCATATTTTGTTTAAGTCACATTAATGACGCATAGCTATAGTGAGTTGTTGCTAGCTCGAAAGGTAGCCAGCTAACAAGCTAACGGCTACTTCAGGGAGGAGTAGGGCTTGTTTAGCTCTTAGCTTTCTGTGCTCAGTCCGACGAGAAGAGTTAGTTATTTGTAAAAAAAAAATGTTATGAAAACACTGTTCGACTGACGTTATGAGTTTGGCCATTTTAAACACAAGTAAATCAACGCGTTTAATGGAAATACAGCAATTTTAAAGGCAGAAAGGTATCTTTAGTTTCGGATGCTAGCGTTACATAATCTCGCTGTTGAGAGTCAAATGGCTCCACTTTACAGTGTCACTGTGTTTCTTCAGTGGGTATCGTTTCCTCGACCAGTAACGCTACACGAAATGGTATCTAACTCTAATGTTCTAGGCAATGTTGTTTACTCTTAATTCACAGCTACATTCATAGTAATGGCTGTATCATAATCGAACAAGGATTGTTTTTCGATTATTAGGTTATTTTGTTTTAAACAGGCGGTGTTAGCTCGCTAGC